>VYXH01001989.1:210438-312992 GCA_013397275.1 Burhinus bistriatus | reverse complement strand
CGCCTGTGCCTGGAAGCGCCGTGAGTGCGAACCATCCCAAAACCTTTTCCCCACCGCTTTTATTCCTGAGCAGACCTGGCGTGTCGCTGCTCCAGTCTGAAACGCTGCCCTTTATTCGCGGCGTCCCAACAGTTTTGGAACGTATTTGCAAGTAAAGAAGGGGGTAAAAATACCTAACTACCAACAAAACCGTTCCACTTTCGTAAATACAACAAACAATCGGAATTGTAAACGCATGACTATTGGTATAATAGCTTTAGAAAACTTTGCCCTTAGTCGCATGAGTCTTCTCAGACAAAACAGCGAATGTCCTAAATGCGTTCTTTACACTTTATACGCTGGCTTCACCGTGAGAAGAGTTTTTATTAACAACAATTTTTTAGCCTGCTGTTACTAATTAAAGTCAGTGGTTTTTGAATGATCACACTAGGTACACCTAGTTGTTTTCTAGCAAAGCAGTTGCTGCTTATACAGGAAACATAATGGTATGTTTTGCCAATTGTGAAATGCTGATAAGATTTTTTTTATTAAAACACTGTCCCGCCCAAGTTCTCAAACAACTGGTAGCCGTCTTCTACAGGTTGTGCTGTTATATTTCTCGTGTAACTTGTCTATAAACATGTACCACATTTGAATATTGAGTGGAATTCAAATTTTATAACTTCATTTGATCTTTGTAGTGGCATCATTTGTGAAAGTTAATTCTGCCTTAATGAGTGGCACCCATGCTGAAAAGTCTTTTGCAAAGATGTGTGTGAGGGATGAGGGAACAGGTTCTCTCCTCTATGTGCTTCCACTTTCCCCGCTTTATCCTCTTACAGTCTCACTGTTGAAAAACCAAATGAAGCCAAACAGTTCTCTGCTTTACAAAAAAGCCAAAACAAACCAGCCCACCAACATGGATACTGTAGTGCTGAGTATCAGCTCATTTCCAAAGGTTTTTCAAAATGAACTGGTGGTCAGTAATGTAGTCTTAAACTTCACATGCTCCCTCACTGCCCTCTGTAACTGCTAGGGGTATAATCTAACATAGACTATAACAGGAGTATGCCTCCTGTTTCTGTTTGCTCTTTTTGTTCCTATGAGTTAACAAGAGCAGAAGCAGGAAACAAACCACCTCTGTCCCTTGAAAGTAAGCAAATAAGTATTATTTTCTCTGTAGAAGAAGGTTTGAAAATGACATGTAAAACTAGCATGGATCTGTATAAACATGACATAAAGAAAGGCAGTGTTTGTGGGCTAAAGTACAATTCAACCATAACTGGTATTTTTGGTGTTTTATACCCCAAAAATAATTGATTGAAATGGTAGACCAGGATATATACTGTAAGAAAACTCAAATGTTTCTCTTTGTTGTGCAGTTCTGTGACAAAGCTGATTTATATGGGCAAATTATGTTATTTCATGTACCTGAACAACTCCTAATTTGTATATGTTAGTGTTTCTGTCTGAAATGACCTGTGAAACATTTTGTAGTTATTAAACTGTATTTGTTCTGTGTCATATTACTAAGCTGTGTTGGTACAAATTTTGATGAACTTTCTGAAATGGTAGTAGTAATTTTGTATTTGCAGTGTTTTTCATATGATGGTAGGAATTCTGTATTTTCAGTGTTTTTAATAAGTATATTGAAATGTCACAAATCTGTATTATTTGCTTAAGATTTAGTTACTATCTTTTACAAATTAGTCTGCTTTTACAGGCCTGTTTTCTCCTATAAAATGCATATATCATCTGATTAATACTCACTAATGTTTTTTTGTATTGTATAGATTTTTTTCTTTAAGACTTACTTTATCATACTTAGCAATAGCAAAAAGTCAAAGTAATCTTGTCCATATGTAGTACTGTGGTTTAACCGTTTTTCTGACCTACTGTGTATGACTGAATGTAGGTATGCTATCAAATGAATGAAATTCAGTTCTATAATTATTAGAAGTAATTATAGTAGTATATTACTGGTAGGCTCAGTAAGATTCAGTATTTAATTTGTACTGAAAATCAACAGCTCAAATTATTTTGTCTTTGGTTACTCATGACAATCATCACAGGTTATATAGTTCACTAACAATTTCATGTTTTAGTAAACATGCAGATACCTGCAAAGCTTTGTATCAGTGCAACTAAAATGATGTCTTTGTTTCACTGGATACACTACACATTTTGTAATCTATTACAGGAAAAGGATATTCAGACATATGATTACTTTGAAACTGTGGAAGTTTGTGCCATTTTTGTGCAATATCTATTTAGCTCCAGATTTCAAAATGGCAAAGAAATGAAAAGAAAACTTAGGCAATTAGATAATTTGATAATTTAGTTTTGAACTAGTTTGTTAACAGTTTGTAACTCAACTAATCTCTGTTGTAATCTCGCTGGTTATGAGAAACACTGTTTTTGTAATTTTTCCATTTGCCTGTCATGCATAGTTGCAATAAAACATATTTGAATGCTGAGGGTTCTTACAGAAGAGGTACATTTGTCCTTTGTCTTCCGGTTTCCTCGATAAATTGCGTGAGCTATTATTTGTCATGGGTGTAATTGGCACAAAAAATGCACAATAATATTCAGCCACTGAGGGAGGGAGGAGATGGCTTTTCCAGGGATGTAACACAGGTTTGTTTTTTTCTTTTTTTTTAGTGTGTATATATACATTAATAGCAAAAAACCCTTTAATGTTGAATTTCTTCCTAACTTTACACTCACAAAATTACACAAATAAATCAATAGCTGGAAGTCTTCACACCTCTGGAACGTCATCATTAGAGAAAAGTAATGTATTAGCAGCCTGCTGTTTTGTTTTTGTAACGGTCAGGTTTTGGAATGACGTTCCCTTATCAGTGGTTATCATCTGGAATAAATGCTTGGTGTGTAAGGGGCATAGGTGAGGAAGGCAGATAGGTAAATTCACTGGTGAATAGAGTTAAAAGGAATCTTCTCATAGCAAGCTTGGAGTCATGAAGTAAGACAGTGCTGGGGTTTGCTTCTTCCCAAGAGCGACCTAACTACACTTTCATTGTGTGATTTTTATAGTTGCATATAAGGTATTTTTTATAGATTAGAAAGATAGTTGGAAAGATCTGGTTTTTCTCACCAGCCACTTCACCGTTATGATATTTGAATCTTAGATTTTTTTGTGTGTAACTACTGCTTTTTATTATATTTTTTTTGATCAGATTATTTATAATCTAATACTCTTTTAATTGTTTCCTTTCCTCTTGCAAGTTAGTAGCACACTTTTAGGTGCCAGATACTACAGTGCTTTATGTTGACCAGTTTAGCAGAACAGTTTGGAGGGCACCCAAGGGACACATTAGGCTATTCTCCAGATAATTGTGAACAGAAAGGCAAATTGAAACATGTATACATTCATGCTCCTAGATAGCAGGTTTTTATTTACTGTTAGGCGTTTTTTTGTTCATTTTTTTTTAGTTGAAGAACTATATCTTGAAATGTTTAGTGATTAGTCTCAGAAAGTACAAGACCTAATTAGAGCTAGCTGAATGCACAGTGATCTCTGGGTTCAGAATTCTAGCCTCGTCATGAAAAGGTCAGCCTATGTTAAGGCACGAGACTCGATGCAAGTTGACAGGGGTCTCTTACAGCAACGTGCGAGTTTGGTTAAATGTTTGCAAAGCATTTCTTATATTATGATTTCCATCCAAAGGTTAAGTGTGAAGTTTCATTACTTCTTAAAGCTAAGTTATTTTCTCAAATTATAGGGGAACTGTTGTTATTGAAGCTAGATAATTGCTATATTAAAACAATTTGCAAAAACCATACTACATTGAACAGTCACAGCTGCACCATGAAGACATAAAAAACCTGATGTCCCTTTGTTCAAAAAAAATACAAGCTAAAACCCAAAAGTAAAGCCAAGTGATTGTCTTCTGTAGTATCTTGAAGGCTGTCCTATTTAGGATTTGGAAAGGTCCTAAGAGCACCACATCCTGTAGTTGAGTATTTAGCAGAATGTTCAAGGAACAGTAGTGTTTTTTTAAAATTGGGTAATCAAACAGCTTATATGTAGTTAAGTAGTTAAGACTTTGACCTTAAATTGCATTTTAGGAGGTGAGGGGTTTTTTGTTTTGTTTGCCTTTTGTTTGTTTGTTTGTTTGTTTTATGTGTGGAACTTTTGAAGTCATAGCCCAGGCAGAAATAACTGTGAAAGTAGTATGCTGTGCATTGCATCATGTTTTGAGTGTGGGTTTGTTATTTCCGTAGCTGAGAGCAATGTCAGAAGGATTTCGTGGTCATTTTTCTTCCATGCAAGTAGTGGGTTGGAGTCCACTAATGTAACACTTTAGACACCATAAACAAGTGCATGTATATATATATTTTTTTAATGTGTATCTATTTATCTAAAATGTTGCCCACATTTCGCCCACATGTACATGATACTTGCTTTCAAATACCTTATACACTTTAAGTATGTTACAATGCGACTGAGTTATGTAAGCCTGTGGACCAGTTCAGAGAAGTAATTATTTTGAGATTAGTTCTCACTTGCTGGGGTGGAGTTTATTGAAATTTTATGTAGCTGAAGTCCTCCAGTTATTTCAGTCAGTCATCCTGCAGACCTGTAGAAGTAAGAGTTCATATCATGCAACAAGGGGATAGTTTCAAAAGTTGAAGAAGTTGTAATTTCTGTTCTTTGTGTTAAAACATTTTTATACGTTTTAACCTGCTTAGTGGAGGAAACCTCTCTAAAACAATGGAATTTACCTGAGTATAATTAGAATGAGAACGAGACAGCCAGACTTCAATGTCAACATGAAAATGTGCTGAAATCTACCGTTTCTTGCTGTTCATATAACGCTGCTTTATTTTAATTGTGAAGTCATGACTAGATTAATACTGGCAACATGTGGAGTTCTTTCTTTTTTCTTCTTTTTTTGGAAGTTTTTATCTAAAACACATGGATGTTGGAATGACTGATTGAAATGCATTTTTTATAGTGTTTGCTTTCTGACAAGTTATTTTGGAGTAGGTTAATTGGTTGGTGTACCAAAGTAGATCTGATTTTGGATCCCTTTGATCTAATACATGATTGAATCTCCATTTGTTCTTGCAGATGTAACTGAAACGTATGTGTGAAAGTTAAAGTTTGAGATACTTATTTTAAGCTGCCTTTACAGTCAGAAAGTGGAGAGATATAGGCAACTCTAGGGGTAATTTCTCTAACCTGTTTTACATGGATACATTTGGTACCTGTTTCTGTACATTGTGTATAAAGGGGGGTGGGCTATAGCTGTGCCGATACATTTGAGCTCTAATTTTATGTTTCTGGGAAAGGATAGGTGAGCTTCATCCAGGATTTTCACTGTGCTGTAAAATGTGGTGGTATTGCAATGGTGCAGTAAGCCAGAAGTTAACTGAATAGTAGGTAATGTGGTGGAGTTGGGGAAGATGTAACATGCTGTAGTATAAAAACACTGACTGTACATCAGAAGACTTAGATTCTGTTTTTTGCTTTGCCATTCAGTTACTTTGCCATTTTGGACAGCCACTATATTTGCATTTGTTATTGCTTTATCATGAGGAAAATTGAGACTGTGGTACCTGTTCTTTTCAAGTTGTTTTAAGTGTTGTGTTAGTTCTCCAGCAATAGTTTTTGGTAGAGTTCACTAGCAGTATTTCAGAACAGTAAAGGGAATACTGGGTACTAAAACTCCTGAAATATGATTGAGAATTAAAATGTCTTTTTTTTTTTTTCTTTCTTTCTTTAGAGCTTCATCAGATGAAGGAGTGATGCTCTTGAAACATGACAAAAATCTGGACTAATTAAAAGTTTTCCTATTTCAGGAAAAAAAGCCAAAATGTATAGACCCGGGGAGACAGTCAAACGTCGACTCAACATGCATGCTTCTCCTCGGATAAGAAGCGTGGAAGTTGCTAGAGGAAGAGCAGGTTATGGGTTTACCCTTTCTGGACAAGCTCCTTGTGTTCTCAGTTGTGTTATGAAAGGAAGCCCTGCAGATTATGTTGGACTTAAAGCAGGAGATCAGATATTTGCAGTTAATGAAATCAATGTGAAAAAAGCCTCTCATGAAGATGTAGTGAAACTTATAGGAAAATGTTCTGGAGTCCTGCACATGGTCATTGCTGAAGGGATTAGTCATAGAGATTCATGTTCAAGTGATGAAGAAGTTGGTTTTTATGATGGGAAGGGGTGGCTGAAACCCAAACCTGACTCTAAAGCTCTGGGTATAAACAGAGCAGAGAAAGTTGTTGAAGAAATGCAATCTGGTGGCATTTTCAACATGATCTTTGAGAATCCTGCTCTTTGTGCTGGTAACTCAGATAATTCTGCACCAAAACAAAGATCGTTTTCAGATTCTGCTGCTATTAAATTTGAAACAGGCAATGAAAGTGTAAGCAATCCAAACCTACTGTCAAAGGAAGAAATATCCAAAGTCCTGAATGATGATTCAGTTTTTAGAATTGGACTGGAGAGTGCAGAAGACTTTGGATTAGATGCAAGCATTTTAAATGTTGCCATGATTGTAGGTTACCTAGGCTCAATTGAACTTCCTTCAACAACCTCAAATTTGGAAAATGAGAGTTTGCAGGCTATTCGTGGATGCATGAGACGTCTGCGGGCAGAACAAAAAATCCATTCGCTAGTGATGATGAAGATAATGCATGACTGTATTCAGCTCTGCAGTGACAAATCAGGTGTAGTGGCAGAATATCCTGCAGAGAAACTGGCATTCAGTGCTGTTTGCCCGGATGATAGAAGATTCTTTGGACTAGTTACAATGCAGACAAATGATGATGCAAGCTTGGCTCAGGAAGATGAAGGGGTTCTGAGGACGTCTTGCCATGTTTTTATGGTGGATCCTGAATTATTTCATCATAAAATTCACCAGGGCATAGCAAGGCGTTTCGGATTGGAATGTACAGCAGATCCAGACACAAATGGCTGTCTAGAGTTTCCAACATCATCTCTACCTGTTCTTCAGTTTATTTCCGTTCTGTATAGGGATATGGGGGAATTGATTGAGGGAATGCGTGCGAGGGCTTTTCTTGATGGTGATGCAGATGCTCATCAGAATAACAGTACAAGCAGTAACAGTGATAGTGGAATTGGAAATTTTAACCAAGAAGAAAAGAATAATAGAGTTCTGGTGGTTGATTTAGGGAGCAATCCGAGTAAACACATTCCTAACAGCGTATGGGAAAATCCCGTAGGAAGAGGACAAAATCAGCCTGCTTCCCATTGGAATGGCTTCTGTCATGAACAAGAAGGAAACATTCCATTAGAAGTAATTCAGAATGATAAGTCCCAAAATGTAAGCAAACACTTAAGTCCTTCTGCTCGTATTGAAGTTCCACTGGTTTCCTCCCGAAATTCAGTACCCCCATCAAAGAAAAATGCTGCAGGCATAGGCAATCAAAGGTGGTTGCCTGTGCATGTTTTACAAGAATGGCAGCATGGAAATGCTAGTGACCAGGAGTCGTACACTGATTCTACGGACGGCTGGTCAAGTGTTAACTGTGGAACACTTCCCCCGCCAATGAATAAGATTCCAGCTGACAGATACAGAGTCGATGGCAGCTTTGGTCAGCCGCAGTTAAAATCTCATAAAAATGAATGGTCTAAGAAGATGTTTTGCATGCAGAACAAACTTGGTCCTCCACACAGTATTAGGAAGTCTAAAGAAGATAAAAAGGTAAGAATATGTTGATACTGATTCCTAAAAAAACAAAAAACCTCCAAACACCCTATAGTATTATTTGCATACTAAAATTTAAACACATGTATGATATAATTTACAAAATTTCAGATGAAGAAAATAATATGGTTCTTTCTCCTTTGCAGAGGCTTTGCATATTGCTGTTTAATTGAATGCAGCTCTGGCGTTGTACTTCTGCTGGAAGTCTGTTAGAGCTTTCTCACATTTCTTCTTGTCTCTTCATTGTTTCCAAATGTTGCAGTGGCATTGCAATAAAAGGAGACATGACATTCTAGCAACTTCGGTTCCTTCTGACCTCCAGCAGCAAAAGAATGGAAACAGTCTGGATCTTGTCTGATTCCTCTTTTATAGAAGGCTGGCTTGCAAATGTTATTATTTTAGTGATATCTGTTTTTATAGAGATGTAGTCCAATCATTAGTCAAAAACTTGTGTTATACACTTTTAATTTTAACTGAATAAGTCAGTTTTATTATAAAATTTCACTCCAGCAAACCTCTCAATACGAGTAGTGTTAAACCTACATCAAAGGATAGTCGTTACTGGTGATTATAGTGTCCACTATTAGGTCACAAATCTAACATTCTGCCAGTAAGTTGTAATTCAAATTACTGTTTCATCTGCTTGTTTTGTCTACTATTAGGCTTCTATAAACCAAAGCAAGAAGATTTAAAAAAAAAAAGTGTGGGACAAGTATCCAACGTAATTACATAGTTCCCTTTGTCACATACATGTTTTGCTATTGAGAGAACTAATCTTATGGGAGTCTGTTGTTGATAACTGGGATTCTGGTAAAGTGGAGGTCATTGATCGTACACTAAAAGAGTTAATAGCAGAGTTATATCTAAAACATCGGCTGACTTCAGGGAAAGACAGAACCTTATACTCCAAATTAGTCTTCAAGAAGCATTGTCCTTCCACAAGGAAGTATTGCTTATATGATTGATTCAAGTGTCTATCATACTATCCAAATCTGTTTGAAAAAATGTTTTTTTTCACCTGATTAAAAATATCCAACTGCTGCTTAAGTGGATGACAGTAGAGATTCATTAGTTGTTTCACACTGTTACAAACAAAATCTTTGCAATGTTATGACACTCAGGCATAGGCTTTTTGAGGATTAGAATGCAGAACTTCAGAACATTTTGGTTTTGGTGTGGAAAGAGAAATTATTTTTTATTGCTTCTCTTGCACTGTGAAGCCAACAACTTTCACATATGTTCTTTTGCACGCTTTTTGTGCTGAAAATAAAAAAAAATAAACTAGTATATATACTAGTTATACACTACTGTATTTTTAAGATTAAGTGACTGCTACAGGCAGCATTGTTTTCCAGATTCACAATAATGTATTAAATTTCAGGTGATCTTAAATACAGAGTGATTCACACTTTTCAGAAAACAAATAGAAATTATCTAAACAGAAACACTTAGTTTGGAAACACTGCCCACCCAAACCACCTAACAATTGATTCTGCCTTATCATGAAGACTACATGTGTCATGATCTCTTTGTTGATGGACCAAGGAAAAGGCCTCTTTATATGCAGCACCTGGTGCAGATGCATTACGGATGTTGGTCCCAAGTGCTCTTTGGGGACTGGCCCAGCTGCATGGGATGCTGTTGAAACTCCTTCAGGGTCTCTGCAGTAAGTTTGTGTCTGCATTGTTGTCCATGATAGTAATATGGCTTAGATTTTTTTTCAGATATTTAAAATTAAAAGAAAAAAAAAATTGAAATGTTTGAAACATTTATTTCATGGAAGTCAAGAATATACTAATGAAAAGATCATAGAAAGTTTTGCACTTTAAGATGAAAGATGTTCTATATGTGGATAAACAGTAATAATATGTCACCTACTGTGAAATATACCACATATACCAGAATATATGTTCCAACACTAAATACCTCAATTGTCCTTTTTAAGTCTATTTACTAAAAAAATAGGCATTCTGTTCTTTGATTAATAACAAATTTTTTTGCAAGACATTTAAAATGTTTCTACATGGCTTTAGCATTTAGTTTCCTCATTAAGGCTACAGCACCTCTTTTGCATTTTAATTTTGTTTTTCAGTATTATTGAAGGCTATTGAAACTGATGAGAAAAGCTCATGAAAGCCTTGAAATCATTTGCAAGTGTGAGTTGCAAGCACTTAGCATTATTCAGAGTAATTCATAAAATGTAGTACTATGTTCTCATCTTATATCTTTAATGAAAATAGCCAGGAGATGTCATTATTGATGAACGTACCTCTGTACTACTTTAGGTACTGCAGAAATAGGGAAAATCGATGTTTTTGCATATTAGAGCACTCATTTGCTTTCTTAAGAGAATGATATTCAGAAATTCAGACTCTGTTTTTGCTTTGTGTGAAGAGAAGAGGCAAGAGTGTCTATTCCAAAACATTATTCAGATGGGTTAGATGCTGCATTCTAGACAACTGTATGTCCTCAGCTTCCTGTGACCTTTTTTTAAGTGGTGAGAACTGATTTTACACAGCATGCTCAGACACATTCCAGTCATGGTATAAAGTATATAAAGTGGCCACATGGGATTACATTCATATTTTTACAACCTAGTGGCTGAGTCTAATGCTTCATTTGGCAGAGCAGTCATTAAATTGCTTTTTAATTAAGGTCTGGGTTTTTTTGTCTTTTACATTAACACTGAAGGGTAATACATCCTATGAGTGGGAACGTGCAGAAGCCACTAGAGGGAGAAAAGGTTACCAAAGCTAGAGTTTTTTGTAACGTACTCTGCACATCCGTATTACGCACCATCTTCCTTGGAGCTTTCATTACACACTGGGGAAGGAACGTGAGTTCCTGGATGCAATTCTGATCTAGCAGAACTGCTGTACAGCTAAACAGCGATGATCACAGCATGTAATTCAGGAAAATATGCTGTACTGTACATTGCTAGTGGGGGGTAAGAGAGGCATAAACTCTTTCCTGATTTTATAGCTGCACTGATAAAACATTTGTGAATTGTACAGAACACAAGAGCATGTGTGAGAAAGTGCTAGTGAACATATCTCTTTGAAACTGCACTTTCAGAACTGGACCTGGGAAGTGTCTCTTGTGGGTAGGAATAGGTATGGCGTTTCAGACTTCAGCTTACAAGGAAGTAAACATATTTTCTCATCTTTGTTTTCCCTTTAGTGTTGTAGTCCCTTTAATGATGATGTTTTCAGCTTACAAATTAGAATTGTGGTTAATTTAGTAATGATTTTAAATATTAATATTCTTTACACTACTACAAAGCATTTTAAAGTTCAATACAAGTGTGAATAGTTGAAAAAAATTAAAAATGCCTAACTTGATTACATGTTACTGGATAGCATGAGGGTTTTTGTTTTGCTTTAAAATGTTGTAAGGAATTTATCCCTAAGTTACTGAACTCAGTTTCACAATTGCTGTATTTTTGTTTTTTGGTCTTTGGCTTTTAAAATGGTTGTTGTACATGGGAGGAGGAGAACCAAGTCAGGGAAATTTTGGTTCTATTCCACCTCTTCTGACTGAGACTTACTGGAAGGTATCTCTGGCCCTCCACACCTCTAAAATTATTTCATGTACTGAACTTTACGTTTCCCCTGTTTCTTAAAGGTTCATGTGAACAGATTTCTATGGAAGCATCTTATGAGACTGTTTTGGAGGTCTCCTTGACTAGTGGGAGGCCTGATGATGTTCCTGAAATTCACTGAAAAGGAAGATCATGGAAGGTGGCTTTGAATCTTGGAATGACTAAGGATGATTTCTGGCACCTAGAAGCTTCTGAATTGCTATAAGACTGATACTGGGTAGGGGTGTGTGGTCTAATGAGGTCTATGAGACTAGCGGATGAAGGGACTCATTACGGTTTCAGTGGGAATGGAATAACTCCTGCTTTTTTTCTTTGTTATTCTTTTTGCAATGTACTACTTCCTTTGCTGTTGCCTTGTTATTTCCACCTTTTTCAGCATCCCATTAAGTTTCAGTTACCTGCTCATCCTTTTGCATGATTTTGGGTTACACAAAAGAAAAGTACCATAAGCAACATGAAGACATCAGGGGATGTTAGGATTGGCAAGAGACTTGAGAAATTGCTGAACAGGGAAGCATTCCTTTCCCTCTAGACTAAATTAATCTAGTAAGTTTGGTTTGTTCAACCCTCGCTCTGTTTTCGGGCTAGTGCCTGGCCAAACATATGTCTACTCATTACTGTTTCAAATTAAGTTTTACTGTGAAAATACTCCTTTTTCCACTGGAAGTCTTCATAATAGTCAGTTTGCTTTTTGAGTTTTCTGTCCACGAGGACAGAGTCTTAGGCATTGACCTCTCACCATTTTTTTTTTTTTTTTTTAAAAAAAAAAGAAAGTGTTTTAATATTTTGGAGGCAAGTATAACATTTAAAATCACAAGAGGTTTTACAACCTGAGCTTATACCCAGTATTTGGGTACTGGGTTTATTCCAAGTGAATATGACCAATGTATTAAACAGTAATTAAAAAGCCTTTTAAATTTGGGGTCTTGATTTTTAGAAACCATTTTCTGCTTCACATTTGTTGTAAGACTTCTGTCTTGACCACATCATTGTCTGTGCTCATGAAGAGTCTGAATTTGTAAATTGATCCTATTTGTAGATCTTAAGAAAAAAATAGGTAATCTCATTGTCTGAGATTCACCAGACAATAGCATTGCAAATATGTTGTTTTTCTTTATTTTTAAACCAAAAACTGTACCAATTGCTTTGTAACCTTCATGAGTTAAGCTACTGAAAATATGGTAAGAATGTAGAAGAGAGAAGACAGGTAAGCAATACTGTGGGGTTCAGAAACGCATCTTTCCTTGCTAATATATTTTCTGAATTACTGTTATTGTTATTCTATTTTAATCAGAAGTTTAACTGTAACTACTTCAGAGTTGTCTTTGTTTCCAAACCAAGTATTACTGAAAAAGTTATGCTGTTCAAGTTAAACACAGAATAGGGTTTTTTTGTGTGAAAATTTATAATTTGCTTCAAATCCGAGAATTGCAGTTTTTAATGTTGGTAACTGGATGGTGAACTAACTGAAAGGCAGATATTTTAGATGCGAAGACAATGTTGGCAAAGCTGTGTGGTTCTCATATTTGTTTTTTGTTGTATAATTACATGTTTTTTCCCTTTGCTCTACAATTCTATTTGCTCACTAGCTTAAATTGTTCCACCCCAGCTGTTTATAAAGCAGAATTAATGGCAGCTGGATTGCTATTCTTACACAGTACAATTTAATGTTAACCATTGGAATTACAGGCTTTGATCTGATTTGGATGTACGTATATACCTTAAAGAGAACTCAACTGAAATCCCAAACACCAAGCTAGATCTGAGAATGTGCTAATGTGAATTAATCTGCAAAGAGACATTTATACGAAATAGGTCCTCTGATACATTTTGTTGTGAGAAAATGAAAAGCAATTATATGTTTAGTAATTTCATGCAGCCTTTTCATATGTAGTGTAATCTTCTAAAATAATGTTTAAAAAAATGTTCAGTTCTAGGGTCTTTAAAAATGTATAAATAGCCAAAATAATGCTGGTGCTTCTCTCTGAAAAAGAAATGAGATAAAATCTGGACAGTAAATGTCTGTAGAGCTATGTTGACTTTGTGAAATTTTCTCACTTCAAATTTATGTGCTAGAGATTTAGAATTTTTCATTACACCTGAATTTAAATGTTTTCTAGATCAAGTGTGGGTTTGGACTCTGATTAACATCATGACAATTAAGGGGAGATGCAGGCTTCTAAGGATTTCTGAGCTAGTTTTGTATTGCAAAGTCACTGGAGAAGGTAGTATTTTGAGAAACAAAGGGAAACAATGAAGAAAACTGGAAAAACATAATTAGCACAGAATGAATTGAAATAATGAAAAATGGCTTTAAGTTTTAAACGTAGAAGCTTTGAGATAAGAGATTATAAATCTATTGTCTGAGCTTGCAGTTGTATGAAGGTAGACCCCAATTCCTTGCAGTTGAGAAGAATTAGAGGAGAAAAAGGAGCTGTAAAATAACAGTTCTTCACTGGAGAAAACATAGATCAATGTGGAATACAAATACAGGTCTTTAATTAACAAAAATAAATATGGAATTGCTAAAACTTACCTCAAGTGTCTAAACAGAAACATGGAAAAATGAAGCCTCAAGAGAAAGACTTGAAAATTAATCCCATCAATAAAATGGCCATTAAGACATAAATAACTTTGCAAAGATAGTACCACAGAAGGATATTGTGCATCATCAAACCGCATTCTAGCTCTTTTAGGCAATCATGTATTATCATGCCTTTCATACACTTAGCAGTTGTACCTTTGAAAAAAATAGGTTTGCACCCTGCCTTCTCTTCCACCCTGCCTTCTACAGGAACAATATTCCATCACTATTACAATATTAGAAACTTTTTTATTTTCCAATCTGAAATCTAGTCATGGCCACCTTATACCCATTTCTTCTGCTGCTAGTGTCTCCTTTAGTGAAAGTGACTCTTTCTGCAGTGTTTAGCTTTTTGTTTGTACATGGAAATCATATTCTCTTTTGGCTTTCATTTTGTTTGATGTAAAGCGCCTAGTTTTTTAGTTTTCTGGGAAGTAAAGTTTTCATTCTCCAGATAAGTTCAGTAGCCCTTTTCTGAAACTACTCTGGTTTAAATGCTTCTTTCTTGCAGCTGAGTGACCCAAATTTTATGCTGATTTCCTGATCAAGCTTTTGTGTAATTGTAGTGTACATTTTCCTGTCTCTATTGTTAGTACTTTATACAATACCACTTCATATATTATCTACTTTTTTTCATAGCACATAGCATTGATGGTTAATGCTTATTTTGTAATCAATCAGTAAAAACATCCATATGTATCAGACGAGATATCCAATACTGAGTTAATATCCTATTTTGGACACTGGCCAGGAGCAGCTGCTTAGAAAAAACGTGGAAGACCAGTGAAAAATACATCCTTCTAATTTTCAGCAGCACGTGGTTTAGAGACTTTCCTCTGGTAAAGACACCATACACATCATTGTGCGTAATAACCTTTGTGAACCTTTGATGTTGAATTTGTTGTTTCTTAAACTCAGTTGTAATTTTGGCATTCCTGGTATCATTTGACTTATATATTCTGCAGTTTAATAGCATGGAAAGAAAACAGAACATAATTGTACTTTCCATATAATTTAATTTCATACCTGCTAATATTTGTCATGAGAAATACTGAACAATCTTACTCTCTATCTATTTTCTCTTAATCATTTTATTTTGTTTTAAAAGTAAACCACCAATCGCTTATTTTCTAAGCAGAAGTAAGCTTAGTTTCCTCCCATACAAAAGTTTTTTCATGGAATCATAGAATGGTTTAGGTTGGAAGGGACCTTCCAGATCATTTAGTTCCAACCCCCCTGCCATGGGCAAGGACACCTCCCACTAGACCGGGTTGCTCAAAGCCCCATCCAGCCTGGCCTTGAACACTTCCAGGGATGGGACCTCCACAGCTTCCCTGGGCAACTGTTCCAGTGCCTCACTACCCTCATAGTCAAAAATTTCTTCCTGAGATCTAATCTAAATCTCTTCCAGTTTGAAGCCATTACCCCTCGTCCTCTCATACATGCCCTTGTAAAAAGTCCCTCTCCAGCTTTCTTGTGGGCATAATTGTAATCTTCCCTCCCTTAGTTGTACTATATTACTTTTGAAATGGGTTGACCAGAACTATAAGCAGTTTCTAAAATGTGTGGGCAGGCAATGTATTCATAAAGCTTATTTCTTGATTTCTTTTGCTTTTCTGATGATTATTCATTTGCCTTTTTGATTGTTGTTACTGATTATTGGATCATACTGACTTAATGTTCCCAGCTAGTGCCTACCTAATGTTCAAGATGATTTGTAACCGATTGTTATGTGTGTGCTTGTAATTTTCTCCATGTTTTCCCGTAGTGTGCTCAGGTCTTTCTGTTCCTCTGCCATTTCCAACTAATAGGCTTCTAACTCATACAAGATACTATTATCTAGTTATGCTGAGAAAATGATCTTACTATTCCATCTGCATTAATACCATCAACGTGTGTGGGGTTTTTGTTTGAAAAGGGATTAGGATAGTACTGAAATGTAGGTGGTCAGTGTTTTGTGCCTAGTATCCTTAGTACAGGAGACAAGCAATAAATTTAATTTACTTGGATGTCCAATGTGACAAGACAGCCTCTTTTCTATGTCTTCCCAGACTGCATAGAGATCTTACATGAAATTTTATGTCATTCTTGAGTATATTATGGGCCTAACTGCCATTAAAAATGCCACTGTAGTGGTTAGAAGGCAGTGAAATGTGTCATTGTCATCTGATTAGTAAAGAGGTATTCTTAAATGTGATCAAATCCATTGACTAGTAATGGTGAATAATACTATTTGAATCCTTTGTCATACTGGTGCCNATAATTCTTTTTTAAACCTTTGTAAAACGGGTGAAAAAAAAAAAAAAAAAAAAAAAAAGAAAAAGTCATTACAGGAGTTGCTGTGTAATTAAAACCCAAGGAAAAGCTGTCTGTAAAGTTTGAATAACGCTAGACCTTTTTTATTTAACCCTCCCCCACCTAATCCAATTTTGTAAGTTGATGTCTATCCATGATGATGGCAGCAGCGCAGGGCAGTCTGGAGGGTGTTACTTCATTCTTGTTTTCTTCCATAACATATGGAGCCCTCTCCCATGGCATGCCTGCCTGTACCCCAGGACTTACTGCTCCCATTCCTGTTATGTTCCAGGGGACTGGACCACAGCAAGCTCTTTTCCCACTTACCTCCTGGATTCTTTTATCTCTTTAAGGGTACAAGAGGCCCTAACCCAACATACCCCACTTTTCAATCCATCCCATTCTCAGACCCCATAGACCCTCTCTTCACAAGCCCTGCAAGTCTGCGCTGCCAGATTGTGGATGGAGGAGCATGTGATGCTGGCTCATAGGACGAGGGGTAAAGGGAGGTCACAGCCTACAGGCTGACCTGCTCTGCATTGCTGTAGTGGGGTGGTCACTCAGCTAACAGGACGCGTAATTGGGAGAATGGGCACTTAGGGATGGTAGTGGACAACAGAGGAAGACTAAGCCAAATGGTGCAGAACAGCATTTGAGACCCATATTGATGACAGAGTAGTATTTGTATCAATTACTTTGTTCTGTGATCCTCCAAGACTTTCAGTGTTTTTTGAGATTTTGTGCACTGACTACATTGGCATTACTGTGGCATCCCTGTTTCCTTTTCAGAAGAGTCTAAATTAGGAACTTACTTTCTGAAGTCTTAAACCTGCGTTTTTTGTAAAGATGAAGTGCTGCTCCATACTGACCCTTCTGCTCTTTAACAACCGAGAGTAAATTTGGCATGTTTTGAATACCCACAGAAATGTCAAATTATATTATCTGTGTATCTGGGTTCCGAACTATTATGCACTTTACCATACAAAGTCATAGAGTCAAACCTAAAAACAGTAAGAGGTTTTTAAAAGCTTCAATAGCTGGAACTAGAGTAGGACAAATTAAAATTTGATGATTTTATAGTTAGTATGATTAAGCTCTGTGACACATAGAATGTAGCAAATTCTGAGCTCCTTAAATTGAGGCCTTTTAAATGGTGCTGATACTTTTTCTTTTTTTCCCCCCAATAAAATCAGTGAATAAAAGCACCCTCCTTTTGTTATATGCTTTTTAGAGGCAATTAATCAGAAATCAGTACTCAAATTGGCACTTGTACAGACACTCCGACATAGTTTTTGTTAAAAGAATCTAATTTATTGGGCTTTTTAGTACAGGGAGATGCTTACCTGGAGAACTGACTCTGGAGCAGGATGGCCAGTTGCTCTCTGGGTAGTGATGGTTGTTTCTGTTGCAAGGGTGGTTTAGCTGGTTGTATAAGACTCCCCAAACTGTTGTTCTGGTGTATTTTTCTAATCCAGCTGGCAAGCGGTTCTACATGACCAGTCTAGCATGCGCGTGGTCCTTTTGTATTATCTTAAATGGTCAAATCAGAGGATAGTGTGCTTGTTCCACCTGAACAGGAAGAGGAAACAATTTCTATCAAAATTACTACATACTGGTAACTATTTTTTTGTTTTAGAGCTCTTGTAACTTTGTTCATGACATTCAATTACTTTCTTATGCTTTTTTCCTCAAACATTTTAAAAAATTATTTCACTCACATGCCTGTGAATCTTGTGAGATTAGCTTTCATTGTGAAACAGTTTTGAAAGCATGTGAAAGCATCCTTCTGTAAATGTAGATGATCAGGCTTGTTAGTGTTTTTTTAACTTTTTAGATTAGCTCCCCTTCTTATGTTTTACGTTTCCCTCTTCGTGCTCTTCCACACAGCAGCCAAAGTCTCTGTCCCATAAGATTCGCCCCCTTTAGTTTCCCCTCAAGGTCACAAACTGTAATGTGTTTTCCACACAAGATTAAATTTGCTAGATGTTGTAAAGCTGGTCTAAGCCTCACAGTTTTTGTTTCTTCTTCTCCCTCCCTGTATTTTGTCATTGTCAAGGATGCTTGAACACCTAGCAAAAATCTCCCACTTCCTTAGTCTCTTGTTGTCCAGGAGCAGCCAGTGTTCTCTTCTTCCTGCTCCTCCAGCTTTAAAACTGTTGTACCAGAGGAGAGGATGTGCATTGTTTTATTAGTTATATCCAGATATTTAGATGAGAGGACAATATATGTTTAACTGTAGAGAGACACAAAGACTACGTAGTACAAAATGGAGATTTCAGGTTGTTATGTATGGCAATTTGTTAAAAAGTTACAGTACTTGATAAGTGCATTTGCTAGAATATGAAAGAGCATGATACAGCTCATGCTGTAGCGGGGAATTTCTTTAAGCTAATTGAAGATGTTTTCTAAAGGTGTTTGGTTTCTTTGGGTTCTCAATAATTGAGAAGGTTTCATCAACTTGCTTCTGTGCACTCAAGCTCCTGGTTAGAGTATCATATTGACTGTCATAGTTTCACATTGCATTTCTTTGGCAGTACAAACTTACAGAGTTCTTGTCTCGCTTAGGCCAGGGTGGGCAGTAAGCAGCATCATTTGTGTCGGCATGACTGTCTGTGGATCTGTGTTAGAAACAGGATTATTTTATATCGTAAACTATAGTTTATTGTTAGTGGAGATGAGGGGGCAGCCCGCCGCAGTTTGGGAGCTGGCATGAGTGATCAGAGGTACATGCAAAGTCCTTCAGCTAGTATAGCTGCTGAAAAAAATGTTATATGGAAGTACTGCCTAACTTGTTTATCAGTTAAAATTACTTCTAAGTGCGCATCCTTTTTGTTTGTCTTTAAAGAACTAGATTTGTGCAAGTCGCCTTGTATTGGATCATTTTTGTTCTTTCTGTCCCTCTGTTTGCAGGCTAACATGAGTCATGTGCTTCTTCACTACCTCTGTCTTGCTGATATATGAAGAAAAACATTTTCCACTTTCTCATTTGTACTTTTCTTGTACACCTTTCTTGTTATCAGCCAGAAACTGTTCTCACTTGGACATGGACACGTTCACAAACTGCTGCTATATCAATCCTCTTCTGGTGACTTGTTTTTAATGCCTTTCTTGTCAAGTAGATTAGGAGGTAGCTCATCCACAAGGCCAAATCAGCACGTTAAAAATGAAATTAAAAAAATAGCATTTGAAGGGAAAGACTATAGTTTGGTAAGTGATTGATGGTTATTTCAGGAGAATGTATTTGCACTTGCCATTTCCTGCTAGCCTAAGGAAAAGGGGTGATCTAGTCATATATTAAAAAAAAAAAAAATACACAGAGCCATTCATTGCTCTGCTTTTTCTCTTATGATTATACATTTAACTGGTATTTCAGTCCATGCTGAAATAGTTAATAATTTTTATTTTGTTATAAGAATAGAAAAAGGAATGGATTTTTAGAGCATCAGTGTGTTAATTCCTTTAATCCTTTGTTATTTTTCCTCTCCATCTGCCAAATCATAACAGGATAAAGGCTTTCAGAGGTATGTTCTGTTGTACTTCCACCATGATAGTAATAGCAGAGTTGTAAGTATCTGTATGGCAAAATGCAGAGGATGTATTGCTGTAGCACATGCTTTTCACTAATCAACTTGTTTTCACACAGTTCTGTGCTTTTCTGTTTGTTTCTGGGTTACTAAACAGAAGACTCGAAGTATCAGATGGACTTCAGTTTCTAATACTGTTCTGTGATAGAATTTCTTAGATTTTCTTGAATATCTAGCTATTTTTAGAGTTTTCTTTTATAGATTCAGCAACACAGTGTTTCCAGAAGAGAATCTTTAAGATATGGATCTCTCTCTGCTCAAATACTGTGGATTTCTTTAGCCATGATGATTAGTACATTTGAGTTGCAATGGCTGTTCTCTCTTCAAGTCATGGATGCTTTTATTTCCAGCTCTTCAGAGTCCCATGAAAAACATTTGCCAAAATGTTACTGCTGTTTGCTTAAGCTACGTGATTCTGTCTTTATTTATGTGCGTATGTATATGCAAGGCAATTTTTTTAATTGATCTGCAGAAGGAGGTCTGCAGATCATTCTGAATTCATAGTCTGAATATCTGGAATAGAATCAACAAAGGATGAAAAGGGAGACTTCTCAGCAACATTATGAGGAAATTAAATACTTCATGAACTGCAATCTTTTTTTTTTTTTTAGCAATGTCTTCCTTAATTTCCTAGATTATTAATTTGATTCTTCAGAGCAAGGAAGAGACTTTTGTTGGCTGAAAAAGTTTTCCTAATTGCAATTGTTATCCAAATGGGTTGGGGAAATGCTTAGCTCAGTGAATTTTATTGTAATTATTTCTTAAGCACTGTTTTATTCTCAGGGTCTTTTTTTCCCTGCCTTTATCTCTACCGTTCCATCCAGGGCTCAGTACTGAGTTTTATACAAGAATGTCAAAAACTGTAAAGAAAAATTTTGATTGGATACTAATTTACTGTTCTCTTTTCTACTACCACACAATTTGCAAGGTTTTTTTGTCCACTCTCCCTCTTTCTCTTTGTTATGTTTCTCACCACAAGTAGGTAAGCAGCATTTACTTCTAAAATGGGGCATCTGGTGATAATTAATCTTATCTAGAATCTGCTTCTCAGTGGAATCTAATTAGATTTTTCTTCAGGGAGTTTGTTCCCCTTCCTTCAATTTGTAATGTTACTGTTTCAAAATTTTTCGAGTGTATGTTCTCTAGTTGTATCTCTTAATCTCCCAGAATTGCATATTGCAATCTCCACTATTTAAACGTATAGTGGACAGTTTATATTCTTTTTGGGCTGAATTAGAAAGAAAAGTAAAAATGTATTTGTTATTCAAAATAGGTATGACTGCTATTGATAGTTTTTTTTCCTTTGTTTCCTTTCACCAGTTTTCTTTCATAAAAGATAGTCGTCTGAGGGATGCATCTTGTTTTGAGAAATACATGAGACTATTAAGCAAAATCCATACTGTGTAACTATTTCATTAGTTTCAAAATACCCATTCTACTCGCACTAATAATGTCATTAATTTCACTAGCCTTAGAATTTGCTGAGGTGTTCGTAGTCTGATAGTTTTTTTGCTAATTCACAGATTAAAAATGGCAAAACTGGTGTGGTCATACTTAACTAGTGGTGATACCTAGTAGCTGTACACATATGTTCCTGGTAAAGCAGCATGAATATACTCATATAGGAGAAGCCATGTCAGTGTTTTGATATGTTATGCAGTCATAGTAATAGATACTGCTGAATTTAGTCAGGGGTTAATGTGGAGTTCAGTGTTTGACACAGATTACTGCATTAGGTATAAGCTTTCAGTTTAGACAGGAAAGACCGCTGTGACTTAGGTATTAGCCAAGGGTGACCCACCTCAGTGGTACCTGCTTGGATGAACAGATGACTTTCAAAGTTGCTCAGAAAGATGGGAACTGTCCTCATTCCAGCGGGTGCTATCTGTGGACATTTACAGAGAGCAACTTTCCTGTCTTCACATTTAGCTGATCATCTTAGCAAGCCATCTTAACATGTTTATACTGCACTTTTAAATGTTCTCTTAAAAACCTTAGAAGCTAATCTCCAGTTGCCAGATCTCCAGTTTTCCTTGACAGAACGTGCCCAATTTTCTTCTCAGCCAATAATAACCCCCCTTAGTAAACTGAAAACTGGGAGGGAAGGAGATTTCATGTAAAAACGGGTCACTTAATACTGAATGAAGAACCTTGAGTCTCAGCCTGTTGCAACGATGAACCCTCCTACATACTTTGGATCCAGATTCCTGTATACTGTCTTAAGTCTTGACATTTCTATGAGCTTTGTGAACAGAGTCTGTTGTGACTACTGGTGACAGTCAGAGCCCTGTTGCTGAAGAATAGTGCTGACTCCATAGGAATAAGCAAACAGGCAGACATCTTCTGTTGGATACCTGATGTCTTACTGCAGTAAGGAGGCTGTCTCGTATTCTTGATGCTCATCTCTACTTTGTATGAGTGGTTGTTAACATGAGATTATAAGAATGTGAAATCTATGATTGTTCTTTTGGTTAATGTGATATATATAGACTTTCAAACAAGCGATCAAGGGGATACCAGAATATCTCAGAATTGAGAGCACAGCAACTTGCCCAAAGGAAGAAACAAATACAAATATAAAATTTAGTAAATATTATAAAGCTGCCAATAAACAATTTAAAAAGTACTATTAAATATATTTTTAAGCTTGTGGTGATGAAAAAGATGCTGAAATGAAATACAAGAAAATTTACCGTGAATTAAACTCTGTTATTTTCTAAAGTGAAAAAGCATCAGAAGACAGGGAGGATTTTTCCCCACATTGAATGTTACACTGAAAGGAATCCAAAATTTCAGGCACATAATCACAAGTTTTCATAATGTACTGAGTTTATGTACATCTGCTTAGCACCAGTCACTGACTGCGTGCCTACTCTTAGGTTTAAGCTTACACTTTGCCGTTTGGCATAAACTAGATATGTACATGCTGAGCTGTTGTAGCTTAACTGACATCTGGTGACTTTTTAAGGACAAAGAGTATGGTTATGGGCAAGAGAGAAAGCCATTAGATTTAATTAGTGCAGCACCAGTTCTGGTCATGGAACATCCAAGTGAAGTAGTTTCTTTCCTCAGAACAAAAGTTCCTCCATTTTGTACCGTGTGATTTAAAAAGTTGGACTTGACAGTAGCAAGCCTTTTAAAAAAATGAGTAGTGAAAGTAAGATTTTTAAAAGTGCGGAGAAAGATTCCAACAGAAGCTGGGTGAGATGATTTCTAGGACGGTAAGTTCCTACAGAAAGAACAAATACTTGGTCATTGTAAGTATTTTCCAGTTAAGACAGTAAAGAGCTAGGATTGTCTTGCTTTTAATTGAGCTTTGTCTACCAATACTGACATGTAGCATGTGTATGCTTTAGTAACCTAACTGATGACTCAGGTTTATACAGTACCTTAATGCTGAATATTTATGATATTTGACTTGAGACTGGAAAAGTCATAACTTTAATGATTTTAATACATGATTTTACAGGGGTATGGCAAGTGACCAACTTGTGTTGAAATTGTGGTCCTGTTACAGGTTTGCGAGTCCATTGCCTTGGAATTCTGTACCTACAGATGCTTAAAGTTCAGATGCTGTCGCTATGATCAGCAATGTAATAAAATTAAAGACATAAAATAATACATATTTTCTGTTTTGTTTAGGGTGCAAAACTTGGACGTCCAATGGGATTAAATCAGGCTCCCCCCCCTCGTTCTTCTGTTCGAAGATCATTTGGAAGATCTAAGCGATTTAGTATTACTCGTTCTCTGGATGACCTTGAGGTAATCAACTTTCACTTAAAACTCAGAAGTGAGTCTTGGAGAAGAACTTACAGTAGTTAATGCTGATCATTAATGCTGATCATTAATGAAAGAAAGAAAGTAATATCTGTAGTGTAATAAAGTTACTAATCATCACATGACATTTATGTGAGGGGAATACAGATTTCTGGTATCACCTGACTTTTTCAGTATTTCCTTAATAGCTTACATTGATGCCAGCAATGGCCATTCTTTCTGTGGGGAATTTTGACTTTATTTTACCCATCACAGCTGGTCATGTAAAGCAAAACAATACAGTTTTGCTGATCAAAATATCCCTGCAAAATACCTTAGAAATCATTGTATCATGATACCATATAAAAAAAAAAAAAATCACATGCTTATCATATTTGTTTTTTCATTTAGCTGATGATCATTACATTGAGAAAATTTGGGGGGCGGTTAAATTTGTTGCTGGAGCGGGCTCTTTACCTAAATTCCTAAGGAATGTAGCTTACTGAGTATGGCAAAGTTTTTAAAAATACTTAAATATGTTTTTCCTCTTTATATGTCAGCAGTTGAGAAAAGGGAATTCCTAATCAACTTGGTGTTGGTCACTGGTTATGGTGATTTTTGGGTCTTTCTGAGTATAATACAATAATGCTATTTCACATCTGGTATAACATCAGCTGATGCCTGGGCCTCAGTGGCCAAACCTTATAGATTTTGGTGAAAACAAGGAATGAAAAGCTATCTGAATTTAAAAAGATGCTCCTCTTGCTCTGCTGAGAGCCTCCCTCCACCAGCTGTAGGAATATGGCTTCATTGTATCTTATCTTCTAGTGTGCTTCCTTGGGAAAACCTGATCCATAGTGACGTGAAGGCAAACAGAGAGATTTTTCCCTTACCCCTTTATATGCTTATCTGGAAGAAGGTTTATGGTTGGGGAGAAACAAAAATATGTACAAAACTCTTGTCGTAGGAACCATGTAATACATATTATACTGCTCTTTAGCATGGGAGGGAATGTGGCACAGTGATTCCTCTAGATGGGAAGGAGGTGTTTAAAAAGCATTTGAGATGGGAGGAGGAAAGAAGGAGATATTCTGAGTTTCCTGCCATGGGAAAATGTGGGAAGAATGGCATTGCACTGACTCTGAACTAAAGGAGAGGGGAGCTCAGTGCACTGGGCTTTTAGGGAACAGAATATATGGAAGGAGCTTCTGGAGTGCTTAGGGAATGCAGGTAAGAACTGTAATTACTTGTTTCTCAGATGCTTTAAAGGACATTTTTCATTGTGGTCTATTTCTATCTTGTTGCCTGAAGCTTTTAAGTGTCTTGCTTTTTTTTCTAGTCATGGAAAATACTTTTTAACTTCTTTGCACTCAACTTTAATACAGTAAGTGCATAACTTTAAAAAACAGAGCAAGATCCTCTGGATAAAGCTGTTTGGGAACCATCTAGCTACCTCTTTCTTCATCAGAAAATGGTGATTGTTCTAAATTAAAAAAGCTTGCTACTATATATTGCCAGTTTTGACAGAATTTCTGGTCACAGTAAGGGAGAATCCTCTCAGAATATCTAAGAGCCTAGTGCTTGTTATTCATGTGCACTAGGAAAAACATGGTTCACACTGCATTCTTCCAGGTTGAAATTTCATAGAGATTTGTGTGTGCATCTCATATTTTGAGAGTGTGTTTTAAACACCAAGGATATAATTTAATTTCTGTTGTAGGAGCTGTTTTACATTGCATACATGTTCATCAAAATAGGGACTTGATATTTACTTTCTGTTACTTTCAGAAAGATGTCATAGTCACTGGCCTAAAAAGTCCTTTTTTCTCTCATTATGTCTTAGTTGGTATTCATTAATGTATATAAATTGAGTAGCACCAACAGGAGGGATTGAGAGGCTCTTTGGATAGGCAAACTTACATTCTAGGTCACGGTATGAATGGGACAAAGGAACAATCTGTATTAAAATCTGTATTTGGATGAACGCCCTAACTACATGTAGCTACTTGGGTGTGGATGGCTCTCTCAATTGCTTCTTTTCACTTTGAAATCTCCTTTTTTCCCCCCTGCATGCCATTAGAGAATGATATCCTAACCACCAGGAGAAATACCAACCCAAAGAAGAATTTCAAATAAGTAAGATAGTGTTAAGGTGTTTCGATTTTGGTTCTAAGTTTAATGTTGCTACTGCAGCAATTTTCCCAAGTACTGTTACACTAAGTGTAGTAGAACACAATGTTAGTACATGTTTAGATTATTTCCGGTCATCTATTTAGAGTTACTGGAAGAGGAAATAACAATACCAGGAAATTCTTAGTGACTCCACCTTTGGAATAATGATCATGGATATATTATATAGGCGACTCAGTGCTTTTGTGTTCTTTCCAGTTATCTTAGCAGAATGGATAAGGTACTTACCCAAACATGAAATTTGAAAATGAATATGCTTCTCTGAGCTTGTGGGTTTGATTCCTGCTGGCATCCAACTTAGTAATCTAAACTGAGCAGTATAAGTAGGTTCCATGGAGTTTCTTTTATGGGCATATGCTGAACACTGTTCATTTGCTTATGGGTCTGAAGAAAGTTGTATTCGGATTTCTTGTGAAAGTATGAATTTGCTCCTCTTGTCTTTGGAGCTGTAGTGTGTGAAATACTAGCTGTCAGTTTTGCTGTCTTCTGCCATAAGGTGGCGTGATTTCTTTGCAGTTTCTTTTTAAATCTGTCCAAGCATAAAACATATTTTTTTATATATTATTTTAATAAATCAAAACAATGATTGCAAGAGAATATGTCACCTTTTCTTTAATTGTTAGATTACGGGTGGCTACACATGCACAGACAATATTCTTATAGGGTTAGAATTAGCTGTAATGATATAGTTGCCCCTCCTTAAGCATTTTCCTTGTACCCGCAGAAGCTGAATTATACATAGAAAAAAATAGATAAGTTTATAGGATTAACCTCTAGATGCTGTTTTTACTAATAGAACCTGTATACAAGATTATTTTAAATCTGCAGGGATCAAAATAGGATGAGAGTGCAAAATTAATGGATGCAGTTGTACTAAGACTATTGTATAAGAAATGTCTTACAAAACACGAAATACACAATTTTATTTCTGAACTGTGGAAATTGTGCGTATTCATACCAGGACTGAATATGAATATCTTGTAAGTTGGAACTGAATTCAGAAAATTAGTGTGTCTAGTATATGCCTTGTGTTGTTTTCACAAGAAATGTATTTAGAACTTATTCTTTATTAAATTGCGAGATATCTGTTTTTATTAAGAACAGACAGATTCGTATTTTGTATGTACTAATAAATTTTCCTACGTGAATCATTTGTTGTTATGAAATAGTATCCATTAACAACGATATTAAAATTCTGTTATTTCCACCAATTTTACTTTATAGCATGCTTGCTGGTTCATATTTGCAAGGTGTAGCTTAAGCTAAATGAAACTTGCCATGATTTAGGATTTTTTAATATTTGGACTAATAAGGGAGCATGACCCTATCTTTCTTCCTGCTTTTCTTTCCTGTAGGTAAGTGCCACTACTCTCATCCTCTTGCATGACTCTGTCCCGGCAGACATTGTTTATAGATTTATAAACACATCAAAGGTGACTCTGTGAGACTGCAGAGACTAGAACAGTGCCCTTGTAAAAAATTACATTAAACAGAGTCATCCTTTTTCCTCATCAACAGTTTTGGAACCAGATTCCATACCACTTTCAACTGTAGCTCATTCTATTCATATCTTAATTTTTCTTGAGCTCTGTAAAAATGGGGGCGCCTTGCAGTATTTATTCCCTTGAAGTCAACAAATTTAGGTTCCTCCTCGCCAAGCAGAACATTCAAAGCTGTTGCGTTTCCTGAAAATCATTGTGGCACTTGTACATTTGGTATTTCTCTGTGGTTAAAAATAGGACAGAGTAGTATCATGAGACATAATATCTTAGGCAAACAGGTGTCAAGCTCTTTGAGTATTGTTAAATAATCTTTTAATGTAGAGATCTTTTTAAAATTAAAGACTATTTAATTCTTTTAAGTAAATATCAGGACAAAAAAGATGGCTGTTGTTGCTTTTCTTCTTGTCCTCATCCTGTTTTGGAAACCTTAAAGCTATATCCTATATGAAAAATTTGCTGGATCAAATTTCTAGAGTTTAGTAATTTTTCAAAGTTGGAATGTATCATATATTCCTTTTAAAAATCAGTGTGAGGAATTTTGTTAGAATATTCTATCTTAATTGTACCCATTAATAATGTAGTATTATTAGCCGTTATTATAGATAATAATGCTTGATTTTTTTCCTGTTTTGTTAATTCCACTGAAGCAACTTTTTTTGCATTTCATCTGCTAATTAAAAGCATACAACACATCTCTTTGGTATGAGGTTTTTATACTAATGAATGACATGTCTCTGCTGGATATTAGCTTTGGCATCTGTGGGTGGCAAAACCCCCTAAATGCTCATTTGACTTAATAATGAGTTTTTAAGTGGGTACCTGTCTTTGTTTCACTTATTTAAATAATCAGACGAAGCTTACACAGGGAGATAATAGCTTATATTAGACCAACTAGTATACTAGGAAAATCAGACAAGAAGAGCTAAACATGCCCCAAACTTTTCCCACCCTGTCAGTTGATCTAATAAAAAGTATTAACTCTCCCTGCGGAGCTTGCTTCACTGATGTTCTTAGATCATCACCATGGCCACAACGCCACCACTATGGCTAGTATAATTGCTTGATTGAAATCAAGAGGCCTCTTCATTCTCAGCTTATAATTGTGAATTTAAAATTTGAAAAGAATGTATATTTTTGCCTTAGGTTTTACCAATTTTTTGAAGCTATGATAACTTGCCACGGGCTGCCAGTATACACAGGTTCCATCGTGTACTACCCTTAAGTATTGCATCTTTTGCATGTATTTTGTCCTAATTTTTATCTAAGATGTAACTGACCAATTGACAGTTTTCCTGTCTGCTTTCATGAAGGTGGAGAGAAGGCCAGTTGTGAAATAAAACGGCATGCAAGAATAAAATCTCCATTTTTGTATGTGAAAGGTAGTTCTGTATTTTTAACATGCTAATAATAGAGTTCTTAAAGGGCCACTCCTGTCTCATACACATGTACTCTGAAGGCTGAATGCTAACACAGTCCAGCCCCTAACACTGCTGTTTTGGATGCCTCATGGATCTGTGACCACAGCCTAGGTTCTTTGTATCTCTCTTCCCGTTGCTAGAACCTGTCTGGTGTGGCTCTGTGGAGTAGCAGTGACTGACAGATCCTCTTTCTTGGAGTGTGCCACCAGGGGTCAGCTTTTAAAACAGTGCACAGCGGAAGATGTATGCTTAGTGATTTTACAGTCGCTTGCTGTAATAGCCTAGACCTTCTTGTTGAACTATAATGTATAGCTTTAAATAGTTGAAGTTAGTCATGGCATTAAACATTGATTTCTTTACCTTGAATTACTGTGGCATATGTGGCCATGGAGCTGATCCATAAGGCTTTGAAAGCATCCAGGAGTTTCTGCCAGGCATTCTCCTGCTCTGTTCAGACCTTTGACTGTTACAGTCCTGGCTGGAGTTGTTTACGTGCTGTGCTGCATAGTGGCTGCACACCTCCGCTGGTAAATGAAACACTGCCAGGACACGGGTGCAGGCAGGAGATTGCAATGTTTGTACTGTCACATTGTTAGAGTTGTCATTTATGTGGCTTTGTCCTGGGCCAACTAGTGTATTTCTCAAATGATTTCGGACACGGTTTAGAGGTTAGCCGTAATAGTTAGCATCACTGTGCCCAGCAGGCAGTTTGGATGCAACCAGCTTCATTGATAGGAGGTTGGGAGAGCTTGGTTGTATGATAGTGGCCAGAAAGCACCAGCTGTCTTTGGAACTAGACAGTAGCTTATGGCGCTATTTATTTGACTAGTACAGATACAGACAGTATGTCTGTAGGTTACTGTCATCTTGTTCTGGATGATGCCTATGGTGACCCTTAGTCTTTTTTTTTTTTTTTTTTTTTCCTGACATCATCCGTAGTATACCTTAAAGATTTCAAAGAGCATCATTTATTCACGTTTGGTCCTCTAGACTGCTCTGTTTAGAATTTCAAACTCTTTTCAGTGTATTCTAGAGGCTTTTACTTTGGCATGTGTGATCTTATCAGGTACTTTAGTTATATCCATTGTTCCTACCAAAAGGAGGACAACATCATGCTAACAGTATACATTTATTTATTTTTTCCACAGATTGTGCACTGGCATTAACCTTTAAGTCTTTGCTGGTATTTTATACTGTACCACAATTTTAAAAAGATTACCAATATATGCTCTAAGTTTTCCTTACATTTTTAGACCTTATCATGGAAAGTTCTTATGTTCTTCACACTGTTTTTTAAAGTATCAGACAAAGGTGGCTTGGTCAACATATGAGTATAGTTGTGTGTAGCCTCTTGTTTATTGTGAATTGGAGATACTTATTTCTAGATACATTCCAGAATGTTAAACTGTGAGATTTTTTCCCAGACACTGAGAATAATGGGATTTTTTTTTTTCCTGTTCTTGCAATTAGTAAAGTGACCATACTTTTGTAATTTTATACTTTACTCTTTTTTTACTGCTTTTGGCTTATTTTCTTTACTTCAGATTCTGGAGAAATTTGCCATGTAAATTTTAATTTAAAAAGCTGAGTAGTCAGAGAATGCACTGAGAGCTGGATCTCATCTTTACTTTCTTTGTGAGGTATATATGGCAGTGCTTATCACAGCAGTGCTCATCCCATACTTTGGTGCCTACAAAGAAACCAACAGTGTTGCCTAGGATGGATTCCGTAGGGAATTCAGTCTCCATATGTGCAAAGACAGTTGGCACTGTATGGAGAAATGTCTCCCTGAGGAAGCAATCAGTACATTGTCTGACCCTGCCACTTAAGTGCTGTCCAAGCCTTTTTGCCTCTGGGCTTGGCTCTCCAATACAAGCCAATTTCTGTCACAGATCCAGAGGCGCAGTATATGCTTTCAGGGACTAGATGAGAACTTGTAGTCTGCTTAAATCCTCAGGCAGCAGGCTCTTCTTCTTGTCAGCAGACAGTTCCACCATTCTTAAGAGAAGTGATTAAATGGACACAGGTGAATTCATAAGCTGTCAGTATCTCTGATGCAGTCACCTTTGTGGAACTACAAGGATCAGCCAGGGTGACCAAGTTAAGGTAACTACCTGAAGCTGTAGAGGGGTCATATCCCTTAGTTCAGCAATATAAAGTATCGGACCTTCTTTTTGGGATTTATTCTTTTAGTTCTGGTTTCTTTGCGTAGTGACAAAACAGTCAGTGCTTGCTGGACTGGCACTCTTGGTAGGCAGGCACCCTCTCAGGGGTGTCTTTCTCCATAACCTTTGGTACCTAGCGTGCTTTTAAAATTGGGCTTGCTCTCTTTGAACTAAAACTCTTTTCTCTCCTGGGCCGAATTCATGAGGCATGTTAACCCCCTGACGCTAAAGCAGAGTAATAGCTTACAGCACTGGGGTCTGTTATCGAAACCCAGAATTACTTGCTGCTTAAGGCTGGCCCTTGCCTCAGTTTATGTTGTTCTTGTTGATTCAAGAGCATCTTTTAAGGCTCCTCCCAAGAAGGTGAGCAGTGAGGTTAAGTTACTCGAGGTAATAAGGCCAAAAGCAGTCTCTGAAGATGAGGGCAGGCTGCGTTTGTAAGATGGGATGACTGGACAATGAAATGGTAGGTGAAAATGTATGCAGATAAATGTAAAGCAATGCAAATGAGGCAGAATAGTCCTAGCTTCATATATCAAATGATATATATACATCTCTGAGGTGACTGTTTCCTCTCAGAAGTGTGGTCTTTGAGTTACAAGAGACAGTTGTGTGAAAACATCAGCTCAATACGGTAGCAATGAAACAAATTCTTACGTTATGAATTATTAGGGAAGGAATAGAGGAAGAAAACCATATAATCATTCTATTGTATAAATATTGTATAAATCTATGATTTTCCCATACCTTGAATGTTATGTTCCGTTCTCTTTATTTCAAAAAGGTTACAATATATTAGAAGTGGAAAAGGTTCCGAAAGGTGTAACAAGAGTACAAAATCATGGGTGGCATAGAAAAGGTAGTTGGGATTGACTGCTCACTGTCTCCTTCAGGACAAGAAGTCAGCACCATTAATTAAAGGTAGCTGGAGCCAGGAGCAAAACAAACAGAACGTGATTGTTCATGCAGGAGGTAAGTTGGTCTGTGGGACGCCTCACCACTGAGTGCTGTGGATGCAAGAAATTTGCATGTCCTGGGGGGGAAGTGGACAAGTATTTGGAAAAGAAAGCCACTGGGGATTATTAAGGAGACAAGCAACACCAGATTCAGGAAATCTCCTGAACTAAAAATACCTGGAGTCTGGGAGAATGTAATCAGGGAGATGTCCTGTATGTTGCTCTGTGGTACTTGTTGGTAGACATCTGTACGTGGCCACTGCTGGAAACATAATACTAGGTTTTATAAACCTGTGTTTCGAAATGATTCTTATGTTCTTAGACTCAAGGATTGACATTGCTTCTCCTTAACTGTGGGATTATGGATTGTACTGTCGGCACAGGAAGCTGCGTTACCTTTCACTTGGTGTAAACTTGTTTGTAAAGCCAAGGGCTCGCTGACCATAGTATCACCTAGCCCAGTGTAACTGCCGTGGTCTCTGGGAGCATCTACTGTTTGTGCTAAAGCTGTCTGAGGGAGAGTGCACCTGCAGCTTTACTGGGTAGAGCTTCTGCTGCAAAACAGATTGGCCGTGTAATTCTGGGTGGGAATGAGGAACTGGGTGACTGGTTTCCTGCCTCTCTGTTCCTGTCCTCCTCCCTCGGCTGCTCTTCCTGTTACCTGGTATGCCTTTTTGTCATATCATGTGCTAATGGGGGTGAGGAGGGATTTTTGCTCTGTGAGATCTGGTTAATGTTAGGGAATGAATTAAGGCCTTACTGAATGAACAGAACTGGTATTTCTAGAGTATAATCACAGAATACATACGGCACAAATGATAGCACTGTAGCTATCTGTGAATTGTTTCTGACCCTGTGTCCATGCTTAAACTGCTGATATTTTTCACTGTCCTCATGGATTTATCAATCCAGAGTACTTTAAAACAAAAAAGAAAAAAAAAAATGACTCACCTGTGGAGCTTCTACTAGATGAGCTACTGCTTTTTAATCAGTATTAAATCCTCAAAACATTTCATCGTTCTTCTGATATTTAAAAATATACAGTAAAAATCCATACTTTATTTCACTCTTGACCAAGGAACTGCAGAAGGATGGTATTTAAGCATTACTTGTTGGGCAGAAAGTGTGTGCATTTCTTTCTGAAAATACAGAGATATTGCTAATCTGTCTGGAGAGTAGGTGTGGCATTGAAAATTACGAGAATCATGTTTCACTTGGAACGCGATCCTTGTAAATGCCAATGCCCTGCTTACTCAAAAGAACACAGAGCGTTTTGGTAGGATGACATAGATTCCATAATATGCATACATGTGATCGTAATCATACTGAGACACGTACCTACATGCCAGAAACTGAAATAAATTTGAGTCTTACAAGTTTTAAAAATTTGATTTTTTTGTTTTAAGTATTTTTAGATTGTGTTTTAAGTATTTTTAATAGGGATTGACGGCCTAGTTCATTCAGATAACATACTCATCAAAGGGGAATGTATTAAAAAAAAATACTTTGGAGGAGAAAATGATGTTGACTCAATGCTTAAACAAGTTTGGACAAACATTTAAGACAGAGTCCTGTAGGCCCTTACCGAATGCATTTTACATTAGCAGATTCCTCAGCAGCATGCTGTTGTCTTCACAGAAGCTTTATTGTTACACAGGACCTGCCTAAACAACATTTTAAAAGCTGCCTGTTCCTTTTGATGAGAAGATACAGAACCAGTATTGAGGGCGGAGAATGCACTGGGGAGGGAGGAGAATGGGAGAGGTGTTGATAGGGCAACAGACAGAGAAGCCTCATTTTTTACTGGACTCTGGAAGAAGTAAATATGTGTTCAGAAAGAGCGTAATAATAAAGTTGAAGGGACTGTTTCTTAACAATGAGCTATTAAACTATTTATACATGGAGAAAACTTTTACTGATAGTCAAGTGTCTGTAAGTATAAAGTTTTGTTTGTCTAAAGCGAACAGAAAACAGGAATATGGTTTAATGAGTAGCCTTCCGAACTAAGAAATCTTGCAGTGAAATATGATAAATAATGCTTCTAAGGATTCAATGAGGTTTTAAAGAGACAAAGTTCGTAAGTATAAGTATTTAAGTTGACTTTCTATATAAGCTCTGTTATGAAATTAAGAATACACCATCTTTGTAGACATGTTTTAAATCTCTCTTTAGCATTGCATTTTTTAAAATGTGAAGTGAGTTTAGTAGATATACAGATACTTCTCAAGTTCTGTATAAATCTTTCACTTAATTTTCACTATACTTGCTCGTGTGTTTCTGTAAAGCAAGAATGTCATGTTAAAGTTATAAATTACCTACTAATTGTTACAGAGTTTTTTAAGGTGTGCAGCTAAAGTGATTTTTTTTTTTCCTTCCAGCTGGATTTTTATCTGATAAAACCGAATCCAGATGGTATGAGTTATTAAAATAACTGAAAATAAATGAAAAGTATTTATAGAGTACAAAATTTCTGAGGTGTAGAGACTTCAAACTAGTTTTAGCTTCTTGTTGCTCAGAAAACACGTATTTTGTAAGTAAAGGTCCTAGCTGTGTTATCAAATTTTGACATTATAGTCTTATTCTTCATGTCTATATGAGTATGTATATAATTGTCTTTAATGCTAAAAGTATAGCAGCAAAACTATCAGGCTTTTTAAATGAAAAGGGAAAGAAACCATTGCAGGGCTTAGGAAGATATATATGCATTGTTTACTTAAAAATTACTAGTCTTAATGCTCAATTTTACATTGATTTCCTGAAAAGCTGTTGATTCTTAGAGGCTCCATTTGCAGTAGTAAGAAATTCAGAAGCGGCTTAATGTGTTTCAGTGATCAGTCACTTAATCATATCCTCCTTATTATGTAATTGAATTTTAATTTTTTGTTGGGCTGCAACTTACATCTGGATGTGCAAGTTATGCTGTTTCTGCATGGTTTTATTAGAGGAGAGAATTCAGTTGTCTTAAAATGTTGATCAACAGAAGGAAAAAAATAGTAATTATTTCAAAAACATTTGTGAAAAAGTGTATTTTTTTATTACCAGTTTACAGTCCGGCTCTATGGAAGTATTTTTCAAAGTTTACAATACAGCTTTCAAAACCAAATATTTGTTTGTAGAGTAGATTTCTGGATGGCAAATCTTCCTGAACTGAACCCTTTAAAATGTGTACATCCGTCTCGGAAGCGTAGGCAGACAGCAGGGGGCACTCGGAACAGCAGCTTGCATCCAGTTGCTTTACTACACTGAATTTATTGTGTAGGAAGTCTTGGTATTTAACAAGGCAGCTTGTATTTCAGTTATTTGTACACGAACAAATTCCAAATAGTTTGGCTTGAAAATATTTTTCGTTACTAGGACCTTGGAATAGGAAGGACTTTTATCGTTGAAATTGATAGAGGGAAACCACAATGTTGTAAATATGGGAATCTTCCCTCTTTTAATCAGTAGCATGTATGGGATCTGTTTATTGTTGAGTAGCTGTCAAATCATTAACAAAAACATATCTGGACAGATTATAGAAAATTTGGAGAATTAAGGGGAAAAAACCCCATTTTATTTTATAGCAAAGTTTTCTTAGTTTGTGTGTAGGCTTTTTGATACTCCTGCTTTTTACTTCAGTAATTAGGGCCAGTGAGCTAAATCATACTCTTGACAGATATTTTTTTCTTTGGCTTTCATGCAAATAGTTGCTACTTTCTTTAACAAGAGATAAAAAAAGAAATACTTGGTATTGGTGAGATTTCAGATTTTTGATGTTGCATTCCACCAATGTCAAATTTACTTTAGGAATTTGTGTGACTATGAGCTGGCCCAGGGGATTGCCTTTTTCTAGTTGCGTGGTGTTCTTTGTGTGTGTTTTCTTCTTTTCGGAGTCAGGGATATATTAAATCCTATTCATCTTTTGACAAGTTAAAACTTATCCAGGCTTCCTGTCATTCTGTCTTCCTCTTCAGCTTTTGCTGCTCCGAAAACAAATGTACAAAAGAAAATATGAGCAGGAAGTGGAGGGAGGGTAGAAGAGAAAAATGGATCAACCATATCTGGGGTCTGTACCCCTTCCCACGGTTTAGCTTCTAAGCAGATGGATGTGGGTTTACAACTGTCGTCTTTGGTATATCTGAATAAGGTTTTTAAAGCTGTTGTGTCATATTTTAACACTTTCCATTAATAGCTTGGCAAATTAACATTCCTTCCGCTTTTGACCTTTGAACTTTGAGTTGCCTGCCTGGTTTACAAATATGGTACACAAAATCACAAGATTTTGAATCTGGCAGCTGCTGAAATAACCTGTGAAAATGTAGAGGGATATGAATATTTTAAAGCGCTTTCAGAGTCACATGACATTTCATAATCATTATCATTAACTGGTACTGTCTAATTCGTAGGGTTTATTTGCAGTGGTAGTAGAGTCACTGTATGGAAAAAATGTGGACGTGCAATGCTTAGTTCAATGAAATAAAATCAACAACTCTAAAGGTCTGTTTAAACTAAGGGATTATTAGAACACCAAGTATGAGTGCCTAGAATGTATAAAACATTGCCCACACACAGTGTTCCTAGCGATGTTCACTACAGTTGGTCCAGTGAACTGCTAGTCTTGCAGCTACATCCCATTGCACGCAGGGTTATTATTCTCCTAATCATTCTTGTGTTCTCGTGGGTAACATCCCTGGGTAACCTGTTAAAACTCTGCTAGTACATTTGATCTTTCTAGGTGATTCCTAGAGGACTTAGCATGAGCGTTAAGTAAACGCTGTTGATAGAAGTCCTTTTGTGTTACCCCAAAGGGGTGTTCATAGGGAAGTTCACTAGGCATTTCTGATCCATTTGTGCTTTTTCCTTATCAAATGCAAGGATTATTATGCACCTGGCCACTGGCATATTTGTAATGGTGTTGCTGTTTGATTTAGGTATCGACAGTGAAAATACATTCTGCATCCCACTTTGTTTAGTGTCAAGCAAAATGCAGTATTTAAACAGCTCTGGCATTTTTTCTTTATAAAATTATAAATTTTAATACTTATCCACACAGAGTAAAACTGTTCTTCTGTGGAAGTACCGTAAGGAATTTGCTTCTAAAGTCCTAAAATAATGGAGGGTGTAATTTGTAAAACAAATTCCTTTCCTGTCTACTCGCCCATTTGTTTCCATTGCATTTCTTCATGGTATTAAATACTTGTAGAAGACAGCCGGTGTGCCTATTCAAACAAGTAATCAGTCATAAAATGAACTTTGCCCATTGCAGCAATTTGCTTATGTCTCTGGAATGCTTGTTAAAGTATGCTTCCTCCATTTTCATCTGCAATTAGCTTAAAATTTCTTCTCTGATCACTCTAAAGTTAAATTGAGAAGATTGAGTTTTTCTGTTAACCAAGTCTCTTCATCCTAAATGCAAAAATGGGAAGATGTGCAGACTTTGACTGTCTTTTTTGCAAGTCAGTCTTACTGTGAGATATTGAGTAAAGGGTCCTATCTTCTTTTTGCCTCATTCTCTCTCTGTGTAAGTTCAAAGTAATACTTGCCTTCTTCATAGGGTTGTTTTTATATTAGGGGCTCAACCTAGGAACTGTATGGATGTGGGGGATTCTACATGCTGCATTGAACAAGGGAGAAGATTCCTCTTTCCTAAACTACTCCTAGTAAGTCCACCTTGGCTTTAAGGACATCCCACTAGAAGAAAAATGCCCACTAATCATTCCCAGTTTGTAATTCGGGTGTTTATTTTTAGCAGAAAATCATATTCTGATTGCTTAAAAAATAACTGCAATGAATGGTTTGGGTCCTATCGCTTGTGAATAGCAGCGAACTTCATGAAATCCTATACTTTCCATATACAGTCTCTTGAAGACACTGCTGTCACAGGCAAGTTAATAGCACTTCCCTCTTACATTACAAGTCTCCTATTTTGCTCTCTGTTCCGAAGATGCTGTGCACAGAGCTGTCTTGACATCAGTTGAGCACAGGCTCGGGTAGTGAGGAGGCAAGGGCAGAATATCAGTTGGTTTCTGAAAGCAGAATTTTGTCTTTAGAGACAATCGGCTGCTCCTAGGTTAAACCAAATATGCCAAGTTTCCTTGTACTGCAGATTTTTACGTGCAATTTATAGCGTTAGCCACGGAAAAGTTAGGCAGAATAGACCGTTTGAGATCCTACTTTATTCTGGCTTGCATTATGTAAACCTCTGAAAATAGTGGTTTACTATGTAAATGTTTCTATAACTAATGTTAGGGTGATTAACTAATGTTTTTCTGAAAACTGTCTTGGAAATCTGTTTTATTGAATACAGGACTATCACACAATTCAACGTCATTTTGTTTTCCTGGTTTGTTATAGGAAACGTTTTAAAATACAATCAGCATAATTTATATAAAATGATCTAGCTTTTCTGTTGAGAGATAATTGAGATCTAATCTGAATCCCTGACGAACCACAGCTTCCTGCATTGGCCTGTTGCTATGGGTAACATAAAGGGAGTAAAATAGAACTTCATACGAAATGCCTTTAAACTTTACTGGCATGTACAGGCATGGAACAGGGTTGAATTTTTTAGTTTAATCTTTGAGAAGCTGATGTGTTAAGGAAATGCTTTTTCCATATTAAGTGAAGATGAATTTAGGAAGAGTACTGTTAGGAAAAATAACTGCTGTTTCTTACGAAGAGCGGGTAAGTGATATGAATTATATTTAGCTAAGGCAAGGCATCGTTGCAGTGAGAAATTAAAAGAAGGTATTGTTATTGGCAAGAAATTAGAGAAGAATGTTACCAGGTTCAGAATGCTTTTTGCTTAGCCTTTAAGCTTTTTTACTTGAAAGTATTTCAGTTAAAATTCCTTTGTAAATGCAAACATTGGGTTTTATTATCAGAGAAGAGTAAAGGGAATCTTATTGTACCAACTAACATTCAGATTTTGAGATGTATTTATGAACTATGCCCAATATGTATAAAGCTAAAAAATCAGTATGTTTATAATCTGTGCCTTTTTTTTAATTCTGTGCAATGTATTTTGTATATGCTTTCTATACCATTATATCAACATATCTTTAGGTAAAACTGTATATATTTTGCATAAATCTTTATCAAAATAATTTTAGGGATAGATATGGTATTTAAGGCACTATATTTATATGTGATAAGATTGGTTTTGTTTGGGGTAAAAAGTTGAAGGTTTATTTCTTAAAGGAGTTTCAAATGTCACATTATTTGCTGTTCATATGTTGTTTTTATAGATTCAAATATTGGACAAAAATATTTAACCTTCGGAGAGGAATGTATTCAGTAAAATTATTGTACAGTAGTTGTACTGTGTTTTTTTCCTTGGGAATTCTTAGATCTGTAATAGTTTTGTATTAACTATTATAAATGCACTTCTTTGGCAGAGAATTGAAAAGACATATTATGTAATAATACTCCTTTAAGTGGCATTCTGAAGGGGCATCCTCTTCATAGAATTCTAAATCATTAAATTATTTGCTGTAATATTTTTAACTGAGGATAAAAATAATATTACTCAAATATTTAGGTGAGAAATACATTTGAGATTATTTATTAGAAGGGAAATCTAGCAATAATTTCTAAGTAATGTGGCTTTATTTTTTATTTAAAATGTTAGACCAATGTTTATCATATTTTGAGAAACAGTCTCTGTCCAGAGATCATTGGAGTTCATGGCATTTGTACAATGTTAACGCTGTATTGCATTTAAAAGGATGAAAATACACGTATGTAATATAAGTCTTGGAGTAATGTGACTGAAGATCTTACCTTGGCAAAAGAAGTTGTTGCTTCAGGTGATTTAATAAGCAGTTTGAACAAAGCAAGCAGACAGTCGACTGAGTGATAGGCTTTCCCTGAGCTAAGTGACAGAATGTTTTAAAGTTGGCTATTTGTATTCAGTCAGTAAATCTTTAGTGCTTCATCTCTTAAACAACGCAAGTTTCCCAAACTTCTTTTGTATATTGGAATCATATGAGAAAAGCAGTTTAGAGGGTTGGTGGAGCTACATGTGCTATTCCAAGCTGAAAGGCTTAATTAGAGGGGTTTTTGTAAAATAGTGTGTAGTATAATATTGTACTAGGTAAGTCTAACAGATTCTGAAGGCAGCAGTCAGAGAATTCTTTGGATGCAGCAAAATTGTATTGGAAGAAAATGTGCTTTAGAAAGGACACAGAGAGGTCATTTTAGATCCCTTTTTCTCTGAATCTTTCTGGATGCCCAGGGAAGAAATAGATGGTTCTGTTTAGTTTGTGATTTTTGTCATAGTAAGTGTAGGAGAGGGGAATACTTCTCCTTATAGATTTTTATCCCTCTGCATCTCAGCAGGAGTTGGAAATATATATGTCTTTTTTGACTCAAGAAGGCACTCACCCCCAGTCTATTAGCACAGATGATTTCATGTTGCTCCGTTTTATTGCTAAGGCCTGGCATTTCCCAGTATGTGTCACCCCTCCTGGTATCCGCATCTTTCTCTTTGTTCCTCTCAAGTACTTGAGCATGACTTTGACTTGAATGACAAATGTTGAGGTGGAGAAAAAGGACATTTTTGTATTGTGTTACCTGGGTAGTCTGTACACATGGATTTATTTGCTCAATGTAATGTCTGGGATCTGGGTAGAGTATTTTTGGGTTTTCTGCATCATGGTTTTACGGCAGACTTTGACAATACTTAGTTTCCTGGGACCTGATCCATGTAAAATGGAACTAAGTGGGTTTTCTGGATAAGAGTTTCTGTCAACTGAAAGATGTCATCAGACTAGTTTCATGCAGTGGTGCACACATCTAGCAGGTTATAGACCATGAAAGCTAAAAGATATAGCCTGTTTCAACCTTATGAATTATTCTCCTTTATGCCCTCTCTCCCTTTTTACCCTGTTGTTGGTGTGAGATACTATGTTGTCTCCTTCTATACTTCAATGAAAAGTTTATGTACTCACAAAGTAGTTTTATCCCTGTTAATTGTTGTAAACTAATACTCTTTTAGATTTGTTGCAAACAAATCCTGAACACGACATCAAAAAACTCATGGGCCCTTCTGGTTTTTCCACCTAGCAAAGAGCGATGATACAAAGAGAAATTTTACATGTTTTCTCTTAATCAGAACTTTATGCTATCTAATATATGCTGAAGTACTTGCCAGTTTACAGAGACCTAGAACATCTTTTATGGTGTGTGATAACTGAGAAGTCACTGTTCAGCTTGCTGGCCCTGGCACTGGGCTCCTCACTTGGATCACAGCCATCAAGATCTTGCCCTGAAGTCTAGGGAGCAGAGCTGCGTCCTCACCTTTGCAGGGGCTGTGTGTGCATGTGTGTCTGTATCCCTCAGCTGCTAATCCAGCTAGATGAGCCAGCAGAGTTCCCATGGAAGACATTTTAGTTTTCCTAAACTAGATTTATTTTTTAAATTTTGGTAGTTTGTTACCGTCAGACTCCTGGCATATACCATGGGTTTTTTCCGAAACCAATTTGGAAGTGAGAGTAACTTGAAGGACTAATTTCAGTTCTTATCTGGTTGTGAAAGATTTGAGGGTTGAATACAATTAGATTTTATCTGTGGGTGATAGTTCATATGTACATTCACAAAATGAATACACGTATGTCCTGTCATTTGGCATGACAAATACTTTTTTTGAAATCTTCACATTATCCCTAACTGGCACAGGGTCATACCCTGTCCTTCCTCATCTTCCAGAATGGCTACACACAGGAACTCTTCAATTTTTATAGCTTTTTAATACTTTTTTTTTTATAGGTAGTTCTTAATATGTATGTGCTAAGTGTTGACTTTCATCAAATAATCAAACTTTATATGTATAGTAGATCAAATTTTGTCCTGAAGAGCCTCCAGTGGTGGTAAGTGTGAGTGCTGAAAACTGAAAAACAGCCCCCAACGTATAGTGAATTTTTAAAATGAGATCATCATAGTATTTAAAAAAATCTGGTCTTGCAACTTACACCTTTGAACAAATCTAGACAAGTTTCAGCTGAACAGTTTAGAAAAGAAACTGCTTTGTCGAGATGTGGACTACATGCAGTTTCTGACAGGTTTATATTAAGATTCTAAGTACTCACAAACATGTTTTGAACATACTACTGTAAATTCTTACACAGTAATGACAAGCTTTAGTTTCTAGCTGGTTTTGTTGAATTAAGTGGATTTAGTTCAGTGACATAAATGAATTTAAAGAATTATTCTTAAATTTTATTCTGTGATCTACAGAAGTAAACTGATAATGCTTGGAACATGCTGGGTAGTTTTAGTGACACTGTAATGTAAAAAAAATACTATGTAGTTAGAATATATCAAAACCAAAGGGAAATCTGGAAAACCCTAATAACACAGAAATAGGTGGTTGATACTTAGATAAGAAATTCTGTTCTTCCTGTGGGTACTTGTTTGGGTTTTTTTTAAATGTTTAAGCATAATAATTACTAAGGCCTTGCTTGGAGAGATTTTAAGATGTTGATACATGTAATGTAACATGCATTAGCCAAAGCATTTAAAATAAACACACAAACCCAACCCATGGTCAGTAGAAAGCTCAGTGCATTAACTTACGCTAAATGGATTGAGGTAAAACGGTATCTCATTGTCCATAGAACTTAATTACGTGGTACTATTACAGTAATGTTTGAGCTTTTCTATGAAATCATACATCTTTAAAATTGTATTTTACAATCGTTAACTTCCCAGTTTTTGAAAAAAGTAGTGTAAATATTCTTTTGACTATCATAAGAATCCTATTCATTTTACTTGATACCTTTCAAAAACTTGGACCAGAATTGTACTTGGTGTTCGAATCTAGATTCATGCAAGCTGCCAAAGTAAATGACCATTCCTGAAATGTATATATTTTGAAAGTACTTTTATTTTTTCTGTCTATTGTGTAAACTGATATTACTTTACTTTGATTCATCCTTTTCTTCCTTCTTTGAGAAATGACATTGAAATTGTTTACTCATCAGCTGTTCTGTACAGAATGTGAACAAGAAATTAGAAGCAATCATATTTATGAAACAGAGTTCAGTAATGTAAATTAAATTCTCTAAATTACAAGCGTGAATTAAGGTACAACTTCTGAATGCATAATATGCTTGCTAGACTTGTGTGCAAAATAGAAGTAGAAAAGATATCCTAAGCCTCACTGAAGAACTGTACCCAAAACAGTTAGTACTCTTGCTGTCTGAAACATTGCTGTTAAAAAAACGTAAGAGGCCTGGATACACTTTTATTATATTATTTTGCTTCACAGATTCAGAAGCATTTATTTTTGTGTAGTTAAACAAGAAGTGCAATCATATTTTTGATCTTATCCATGAAAGATGCATTTGTGTTTATCTGAACTAGCACCAGAGGAATGATGTCAGTAGAGACTAGTTTAGACCTTGAAAGTTCCAAAATACTTGTATTAAAAACTAGATCAGGTCCTCTGCTGATGATGTGAATGGTGGGGCCACAATAGTTTGTAACAAGTGATGTTCTTCAGATAGTGTTAACAGCAGTGTGAAATCCTGCTGTGAAATACAAATGGAAAGAGGAAAAAAAGGAGAAGACATTTAAGGATTATTGAAGTTTTTTGTGGATTTTGAAGGGGAGAGGGAATGTTTGTTGCCAAGGCTGGAAAATATTCTCTTGAGTTGTGTATATATGTATGTTTTTTTTCTTCTGTGTGTATTCCATCTTGGAAATATTGTAGATACATAGGGCATTCTTCTCTAGCTTTTTAAAGAGCAGTACAAAATAAAAGCATTTCTTTTTAACTATCTAGAAAGCTATGTAAAGGTTCAAGAGCACTTTAAATGACCAAGAAAAGATTGCCCAAATTAAAATAATTTTTTTTTAATAGCCATTAAAAACCAATACAAACTTCAATCTAAAAATCAGCTGCCCTTCTAGTTTTTCACCAGCTAAGTGTCAAGGTGCAAGCTCTGGAGTACACGTTTGGGAAACGGTCACCTACTTGTTTTTACAGAAATGTTAGTTGCCCTGAGGTAATTTGTGATGAAAGTGAGAAGTTTAGCACATAAACTTCAACATTTCACTAGAAGACTAATTGTCCTTGAAAATTAGATGTAAAATACTAGTAGAGGTAGTGAGGAGTTCTTACCTAGCTTATTGGAAACACTCTTAACGTCCTTTTGGCTCTGTGGAAGTTAGAAGTGATCGGCAGGGGAAATTTTCAGAGTCAGATGGACAAAATACTGAATTTTAATTTTGATTCCACGTATCTCCAGATATTGCAGCAAAATAAAGTATATGAGGTGTTATTTTCATTTTAAGTCTTTTCAGGTCAGTGTTAAGGTACCTGCTTTCTCACATATACCAACCAATTGATTGTGTTCATCTAAGAAGGACTCTTGTAGCTACTCAGAGCAGGAAGTACTTCGTCCGGCAAATATTGTGGGATCAAGTTCCAGGACAGTGGTTAAAAGGCCTGGGGTGAATTTCATGGTGAGGAGGAAAAACCTGTGAGAAAGGAAAAACCTGTGAGAAAGTAACACCTGGTTTATTTAGATTTTCCTCTGTCATGTTACCTGTTGTTAATAAGGTGATAAAAGTAGCTAACACTTCAAGTATTAGTGAAGCTCAGAGATTTCTAATACCATGAAACTTAAGTAACACATATTTTTCTCTTTCTTATTGCAGTCAGCAACTGTTTCTGATGGAGGTAAGCTGAAGCTTGTTTTTACTTTTATAATGAAAAAGAATCAATTTTCCACAGTAAGCAATATAATATGTGGTAAATAAGGTGATATATTACAAGATGTGAGTCCAAAGTGGTGCAGAACTCTGTGACTTCTTTGGGAACTGTGCCAATGAAAATACTGCAGGGTTATGTTCACATACTTTCGCTGATTTATTGGCATAATTTTTTTGGTAGCACACCTCTATATATGTACGTTTTTATTATAACTAGTCATCCTCATAATAATAAAGAGGCAGAGCTGGTAGACTTCTGTATAACTGGATGGTAGATAAAGTCTTGTTCTCTGTTTTATTGTCCTTTACATATCCTGTTTGCTTTTGAAGAGATATGCTCTAGCTCCTGAGTTGTAAGCTGTGTTAGTGCATTTGTTGAGGCTGAATTTTCTTTACAGTGTGATGCATTTTCAGAAGGGGGTAAGTAATGTGATATTTGTAAAATCCCAGCATGGAGCTTTTGCAGTTTTGGAGTACTTCTAAGTAAACTCTTCATGTCACCTAAGATTGATTGTTTTGATTTTAACATGGCTTTAATGTTTTAAAGGACATCCTCTCTTTGTTAAACATTGGAAGATGACTTCTTTGAACATTTGAAGTTAATTGAAACAGTTTAAGTATGGTTCCTTAATGGAATAAAGGAATTTGTACAGTTTAGGGTATACAAGAGATGGCTTTTCTCACTTGTCTTGCTTGGCAGGAGTTGGTTCACTTGGTCCTGCAAAGAAAGTCACTTAAGTAAATGTTATTACTTTTGCTATTCTTTGACAATAGTATAAAAAAACTTTATTAAATACAATGGGGACGAACTGTGTTGCTCTAATTAGTGCAGTGAAATTGAAGAAATATTTTGAATGGTAAGGATAATTTTTTATACTACCTGCCAATGTAAATGCAAAATTAGCAATACTATTCGCAAAACTCCATCATGTCCTAATTTCTGATTCCTTGAAAAACTAAAACTACAGTTGAGAGAAACACTACTGTTTTGATCCTTTTGACAGAGCCATTTTCCAATGGCTGGCTGACTTTATCAGGTATTTTCCTTCTCTACTGCTGACACAGTCTACTGCTGTAACAGTACTTCTGTCTAGATGAGAAGATAGAGCATATATTGTATCTGTCTTGTCTGCAAAGTGACAAAAGAAGGAAACAGAAAATAATTGTGTCTATTCCACTTTCCATTTCTAAAATTCAGCCTATGTTTTTGTGGGGAAAAATACGTATTTTTTTTTCCCCAGATGTTACCTCTTTGATATAAAAATCAACACAAAGCACAGACTTTTTTTGTTTGTGTATGTAGTTAAGTTCCACATGCTGAGGGGCAAAAAATTCGATTGATATTTTTTAGCTAAAACGGAATGTACTTGCGTCTTGTCTCCACGAGGGTTCTTGTTCCATGTTAATGAAAATTATTTTATTTCTATTGTCTATCCAGACTTGGAGATGCCTATGATAGTACTCGTATGATAGTCATTTCAAGCTTTTTATGCTGCCAGCTGAAAATTTATTTTAAAGATCTGATTTATTTTCAGTTCTTCCAATATGACTTCTGTATTTCATTCCAATTCCATAGGTATATCTATATATATACAGCTTTGTGAAGTCATGAAATATAAGGGCCGTGTAGGTTGCAGAGGTGAAAGAACAGACAATAGTTTACATGCATTTTTCTGCTGAGCTGAATGACCTATTTTTTCAGCTAGTGCTGAATATTTAACATGGACTGTCTTCATTGTTACATGCTACTTTAGAGGGGGGGTGTAATTTATGTAAAAAGTGGCAGTCGAACTATACTAAGTAATAGTGAATCAATGCTTAAATACCTAGAAAGTGGATTGGAAAAATAAGAACCAGAGAGACTGTAATCAGAAAAAATGAAATTAAATAAAATCTTAATTCATTTCATTTAGAGCTACATTGCGTAAAAAGCTCTGATTCGTGTCTGAATTACATTTTCAGGCTTTCACTTTTATTGAATATGTCACAGCACTGAAATTTTTCCAGTCTTCTCTAATCTCACTAATTCGTTAGTAGATCCACAGGTTTACACATTTTAGGGCATGTCTAGATTAGAGAAATTTGAACCAGTGTAACCATTAATATAGCAGTGCATACTTTCCTTCCTAGACTAAATCTTAATAATAGTATTTGTACATATAAATAGATACTATAAATACTGTTGTTAAGCTTTAGTCTGGGGAGGGAAATTTGTGTGTAAAAAGTAATTATTATGTGTGTATATACATATAGAAGGCATGACAGCTCTCTACATTTTCTTTCAAAGGTCAATGAAACCTCATGTCATACGGCTTTTACATTAGGGCCAGCCACTGGAAACCAACTGTACCCTTTGTTGCATTTATTTTACATGGTAGCTCAGCTTGTGCAAGGCTGGACTGTTCTTATTAGCCAAAACTGTGCACTTGGGTTTTGCAAGATAGCTAACATTTAGAAGAGAAAGGTACTTGAACTAGTGTTGTTTCCCGAGATGCTGACCAGTAGCTACTCTTAACTGTAATTTATTTGCTTAATGAATTGCAGACAATCAGAATGCAAACTGCAATAATACTTAGATGCAAGATCACTGCTATAGATCAATTAATCTGCAGCACCTATGCTCTAGGAATAGCAGAAACCATTTTATGTTACTACAATGACCTGTAATTAGCAGATTTCACCTACCTCCCATCTCAGAAACTGTCTATTCCTGCTGACTGTGGGAATAGTGAGAGCATGCAGCATGCAGGCTACGGCGGATGTTTTGAGCAGTGCCCTCTAAATCATCACAGGGATGATCGATAGTCGCCAGCTAATGTCTGACTTTGCCTATTGATGCCTACCTAGATGGCACTTTACAAAGGGAAAAACCTTAAGGTCAAAGGACATATAATAGAAGGACATCCTCATTCATCTCCCAGACAAGACCGGTGGTGAGGTATCTGAGCTATTGAGAAAGTCTAAGACAGTTCTTAGCTGCTATTTCCCTACACAGATCTGTTCCACAAAACTGAAGTCTATTCTTTCCAAATACTTAAGCATAACAGATACTATATGCATGTCTTTTTCCTAAGGTACTACTTTGTTGTAGTTTCTGCTGATTTTTGTTTTCAGTGTTCATCACCTAGAAAGAATTTTCTTAAGGAAAATAATTCTTAAAGACTTTTTTGAAAGGAAACTGGTGTTTACAATAATAAATAATGTAAAATTGTATTTTAAAAATTAACTAAAGAAGGTAGAGCAAAAAATCTGCAATGAAATCCAAAATAAAACAAAACACTCCTGTTTACACTATAAATACAGTTGGATTATTTCCTGCAGTAGGTATATGAGTTATTTTTCAGTTACATTGGCAGCGCATGTTTCTTGTAGCTGTGTTCCACTGTAACATAAATAATTCAAGTTCCTTTAGCAGCAGTGGCAAAAGGTCTTTTCTTTAAATTATTTATGTAGCACTTTATAATGCTTTGTGTTAAGTATACTATTGCTTTCCTCTGCTTGAAGCCATGAGGGTAAAGAATCGATTTGTTTAGAATAGTGTTAGAAGCTACGAGGAATTGCTGGGGGGAAACGCTTTAGCTTCCCTTATCCCAAAGTTGCAGAGGAACAATGTGCCATACAGTAAGACTAACGTGCACCCAATGGGTTCCGGGACGTTACAGCTGAACTTGGTATGGATTCAGAAGGATGGCTTTCAGTGAATGGCTTGAAGTATTTGATTAAGTGGCACCACAGTGGTTCTTACCAGCTTTATCCAGGTAATGTACTTAGTGATTAACTGGAATATCTTAATTATATGAATTTATGCATTTTGATGATTACAAGGAATACGTGTAGCTTCTCACAATAACAAAAAGTATTCGTAGATTGAAAAATAGATGCGGATTTTATGAAAAAATGCATAGAAAAACATCCTTAATTAATTGTATTCAGACTTACTGCTTTATCTTATTTAAATCACAACTTTCAAAGCCATCTTATCCTGTATACTTTCAAGATTCTAGCTGGTTAAATGCCTGCATTTTCTTCCATAATACTGATTTTGGAAAACAAAACCAAGAACCTCCACAGAACATGTAAACACAGAAGGTGTAAAAGATTGTTTTTCTGTGGGATTTTTAGAAAACATTCTGTGTCAATTCTCTTTTTGCAGAAGGTAATAAATGCAACTGAATGAGTTTGCACAGAAAGTAATGCTAGGTACAGTGGTTCTTGAACAGAACAGCAATTTTACGTCCCTGGGATTCAGGATGCTTAAGTAAGGAGCCTCCTTTTACAGGTAATGCAAGATGAGTCGATGCTTCCACACAGTAAGGAGAAAGGAAGACAGGCATTAGGAAATTCCACATACTGCCAAGTCTTCTGTTCACCTGAGTTGAGGTTTTCACAGTAAACTCCTTTGGCATCCTGAGATTCCCAATAGCTAATCTTCTTTTTCTTAAACAATTAAGAAGAAGGGGGAGGCCACTTTGCGCAACAGCCTCGTGGTTAGAACATTTGAGGGTGGGAATCAGGGCTCTACGTTTCCTCTCGTGATCATCACAGAGTAATCATTGGATGAAATATGTGACTCGACTGGAAAGTTTCTCCATTCCTGCTTTCCAAGGTGGGCTGTGTGTACCTAGGAATGCATGAGTTGTGAGACCTGGGAAACCCGACCCTGAAGTCTTACACTGGAAACATTCCTCTGCAAGGGGAGTGGAGCAGGACTTACAGTTTATACAGTCTTCGTTTAAGTGTGATTTGGATAAATTGCGTACTACTGTTATAGTTGGTGGCGTTTTTTTCTTCCCACCTGACCTTTCTTTTTCTCTGATTCTAAATGGTGTATTTGCAGTAGGTTGTAGCTGTTCTAATTGCAACTGTTGATATATGTGGTAAACTAGAATAATCAAGTCTTTTCTGGGAAACAGCCTTGTTCTGTGTTGTTTTCAGGTTGACAGATACCCCAGCAGAAATCTGTACAGATTTTAAAAGCAAACTGACTGCTTTTTTGCTTTAAGGGAAAACAAAGCAGTGTCAGGGTTGAGTATGAATTCCAACAGTTCTTTCTGAAAAAATCAGAATTAGCTAAATAAAATCCACTAGAACAGAGACAGTTTACTGTGAATGAGTAATCCCTTAATGCTGCTTTAACACTTTGGAGGACCTGTGCCAGTAGCTCTCAAAGTTGTTGAAAATGGAGTCTTATTTTGGTTCATTTGTTTTCATGGGACCTCCAGAGTCGGCAGCATATCAGAGGAATGAGAACTCAGTGTAGTTTAGAGCAAATGTAACTCTGACAAGCTGGAGAGTGCAAGCAGCTGCTAGCAATTAAAGGTAGTTAGCAGTCACCCACTGGTGTAAACACCCAGAGACTAATTGCAGTTTGGTCTTCCTACCTGCCATAGGGAAACTGAACAGCCACCACTTGGAGGGAGGAGGGCAAAGCTGACCTCCTAATGACTGCTGTGCCTACCATGTTGTAATCCATTTGGAGTCCTAGGGCGCTTTGACTTGTGGATTTAGAGTTGAGCACTCTGTGTGTCTACTCTCTAATTTCCCTGTGTCAGCCAAGTAGGCTTAAATGGTTTGGTATGTGGGATGAGTTTACCTTTCTGATTTTGCCTTAAAGGAACTAGGCAATTTTCATCATTCATCATGGGAGAACACTGGGGATTGAACCCTCTAGGAGTCAGGCAGTATCTGAAACTGTTCTGGATGTATCAAGAAGTGGGTGTCTATTTATATCCTGGACTGTAAAATAAAACGTATCCACCTGCAGAGTTAAAGCAAAATACTTCAGATAATAAATTTAGATACAATTCTCTTCAGAGTCACATTAGCTTCTTTCACAATAGCTTCAGTGTGGTGACAGGTGTTCTCTAATGAAGCTAATAGTTGAATTGGTTATGCTTTTTCATGTCTTAAAGAAAAAAGTGAATAAATATTACTTATAAGAAAAATTGGCATTATTTGCTGAGTGTTTTTTATTAGCTTTCATTAATATGACGATTAGGCAAAGAAAAATATTTATGTACCTGATGTGTTGTTATAGTCCTTAAATATTATCCTTGTTGAAAATCTAAAGTTACATTTTCATTCCTCCCTAACCTAATTCCTTATCTTTGCTTTATTTTGTCTTATTTTTGTCTTAAACAATAGCTTTGCTTACAGAAATTTGCAGTAATTAACTCTTACATCTTAGTAAATATTTCTAAGGTATAGAATACATTTAAAAATGAAGTGTTAAAAGTATTTTTTCTTTAATTTTTCTTAATCTTTATAAATAGCTTTATAACTTTTTACTCCTAGCTTTAGTTAGTCCAGGTGATTAACGGAGGAAAATAAACAAAAATAAAAATGTGTCTGTGAAGAATAGGCCATTTTTTACTGGTTGTGAATTCAGTTTTCTCAATCAGTTTACATTTATAATGAGCTGTATATTTGCTTTTCTATTTGGCATAGAATTATTGAAGATACCGTCTCTTCTATTTGAGGATATTATTTTCTTGCATCTATTATTGCTAATTTTTCAAAGAATTGAATGTCTGCTTTTTTTTATCCCTTTATCACAGAATCATTCAGTTTGGCGTCTCTCCAGTGCAAAACTTCCTGCTCAAAGCAGGGTCTGTTACGAGATCAGACCAGGTAGCTCAGGGCTTTATTTAGTTGGGTCTTTACAGTTAATTAAACCTCAGATCACCTCTGTGAAGTGGGTATCTGTGAGTACTACTGTACCGATTTTACTTTTGTGTAAACTGAGAGATGGGAGAGAGCAGTGATTTGTGAAAGGGCATGCAACAAATAAATGACAAGTTTGTGAACAGAGCCCTGTTGTATACAGTTCCGTCTTTTACTTAGAGCAGCCATTTATTTCACCTTTCCACTTCTTTGAACAAGTGGTCACTTCTTTATGAATTTTTTGTGCATACTCTGTTTATTAATATGTGACAAGGATGATCTGGGGTTAATACTTACTACAGTCACGCTGCTACACAAGGTTTTGTTTTCCTGAATTCTTTATGGGTTCTTGTTAATTTGTCTTTCAGAATACAAAAGAAATTCTGTGGGGTTTTTTTTTTTGGTTTTTTTCTTTGTTTTTTTTTTTAAAGAATCCTATAATTTCTCAACTTGAGGTTCCCAACAGCACTATGTTGCTTGAGTCTAGAAGGGAGACATGGATCCTTTTTTGTCAGAAACCCTGATAAATTTAGGATCAATGGTTTGATATCTCTACTTTCCACAGATGAGGAAGGCATCCATTACTATCTCATTTTCTTTGGTATTTTCCTCAGTTGACTCCTTTGCTAAATTTTCAGGAATCTCTCATTTTCATGAAATACTTCAGAGTCCCTGTCTACTGACCGAATAGTGTTTGAAATTTTGCTATCTCCTATCGCTAAATAGGCTTTTGCCCACTTTCTGGTGAACAGTGAGTTCTTAAAAGTCTACCTTCCTTGGATAATCTTCTAAAGGATTGCAGTCCATGGGGTGAGGAATGTGAGCAGAAAATTTTGTCCAAAATACTTATTTTGTTGATCAAGAAAAGAGATCTCCTTTTATGCCTGCTTGTTTTGCTTCTGGCAGGGGATTGCTGTTAAGACACTCGTTTAATTTACTTTGCAGTGGAACAGAAGAAAATTGAGAGATGGTTGAGGCTGCTTTTTCTATGCAGGTGCTCCTAATAAACATGGGGAGGGATATTTTGAAGTCTGTACTACTTTCAGCTTCAGCAGGAGGTGCGATGAATCAAGTAAACAATGCTGAAGAGTAAAAATGAATAATATTTTATTGATACTTTTTTTTTTTAACAGAGCTGAATAGTACTGATTTAAAAGACTGCATCAGTGAAAATAGCCTCAGTAGCAATGCTAGTCTTCCCAGTGTACAGAGCTGCCGAAGACTTCGAGAAAGAAGAGTTGCAAGCTGGGCTGTTTCATTTGAGCGTCTTCTTCAGGATCCTGTTGGTGTTAAATATTTTTCAGTAAGTTTTGAGGAACGGTAAGAGGCCTTTCAAAATACTGGATCTTGCTGCAATAATTTTTGTGTATTCTTTTTTCTCCCTTGACACTATTGTTACATAGGACGAGACAGGAGTTCCTTGTTACACAGTTGTTATCTTCGGAAGTTTAAACTGGTTTGCATTTGAGTAAGAGTTCCTAGTAATACACACACTGCCATGCACTTCCGGATAGCAAAAGTTTCAGCTAAAATGGAGGCTATACTTTGCTTTGTATCTGAACTTCTAGAAACCTTCCCCATTTTATAAAACAATTACATTTGGTTATAATTGTATCTGTAGCCTTTGAAAAAAGAAAGGCAGTAGTTTCCTAAGAACTGGTAATCTATTCATGTTTGCGTATTGAAATGCTGGAAGCTTATACACTTTTGCATTGTTGCATTTAAAGTCTGTTCCTCATTCTGAATCACAAGGACATTTTGTGCCGCCTAGATATTTTTCACAACCAGGACCTAAAGAAACCTTCTGGTTTGAGAGATGTTGAGTATTGGAATCTGCAGTAACTCAGACTCCTTTACGTGATAAAAAAGTACATTAAAATATCAAAGGACTAATAAGCAGACTTCCATCTTAAATAGTGTGGGGACCCAAAAAACCACATTAACAGTGAACACCTGTTTGAGGAAACAGAGAAGATGAAAGAAAAATAATGTACCCTGGATATTATATTCCCTGTCTTTCCATCTTTCTTAGAAGAGTAGCCCAAGAGTTATTAGTGGTTCTGCTTACACACTGAGACTTCTCAGACTGAAAGAAAAATTACCATTTTAATCTGATGTTAGGATCCACCTGAAAACTGATATAGTTTGGGGGAGTGCTACTGAAAGTTTAGTTGTCTTATCTTGTTACTTTTAAGCCACGAGTAAACTTACGTACACTTAAGAGCGTAAGCCTTAGAGTCTGGCATAAAGTGGAGTCATGGTGCCCAAAAAAAAAAAAAGGTGCCTTTTCAAGTGATAGGCTCACATTCATTCAAAGGGAAGCTCAGAAAGCCCACAGACTGCAAAGGGATTCACCTATAAGTAGCCAAAAGATGTAGATTTCTGCCAGTATTCAACATTGGAACATCAGCATTTAATTTACCATTGCATAGTAAGCATCTTGGTGCATTTGGAATTCAGCATGCATAGGCCTTTCCTGAGGACAGCTTTGTCACAGAGCAGGAATTACTCTCTAAGAAGTGATTTTGCATCTTTTGCAAATACTCACATTTTGCATAATAGTCTGCTGATGAGAGCAGTCATCCAGGAAGTGAGAGACCTGATTGCAAGTTCCCTCCTCAAGTGGCTCAGACCAACATCTCCAGCTTCCCAGCCGTGTGTGACAACGGATAGGCTACATAATGTTCCAACTGGGGCACCACTCAGTCTTCCTGATGAAGCTGAATTGTTGTACAGCCAGCTGTGCCCAAATCACGTGGCCTGAAAGAAAGCAGGCAGGAGATTGACTGCGGATTCATAGTGAAGGCACTGAGTGGGGAAGTAAGCAGTTGAGTTCCAGTTCCTGCTCACTAATTTGATTTTCTTTTAATCTGTAATTACATGTAAAATGCAGAAAGGTCCCCTGACTACTCTCTGGATTGTCTTTTATACTTTTGGTGTCTCAGGTTAGGTATCCGAAGAACTTCTAGGTTAAATTGAGAGATTGCTAGTGGATTTAGACTCCCTGTATTGTAGTCTATCTCAATTGCTTACTTACAGTTGGACTCCCTAAACTCTATGTAAATCTTAAAAGCACAAATAAAAGTTAAGTTTTAAATATTTCTGTGAAGATTGCTCTTACACTGCTTTCTGAGAGTGCCTTGTATGTTAAGGAAGCTTGAGTGTTACCGGTGTGACACCTGAGTGACGGTTGTGGCTTGCAGGCTGACTTAAAATAAGATTTCCAATTAAACACTGAAACCTAAAGCTCTAAAGTGTAAACAAGCATTGTTCCAATTACGTGAATGCCTAGATAATTTTTTTAGAGGACCAAGTTAATTTTTTTTATATCCCTGGCACCAATGGTTAAAACGCTTTCAAGAAACATATGCTGAGAGAATATTGAATTATACAGATTTGAATCAGGGACAGTTTGTGATTGTACAATTTCCCAACTGAATGGGGTCCCAGTCTTCATTTGGACCTTTGGATGCTATAATTAGTGTACATTGTACTGGGAGATTTGATTTTTTTCTCTAAGAATGCATTCGCCAAGGAGAACCCACGTAACTACATCAGCAAGCAGTGGTAAACGATTTTTTGTAGTTGCCATGTGATGCAGAGAGACGCTGTAACGAATACAGAATTGATTACAGGCACTGCTCGATAAACATCTACTCTATTATACTAGTAGAACTGCAATTAAAGACAGCCGGCTTACAGTGTAATTTTTAAATGTAGTTATAAATTATTTACATTTTTCTCAAAAGTTTATTCACTAGTTTATACACTACTTAACATGAAGTATCAAACTTCGTCTTTGTACATGCAAATGATTTGATTGTAACTTGATGAATTCTTCTCAATTGTATACGTTTAAAAAGAAATGAGAAAGAGGAGAAGCACTAGGTGTATATTGGACGTGCATTGGTTTTTACTTTAGAAGAAAACTGGACTGTGAAACTGATTGAAACATTACTGTTACGCAAACTTTAATATTCGTATCAAGCATTATAAATATGTTGTTTGAAATGGCAAGTAACAACTTTTCTTTATGAGCCGTTTATTTATTTGTTTATTTTTCCCCTAGGAGTTTCTACGGAAAGAATTTAGTGAAGAAAATATTTTATTTTGGCAGGCCTGTGAATATTTTAACCATGTACCTGCACATGATAAGAAAGAAGTAAGTCAATATTGTAATTGAATATATGGTGTTGCTTATTAAAAACTGCGTCTTCTTCAAGATTATTGAAATTATTGGAGCTGTGCTTGGTCTTTGTACTGTGACCTCACTAAAATAGGGTTGGAGCCTCAGTCTAATTTTCTCATTCCCCTGATAGTAGTGTCCCAGGTTTAAGATGTTGGATATATTTAGACTGCAGTGAGGTGCAGGGGTAGCTCTGCAAAAATGAGCTAAGTTATACTGGATGTTGAAAAATGACTGGCTGCAGTGGCCCAGTGCAAGGGAGTGCAGAGCAAGTTAATTTAACGTGTTAAGGAGAGGGGGAAATTAGCCTCTGATGTGCTCTTTCAGCTAGACTGCCTCCACTAGCCAAGGTAATGTGTTTGTAACTAACTTAGATACATCTGCTGCTGTAAGTGTAGTCATGTTTGTTCACAAATTATGAGAACCTGCATCTCGTCCTTTTAAGACGGTCCTATGTTGATCAGGCAGTTTTGGTGAATTTTGAATTTTGTGCAGGTTGGCAACACTTCTGTCAACACCACAGCCAAATCTAGTCAGGTTTACACTGTGGAAACGGTTTCATCTTGCAAGTCCCTCTTTGCTCTTTTGTGGACCATTGAGATTTTTTCCAACTTCTTCTGTCTTCGAACAATGTGTTTTCTAAACACTCTCCTTAAGGGCTTTAAGATCAGTTTGGTGTTTTTTTCATTATTTCCAGAATGTGGGTGTTTCAAAGTAAACAAGTTAAAAACAGAGCATGAATGTTTTTTGACAGTGAATATTCAAATAGATGTTTACATTTTTCTAACTTGTAGAAATTGAGGCTTAGAGGATTTATTTAAATAGCAACTGTTATGTAAAAGGTCTAAAATATAAAAAAATCCATTCTCATTCGTAAGACAGCATTTGATATGCTTCATCTTTATTCTTTTCATAGTTGGATTATTTTAAGTTTTATTTTGGTGGCAACTTGTACTGTTTAAGAAATATTTGATGAATATTTGTAATTTTAAATGAAAAGCCCTATTTATATGCCTAAAACTAACAAAAGCTATAAAATGAGAAATGCTTATATATTAAGGAAACTGGAGTGGCTGTATATTTTTGTGTGGAATACATCAGTGTGAAAAATACCTGTATAAAAATAAGCTTGTAATGTAAACATACATTTAGCATTTCTTTTCTGTAGCTTTCTTACAGAGCTCGGGAGATCTTCAGTAAATTCTTGTGTAGCAAAGCTACAACCCCAGTTAATATTGATAGCCAGGCACAGTTGGCAGATGATATTCTCAATTCTCCACATCCAGATATGTTCAAGGAACAGCAACTTCAGGTAACCATAGAAAACACGACTGTTGTACATTTATGTCTATTATCTTTTCCTCTGAAGTGCTTTAAAATCTGTAAAAGTAGTTTCACATGCTGTATGTTTTACTATGCATAAAAAGAGAGAAGTCAAGATCATATAGATTCTATTAGCAGAACAGGAAGAGACTGTATTATGGAACGTGGCTTCACTTTTTCTGTACATTTGCATATGTGTGGAAAACCGACATTAACTAAAAAATAATCTGAAAAATATTACTGAAATTAAGGTTTAGTTCAAGTACATAATGCCATGTGGTGCAACATTGCCTATGGTGTTTGCATATGATTGCTTATTCTTTTCTGTAGTGGACAATTGTGTACACAAATAGCATCTAATTTTGGTTAAGGTGGTTTGTAAAATATGTCTGCTATATTGAAGGAGTCCTTTCCTTGTGCTTTAATAGAGCTGTCAAACAAAGAGCTTGTTAAAACCGTTGGTGTCTGAAGACCTCTGAAGTGGATGCATTTTAAATAATTTTTGATGTTCAGAACAGTTACATAACAACAGGATACATTTCACATTTTCTGTAGAATTTAAGTTTCTTCTTTTTTCTCCTAAGTAATCTCTTTGGTAACTCCTGCCCTAATAATTTATTAGTAGAAATAATTTTGAGATCATGTTATTTAGAAATCAAGGATATAGCTTTAACAGCATAAATGAAGCAGGTCACAATCTTAGTCTTCGTGCAACCTCAGATTGAATGCTTTTGGGGCATACGAGCAGGTGGGTATAGTGTCTTACTCCATCTGTGAGATGGCGATAGAAAGGTAGGTCTAACTGCTGGTCTCGTAGCTCCTAGCATGACAGCCACCCCCCGTACACCTACCAAGGCCTGAGGCTTCTGTGGAAATTACCAGCCATGATCTTCCCAGAGATTTTTTCATGTATTCCTCATTTTGGCTCCCAGTTGTTTGGTGGAGCAGATGGTGTCCTTATGAGTTTGACGGCTGGGCTAATGCAGGTTTTCTTCCTTCTTTGAAAACGCTGTGTCCTTAGGTTGCAGGACTTACAAGGTGGGTGAAAATGTTGATGTGAAGTGCTGCTGTGGGTCTAATCCCAGCCACGTGGCCTGTCTGGACCTTATCTACTTCTCTAAAATTCTCAACGCCTCTGTAGTTCTCCTGTCAGATCCCTCAGTCAGGCCCAGTTCCTCCCACTGAAAAATTATGTGAAGCAGGATGAGAGTTACTTCTGCCAAAGTAAGCGACCCTGGAGCTAGGCGTGCCAGCTGAGATACTAAATGGTGAGTTGCCTGGCTGAGGTCTGTGCTGAGTGATCAGCTGCCTTGATGGTCCATAATATCTTGGTTTCACTAAGTGGTGGTTCTGCAGTAGGTCAGTTTGTGGTCTTGATGGGTGGCATGACCTCGGGAACACAGAACTCTGGGTGTGTGTAGTTATTGCAATACACGCACAGACTTCCAAAGTTCAGCTCATGGTGATGTCAGCATCTTAATAATGCAAAGGCTCTGGATTTGTGGTCTTTCGCAAGATTTTTTTTTTTAGATTTCAGCACTGAGCATAGAGTGCCTGATCTGTGGTGGTTGTCAGATAAGTATTAGATGATAGCGGGGAATAGGGAGTGTTGGTGTAAAGCTGCAGTGAAGTTGCACAAGTTGTGTTTGGGAAAGTACCTTGAGAAAGCACTGCTGAGGCTGTTACCTCTCAAGCACTGCCTGTTGGGAATGCTGCTGGAATTTGCTTTCTATCCGTGCCCTGACAAATTTGCCCTTGAGCCTGTTAGAGGTGTTCTAATATGTGTGGATGCAGCCAAAATACCTAGTTAGGATTTCACTATTTCTTAGAATAGAATAAGAAAAAGCATTTTGAGTGTTTCTAGGTACAAGACAGTGTAGGTCACTTGAAGATACTAAAATAAGAACAAAATATCATTTACTTCGTATAGAGTTGTGTAAATGGATGTAAGTTTTTCTACTCTTGTTTACGTGTAAAGTTCAAATTATGCTTTTATAAGCTGTATTTCTCATTTGTAAGAACAAGAAATAGCATCTGCTAGATTTTTCCAAATAAGCAGAAACCATTAACATGTGTAAATTAATAATAATGCTAAATACAGGAAATTGGGGATGTAATGTGGGCTAGCAATATAGTATACAGATGATGGTCAGCTCAAGGTAAATTAGTTAAGCTGTCATCGCTCTGTCCAGCAGAGTTAAAAGGTTGATATGTTTTTGCTGTATTGAGTATATTTCATCTGTAGACCTCACCTCTGCAGTAACTATCCTTTTGTCTCTTAGTTCTCTGCAATACTTTCCTTTTTTCTTCCTATCTAGCATGGAATAACAATTTTATCTTCTTTTAGTGCTGGATTCTGTGAGAGGAGGCAACTCTGAAAAGCTTTGTTTTTCATCCTGAAACTGTATTAAATTTAGAGTATTAGTGTTAGTTGTGCTGTAGAATCATGTCTTATACATTTGGGGGCACAAATTGCATTTAGCTTAAAATATTGTGATTTGTTGAGGAGTGTAACCTCTCCAAGTTTCATTTTCTTAAAAACCTCAAGAACAGGTGAAGTATTTTGTATTTTTCAGTTAGCTTGGTTTTTGCACGTGTGTTGGTGTCTGCAGACTGCACTTACCATTTTTCCCCGATAACCTTGTATCATCAGTGTATCTGTGAGTCCTTGAGATTGAGGCATTTTGCTTTCTTGTAATTGCTCTTCCGTATTTTACGCTGTTTTGGCAATACACCACAGTAGTATTCTTTGAGCTCAACAGAACTCAAGAAACGTTTCAAAGCTATGTGTGTTGTGTATACTGAATAACTTGTTGAGCCTTGGCCTGAAGACCATGTGTGCTCTGAAACTAGTTGTCTTTTTGAATTTTGCCGGTGTACCTGTGGTAGAGAAGGATTTCATTTTTCATAGCCTGAGAGATTCCCCTTTGTGAGCAGTTTCTCAAGTGGGAAATCTTTGACAAGGGATCGTCTCTTTGACAGTGCAGTGAGGGCACATCAGAATTTGTGCAGCACCGTTTCAGCACGTTAAGCTAGCAAAACTAACCCCACAAAAGTATTTTTTCCATAGTTTACCATGTGGAAAACAGTACATTAGAAGGCCCAACAAACATGACAGGTAGCACCCAAGCAGGAATGGTAATATACGGGAGGAAGGCAAGAATGTGAAAGTCAGCACTCAGTTTGAATTAGGTTTCTGTGATGATGCAGGATCAAGTTCTCTCTGTGTTATCTTGCTGTTTGCCAGAAAAGCTTTGGGTAATGTTTGTCGAGAAGAGTGTCTCTGCAGAACCTGAAAAATTATTTCCATCTGGAGCTGGGCCACTGTGGCTTAGTGATGGACTTCCCTGTAGACTCTTGGGAATGCCATAACCAGTTGGGTAGTGCATACTGTTCTTCACTTGTAGGGAATTTGTCGTGCCCAAAGAAGGAGGCATTCATACTGTTTTTTCAGATCGTGTGAATCACTGGAGAAGATACAAAGGTAAAAGTATGAATTAACTTAAAACTATAGGAACAAGAAAGTCAACCATTCTATTTAGCATTTAAGAACGAACTTCTCTTCCTTTACTTTCATAAATTTAGCTTTGGCTAGATTAGACTCTGACATTTGCTCCAGGCCTGGCATAGAGCTGCTTCCTTTCTGTGTATTTAAAGAGAAATGTTGGTCTTGCCCAGAGCAGCCATTTTATGTAAACTGTTCTTGTTCAAGGTCTTGATTTTATGGCACCTTGATTATTGAATCTTCCAAAGATACTGAGCTTTTTTTCCCCTTATAATTGGGTACATGAACATTACATAATGCTGTAAAGGACTCTTTGCTCGTCCCCGCGTCAGTAATTAACCTTGTGTATCTTGTGTCATTGCATGCAGTTGCATATTGTGATGATATCATATTCCTGAGTTTTAGACCATAAACTTTTTTCTTGTTCACAGCTACCTTAAAACACAGTTGTATAATTTAATCCTGTAACATATAGGACTGATGTAAAAATCTTTAAATAATATATGAAATGGCTAGCTTGCTATGTGCTTCGCATAGAATGTACAAAGGCCTAAATGTAGTAAAAGATGGCTGTGAGGGTGCTGTTGCCAAGACTCTACAGCATCTCAGCTTCTCATGCACTTTGCACAAATCATGGCATTTTTCTGAACCCATGCTCGGGGAATAGATCAAATTATGTTTCACTTTAAATCGGTGCAGTGTATTTAACCAGGTCTAAACAAAGTCATGCCTACTGCTGTTTACAGGTTAATGTCCTGGGAGTTGGCTGTTGCGAGATAGCTTCATTTTCTTGATGTGTTGTTTAAGCTTATGTAACCATTATCCATTGCATTTTAATTTCAGATATTTAACTTGATGAAGTTTGATAGCTATACTCGCTTTCTCAAATCCCCTCTTTACCAAGAATGCATCTTAGCTGAAGTAGAAGGCCGTCCTCTTCCTGATCCTCAGCGTGTTCCCAGCAGCCCCACTTCTAAACACAGTATCAGTTCAGAGAAGTCCAGTATCTCAACACCGAAAAAGGTTACCTTTGTATTGTTGTTATCTGAAAACTATGTTCTTAAATAATGTTTTTCCAGTTCTTTAGAAGATCAGAGATAATATACTTAAAAAAATTAGAATATTTGTTTAGTGGTGCTGGCAAATATAATTACAAAATCTTTATGTACTCAGGAAAATACTTATTTTTTTAAATCAATACCTTTGAATCAGATTTCTAGCTATTGACTTCCTGAATGTAATTTTAAATCTTTGTTGTTATTTTAAAAAACCCAAACAACAACAACAACAAAAAACCTGGCTGGATGGCCTAGCCCAGAGAGTTGTGGTGAATGGTGGTAAATCCAGCTGGCGGCAGGTCTTGAGCGGTATTCCTCAGGGCTCAGTTTTGGGGCCAGCCTTGTTTAATATCTTTATTGATGATCTGAATGAAGGGATTGAGTGCACCCTCAGTAAATTTGCAGATGACACCAAATTAAGCGGGAGTGTTGATCTGCTTGAGGGTAAGAAGGCTCTGCAGAGAGATCTGGACAGACTGGGTCGATGGGCTGAAGCCAACTGCATGAGGTTTAACAAGACCAAGTGCCGGGTCCTGCACTTGGGTCACAACAACCCCAGGCAACGCTACAGTCTTGGGCAGGAGCANGCCAGGGGAGGTTTAGGCTGGACATTAGGAAAAAAATTTTCACTGAAAGAGTTATCAAACATTGGAACAGGCTGCCCAGGGAGGTGGTTGAGTCACCATCCCTAGAGGTGTTTAAAAGTCATTTGGATGTGGTGCTTAGAGACATGGTTTAGTGGCAGACCTGGTAGAGTAGGGTCAATGATTGGACTGGATGATCTTAAAGGTCTTTTCCAACCTAAACAATTCTATGATTCGATGAAATATATGTGTACAAATAAAAAATGAGGATTATTTTAATGTATGAGCTCAGAAGCTGATTTTGATTGGATATTGGAATTAAGGTGTGGTGTCTTAACCTTTGCTGAGAGCAGACATTTTATCAAAAGTTATTGGAGAAGGCTTAACCTAATCTAACTCATCTTTGCAGAGGGTGGTTTTTAAATTTCTTAGCCCCTATTGAACTAAGATAATTCGGTGTAAAACAGATACAGTTCTTAAAAATCAGACCAGCAGTCTTACTGATCTCCTAACATTATTTAGAGTTTGTTTTCTTCATGTAGATAATACTACCATAGTATTACATAACTATATGGGTAAACTATAACAGCATTTTTCACATCAATCACTACACATTAGTTCATCTGCTATTATGTATTTTTATGACTAGGAACCTTTTTAAAAGTAGCATTTTAAGGAATACTCTAATAATCTAACAAGAATATTAGCTTGTTAAAAGCAAGTTTATTTTAATAGTAAACATTCCTGATGTTTGTATTCTTTAGCACCTATAAACACTTTGATTATACTTGTGAATGTTAAACAATACTTTGTTGTTATCTTTAAATGCAGTTCACGTTCAAGCATAGCCTAGGAAAAATATCTGAAATACCAAAATGAAATTCTGTGTTTTAAAAGCAAGGCAAATGGCCTCTCCACATGAACTTAGGCATTACTGGTGAGCCGTGTAGAGTTCTTTCATATTTGCAGGAGCTCTCTGCAGCTTGTTCCCAGATAGTGTTTTGCAGTCCCTACCAAGCAGCACATTTCCATCTATGTATTTCTTTTTGTTTCTACTGGGTGGGTGGGGTTTTTTTGTTTTTTTTTTTTTCTGTTTTTTNTTTTTTTTGTGGGGGGGGGGGGGTGTTGTGGGTTTTGTTTGTGTGTTTTTAATTTTTTTTATTGCTACTGAGAGGGATACTGGCATGTGTATTTGTGAGCAGGGTAAAGAAGACAGCTAACCTGACCGTCACACTCTTGTTTTGGAAGAAGTGTGGGAAGGTTTATTTTAGATAATATTCTTATAACTGTGATCCAACCAATGATTTAATTGTGTTTTGTGATAGTTAAGTGGTAAATCAAAGTCAGGAAGATCTTTAAATGAAGAGTCAGGAGAGGAGGACACTGAGAAGAAAAAAAGGGGAACGTTTTTCTCGTGGTCAAGAAGTAAGAGTTTGGGAAAATCACAGAAGAGAAAAGAAAATGGTGATTATCCAAATGGTGAGTCTTCACATTCCACTTTGTTTCAAAGTTGTTTCAACAATACATCTGGCTAATCTTATCATGTTCAGTTTGCATCTAAGTGCATCCTTGGGTGTGACAGAGGAAAAGAAACTGTCGAGTCAGAAGGCCATAGGGTAGCTAGTGTTTTTTGTGGAAGCAGATGTACAAATAAATAGATAAAAGTATGACAATAATTAAATTTGTTTTTATTGACTTCCAAGAGACTTTTTTTATGCTTTCCTGTAGACTCTGCATTTCTCTGTGTTGGCAATTGCTTATTCAAGCAGGGAGCTACTATTTTTATAGTAAGATAATTTCAACTCTTTACAGAGAAGTTCAGGAGCTGTGCATGCAAATAGTGCCATAGTTCCAGCTATTTAAAAAATCCTCCATCTGCATGATCCTACCTTTCTTTCTTTTATTAGTACCACACAGGTATGTTCACTTTTGAACACACTCACTAGCTGTTTCCACCTTTCCTGACTAAAATGAAAAAAGAAGAGTTAGAGTTGTGAAAACCCTTGTCATCTGCTGTTTTGTTACTTAGCTGGTTTTGAGAGTTTAAGGAAGAGTACCCCTATGAAAGCACCTGTGCATGACCTCTAGAAAAAGAGATGAAAGTTTTGCATTAACTCACTCCATTGAGTTAAAAATAATAGAGAAATTCCACCAAAGCACCAAGTTTGGACCATATTGTTACTGTGGTTTCTTCTCTATTTTCTCGTAAGGGCCCAGACCCACAAGATGTCTTTGATCGTATGGATAGTTTAAGTTTTCTCATTATACTCGTGTGAAAAGACATCAGAAGCATTTGCTAAGATTATAGACTTAAATTTCTGAAAGTGACTAGTTATTATCGTAGATTTTAGTTTGCTAACACCATGCTTGCACTTTTAAAAATACTTATCTTCCTTAAAAATATCTGAACTGAAGAAGTAAAATAATTTTTAAAGACCTTTTAAGAGTAAAAAAGGGGGTTTAGTTTTTTTTAAAAAATATAAAGTCAAGTGGGGTTATTGAGTGGCCACATAACCAAGAAGTACTTGACCAAATGTTGTTTTGATTTCCATGTTTCAGTGCACAGTATGAAGGTTTGATGTTTTTTTGTTTAATGAAAAAAATTATTTTTCTGACCAAAGAAGCTAATATTTGAAATAGCTTTCTCTATTATAATAAAAATAAGCCTTTTTACTGATTGCTGATTCTTTTCACAAACAGATTCTATTCAGTCCAATGGATTATCATACAGACGGGAATCACAAGGCTCCATGTCATCAACTGCTAGTCTTGATTTGGTAATGGCTGGCTCTTAATAATGAAGAAGTGGGGAAGCAGTGAAAACAGTGAATTACTAATTTTCTAAGTCGTGTGAAGTAACTTGTTTGAAGTAATATTTTGAGAAAAGATCTTTAAGTGATATAGTTAGAGGGCAAGACATAATACTAAGCAGTTTTAGAATACTAGAAATGTAATAGAGGTTGTGTTCATATATTGTGTCTTATTTTGTCCTTGTAGCAGGAAGATATCCTTTGCATCTTGTCTGTCTTAACTTCAGGCATCAGTAAACTTCCAGAAGGAAAGTTTGCCTTTCAAAGGGAGCTACTGTAGCCCTTTATAAACAGCTTTTTCCACCTACCAGTGCTTTGAGATTCTGTTCTGAACATGTTAAAGCTTTCCCTCTGCTTGAAGTACATGCAAGTTGTGTTAGGCTGATTTCTGTGGTACCAGTGTCTGTTGTGCTTCTTTCTTCTCCGTTTCTTTTAAAGTTGTGAGTTTTTCTTCTTGTCGTTATGACTTAACTCTGCTCCTAAAATCTGAGAAAAGAGAGGTAGGGAATTTCGTTGCAAATACTGTAATTTTGTTATAGTATGTGTGAAAATAATCACTGGAGATGCTGTGAGTTCTGCCCATCAAGTTCTACCTTCAGAGTATAAAACTAATGAAACACAAAATTTAAGCAGTATGAATAATAGAACATGAACGTAGTACTTTAAGTTCATTTTAACTACATTGATATGGAGGAAGAATATAAAAAAGGAAACTTAAAAAATTTTTTTTGTAGTCTTGATGTCCCTCTAGTAGACTAGATTCTAGCAACTATGTAGTTTTGCCTATGCTACAAATACTGATCAGGGAAGCAAGCATGGCAGTCGTGTTTATTTCTGTTGCAGAAAAGTCTTATCTTAAGAAACAGAAAACACAAAGCCTCTGTAAAGCAACAACTCTTTTCTCTCCCACTCCAACTGCTTAAGTCAGAAAGTTACTGTGATTTGGATGAGATGCAGCAAATTAGAGAAGAGAAAAAGCACGATGAGTACCCTAAAAGGCTGTTGAAAACAGTATTTTTGTAGTGTTGTTTTAAGTTACAAGTGAGGTTTTTGTTAACTTTTCAAAGATACTTTTGATATTTCATAAGTGTTACTATTCTGATGTTACTCTAGAATGAAGGTTAATGCTGTGCCCTTTAGCCTTAACCCATAACGTTGTACTTTTTGTTCCCTTTAATAAAAGAAAAGCATGGTCATTAAGTGAATTATTTTAACATTTTAATTTCTCTGTGGTGTATTTGTATATGTACCATTTAGATTATGTTAAAAGAGGAGGAAATTTTGTTAGAGGAACCTGATGTTTAAAGGTGTTCCTCATCACTTAAAAGTTGATTAATAATGTACGAATGGTAGTTTTTACATCAGCAGGCACTTAACTATTTGGAAGCTAAATAAGATTTTATTTGCTACTTCTACTTTTTGGTTAGGAGTTCTGCTCTGTAGTTTGAGAATCTTGTAACCTGTTTTACAGTCTTGTTGTCTAAAACTTCCTCTGTTCTTGAAATCCATTTAGATTTGTGCAGTGCTGCTATCTTTATCTACATGTTGTTTTTTCAGGATTTAAATTTATCAGATACTTGTGATATTTGGAAGAATTTCTAAACTGTAAACAGGGTAGAAAGCATGCTTCTTGGCTTGGTTTGATTTGTACGGACTCTAAAAGTTTATGCATATTCCTGATTTTCCCATTGGGCACTGACTTTTCTTTCTTTCTCCTGTCAAGTCTGAAGCCCCAAGATTACCTGCATTTGTACCAGATAAAGAGAAATCCCCCAAATACTGCTGTATAAACCTTCCGGATGGTTCATCCAGCAAAATGGCTGTTAAATCTGGATTCTCTATCAAAGAGGTGCTATCTGGGCTCTGCGAGAAACATGGCATTAACATAGCTGCAGTGGACCTTTTTTTAGTTGGAGGTGATAAGGTATTGCATATTCCTGTGCTGTTTTTAAAATGATTTCATACTCATTGTACTATTAAGGAATTCTGTTCTCTCAATAGTAACACATATCTCCTGGTTCTACCTATAGCTTTACGTTGGCAGTGCTAGTTAATTAAAGGAGATTTTTAGTGAAACTAGAACTGGTGGAGTACTGTGGCTGTGGTATCAACGTTACAGAAAGCAGAAGAGAGCTTATGACAAAGATGTCCTTATAATAATAAGTTAATTTAGGTATGTAGTCCATGTAGTTTGTCCAGGGGAATGGTTAGCTTCTACTTGAAAGTATCCACAAAGAAAACAAATGTATTGTAGTAGCTGGTACTTCATTAAAGCAAAGAAACATAATGACATTCAGTTGTGCAAAGGTGAAATGAGATGAATTCATGCTAGAATTAAGGTACATGTTTCCAAGACAGCAGTCTACGTTAGTGGGGGGGTGATGGCTCTTATTCCAACAGAAGTATCTCCAATTTGAAGAGAAGCTGTAGATGTGAAACGTTTGTTGTCTTAAATTTGTGCTTATGATCCATCTAGATGATTACAATGGCAAAAATCAACGAATGTGCATAGTTATGTGCCTGTTCTTTTAAATCTTTTAATGACTGTTAACTTGCCATATTTTCTAATGCATCATTCTATGTAATGATTTATTTAAGTTGAAGGACCTAGGCTTGTTTTAAAACACAGTTCCTGAAAACCTGCTGACTCCAGTGGAAGTTGAAGTTTGGTCATTGTCTCACAACTAGCCAAAATAAAATACACTTTAATCATGTTGCATATTGTAAATGAATATCCACTAGAATGCATACGACCTATATGTTGGGTCACAACAATCCCATGCAGCCCTACAGGCTTGGGGAAGAGTGGCTGGAAAGCTGCCTGGCAGAAAAGGATCTGGGGGTCCTGGTGGACAGACGGCTGAACATGAGCCAGCAGTGCACCCAGGTAGTCAAGAAGGCAAATAGCATCCTGGCTTGTATCAGGAATAGTGTGGCCAGCAGGAGTAGGGAAGTGGTCGTGCCCCTGTACTCAGCACTGGTGAGGACCCACCTTGAATCCTGTGTTCAGGGACGGGTCCCTCTTGACACGAAAGACATTGAGGTGCTGGAGCGTGTCCAGAGAAGGGCAGCAAAGCTGGTGAAGGGTCTAGAGAACAAGTCTTATGAGGAGCAGCTGAGGGAACTGTGGTTGTTTAGCCTGGAGAAAAGGAGGCTGAGGGGGAGACTTTATCACTCTCTGGAACTACCTGAAAGGAGGTTGTAGCGACATGGGGGTCAGTCTCTTCTGCCAAATAACAAGAGATAGGATGAGAGGAAATGGCCTCAGGTTGCACCAGGGAAGGTTTAAATTGGATATTAGGAAATGTTTCTTCACTGAAAGGGTTATCAAGCATTGGAACAGGCTGCCCAGGGAAGTGGTTGAGTCACCATCCCTGGAGGTATTTAAAAGACGGGTACACATGGCGCTTAGGGACATGGTTTAGTAGTGGAATTGGCAGTGTTAGGTTTATGATTGGATTCGATGATCTTAAAGGTCTCTTCCAACCTAGGTGATTCTATGATTCTATATTAATAATTTTCTGCGTTATCTGAAATTTTTTTTACCACTTAGCTGTTCTTTTTTATGTATTCTAAAATTAATTTGCTCTCTTTTCTTTTGTTCCTCATGTGTGCTCTGTAGCCACTTGTATTGCACCAAGACAGTAGCATCCTGGAGTCTCGGGACCTACGTTTAGAAAAACGCACTTTATTTCGGTGAGAGTAAAAAATACTGTATTCCTCTGGCATTTTCCACCCCATTTCCATTTTACTTTTTGTAAGTGCACTAAAGTATATTGTCAGTGCAGCAAAACATTAGTTAATGCAGAAAATAATTTGTCTGAATCCAGTAAAAAAATCCAGCTTGCCATGCAATGCAACATCTTAGATTGTAATCCAGAATCCAGCATTAGGGGATCTAAGGTTCCCATTTGTTGTACAGGCACATTAGAAGAAATAGACGTCAGTATCAAGCAAAGAGTCTCTTGTGAAGAAGGAATGTGAGCTAACATTTGTAACTGAAAATGATTGACTTCCACATCTTGCAGTTAACTCACAGTTTGAGTTTCTGTTAAAGTCAATTTTTACTTTAGATTGCAGTAATACTTAGGCAAGAGATACACATTTAGCATGGGCATTCTCCGAGTTACACAAGTGCCTAAGTTAGATATCCTGCCTACATTTAGGCACTGATATCCATTAGATTTAGAGCCAGCTGCTAAGTGCTTCCTCTACAGGTAATGGTAAGATTGGGGTATCTCTACGAGGTAAATCATATGAGGGATCAGTGGGAGAAATGTGGGCCTACAGGAACATTTCAAACTGAGTAGAACAGGACCTAGCGAGTTTTAAGTGCTGCAAGAGGAAGCTTTCTGGATTGCTGTCTTGGATACAAGTGGGATTTTGATACCGGTGTTCCAGTTTAGATACTTTTAACTGCTAACTGCTTAAGCTGAAGCAGTTGTGAACAAGCATAGAGGACAGATCTGCAGGCACAGAGGCACCTTCCACATCAGTCAGAGAAATGTTTGTAGGTTGAAGCAGCATGAGAATCAGATGGAAACTGAACTGCAAGTCTCCTAGTCTAATCCTAAATGCAACGATAAAAAAATAGGCCTTTAAGATTAAATGGGTATTTTGTTGAGTACATGTTCCCATTTGGTTACATTTGTAATTATGTGCCTATCTGGCAGGTTACAGTAAGACTAATTGTGTAAAAATATAAATTCATCTAAGTATAGATTTATAACACTGAATCTTAAGCAAGTCAGTGTTATAATATTATTATTAATATGGGTATAATATAATTCAGTATGTCATATATTTAGTATTATGTAATGTTATTTTCTAGTATAAATTTTTTTCAAAATAAGGTTTCTTTTTTTTCCAAAATACCAGAAAATGTTTTAATGTTCCTGAATGCTAAAAATCCAAACTAGTGCTATGAAAACTCCTGAAATAATTATTTCAGGAAAAAGTCATGAAGAGTAGAATGTTTGTGTTACATTTTTGAGTTGTGCTTTTGAAGTGAATAAAATTTATTTTGTCAGACATTCTTCATTTTGGCTTTATATTACTTTTCTTTAGGAAGTAGGGCTAGTTTCTGTTTAAGGGTACTTCAGATTAATGAATATGATATATTCAATTTTGAAATAGAGATCGAGCAGTCTTTTATTAGGTGTGAGTTTATTGAGTTTCCAAATTAAAAAGGAACTCTTAAGTAGGCGGTACCATATGTTACTTGTGTATTAATTGAAGTGTAGAAATGTTCTACATTATTTCCTTCTGTGGGTAGACACTGTGTAAGCAAAAATACTCAAATATTTGGAATATTTTCAGACATCAGTCAAATACTATGTGGATATACTTGGTTACCTATATGTCTGCCACTTCTGTGTCAATTACCAGTTAATGATTAAAATTGATCATTTCTATTTAGTAGCTGTTGTATTCAAAGACAACATGAAAGACAGTTTCAGTTATACAGGTTTCTTGTGGAGGGGAAAAGTCAATAAGACTAAACATCTTGTATTTAAGTAATTTGTGTGAGAGAAAAGGTGGGGTTTACATTTCATTGTGACTGCCAAAATCACTAATATTTTTCATTTCTTCAGATGATGTACATTTCTTCTGATAGTTTTGTTAGTAAGAAACCCTTGTTTTCATACTATAGTGCCATTATAGTCAAATGTGACTGTTACGGAGGAATTGGGGCACAGATGACGAGCATTTAAAAAAAAAACAAAAAAAACCCCCAAAACCCCCAAACAAACAAACAAACCCCAACAAACTAGGCACAGTTCTGTGCAGGGAGATAGACAAAAATGGAATAGTTGTTTGGGTTTTAATTTTTTTTTTTCTTATTTCATTATTTTTTTACTATTTGATGAAATGATTTAAAATTGCATAATAGACTGAAGAGGGCTGTCTTTATTCTTTAAATTGCAACTGAATTGCTTCTACAGCTTTTGCACGTAAGTTTCTCTTACAGCAATTTTTTGTGGTATGGTAGCATCTAGCCTGAAATTAGCATCATCTGGAATTCTGCTGTATTTGTTCCTATGTTTAAAAATAAAAATAAAAATTCCTGTCCAAGCCCATCTCAAGTAATTGAATAGGACATTGTGAGTCTCCCTTGTGGAAGTGGGAAGAAATATTTTTCTTGCATCCAAGGCATGGAGTCGCTTTGAAAGCGCTCCTGGACCAGAGTGGTCAGAGCAATCTCACTATAAAGGTGAAAGTGCTATGGATTGTATCTAATTGGCCTGAGGATCACCATGCAATTAGGGTGGCTAATGCCTTCGCTCAGCTCTGGGGAGTGAAACAGTTGAAGTTAGGATAGATTTGTGCTAGTGAAGTTTCAGAGTCACTAGCTGTAAACTAGTATAACTTTGCTGTAGATTGGATTTTGTATATTTTGTACATTTTGTTTATTGGAATATTTCATACTTATATGTTAAAATTGATATGTTTCAGGCTGGATCTTGTTCCAATCAATCGATCAGTTGGTTTGAAAGCTAAACCCACCAAACCAGTAACAGAGGTCTTAAGGCCTGTGGTTGCAAAATATGGTTTAAATCTTAATGAACTTGTGGCAAGACTAGTAAGTATCTTTTGATGTAATTGAAGCTGCAGTATTTTTTGTCTGGAGAAGATCACATGATGGTCCCTGAAAGTATTCCTGTCCTTATAATTAGGCATTAAAATCTGTATTTATAACTACACGTTGAGATGAAAATGCATAGTAGTCATAACGCCATTATGCTTAATAGTAACTACCTCAAAGCTTTAGTCTGCATCTGCTTTATATTCTCCTTCAGAATAAGTCTAACATCCTAAATAACAGAGCCTGGACTTAGCTTCTTCCAGAGCTCAACTTTTCACATTATTAGCCAGAGAAAGTTTATTGAGATTAGTTAAAGCTATTTTTCCATTATCCTGGGAGTCATGAAAGTTGCCTCAAATCTCCTTGCAGAAAACTTCTGCAGAAGCAGACTGATGCAACTTCTCTACTACTAAACACTTGACTAGCATTTTCTGTATTCTATTATGATGGAATATTAAGGAATGGGAAGTTACTTCTGTGGTATTTCTAGAATGTATACTGTCTTGGCTGAACCACTCCATGTTTTTCAAATGACTGGAAAACATGTTGGTATAAAGATAATTTAATAAAATTACAAAATTAACAAAGTACAACCAATTTAGAATATTACATAATCTCAGACTTCCTCTGAAAAAGATGATTTGTGGAACATACACCCTAATGGTCCTAGAATATTTGTGTGTGCTTGCAAATTGGGTGATTTTTTTCTCCTTGTATCTTCTTTTTCCCAAATACCATTCTCCTTGCATAAATGGGTTATACTCGTTGTAATCAAGGTATTTTTACACAAATGGAATAAACATTTTTAGAACAGTAGAAGATAGATATTGAGGCTACACTGAAACATGAAAATGCTTTGCTCGTTTTCTTTTAAAAAATGTCAGACCACATAAATTTGTTCTGAAAACAGCTTTTTTTTCTATTATATACAAACTGTGATCCGACTTTAGAATGGTGAGCAGGAACCACTTGATCTTGGTGTCCCTATATCTAATCTGGATGGTCAGCGAGTTGTTCTAGATGAAAAAGAGCCAACAAAGGGTAGAGGTAAGTTGGCATAAAAGCTTTTATTTACGATGTCAAGTCAGTTTTGTAAACCCTGACTTGGGTCAGTTTCTTCTGCTGATGCGAAGGTGAGGTAAATGTGATTAGATTCGGATATGTCACAAGTGGCATATATTCTTTTTAACTAAAAAGGAGTGCAGTTTCTAAGGATCGAAGATTAAATTAATCTGTTGATACCAAGTACTTTACTGTTGCTGGAAGAAATTTTGCACTAGTAATACTTGAAACTTTACTTGTGCTCAGCCATAGAGCCACACATGCATTTAGGGACATAGTGCCCAGTAATAATAATAAGACTAAAATGCCAAATAACTTCTGTGAATTTGGCAATTAATTCAAAAGAATCTGTATAAGTAAAACAGATGCAGTTTGTGCAGCAGCTATATATACTGCTATGATAACCCCCTTCTTTAACATGAGAAAGTAGCAGAGCCTACATCTCCATGATGATGATTTCTGGAGATAATTCTAAAAAAGATATAATTTGTAATTTCCATGGACAAAATAATGTGAAAAGTAGAAGCTGATCAACTGAACAGCTAACAATCTTTTGGCACAATTAACATGCTAGATTAGCGTAAGCAGCCTTGAGAGTACAGGTTCGGTTTCATTAGGAGACCTTTTTTATAGGTATAGAACAGTTAGTTTTAAAAATGAAATTAGTTGCGGTCAAATTAAATTGACTTAGAGCAGAAATGTTCTTTGAGGAAGAACTAGGAAAATAAAGATGGAGGTATTTATTGAGGAGAATCAGATTTGTCATTTTTCTAGGAAACAGAACCAGTTGTCATTTTGAAAAAAGATACCAATCTAAATATTCTCACAGATAATTAGTTTAAGGATTACAAGTAAAACTGTAGTCCTATGTGCTGCCAGCTGCTATAAAAACCTAAATTGTAGAGGATCATTCTATCAGTAGGCTGATTCTGTGGCAATATACCAGTGAAAAAGGGCCATGATTCTGTGTTTGCAGCTCGGTCTTTGGTTAGTGTATTTGTTGTAGGCAGATGTAATTTGAAGGAGCCCTTTAGTTACTTAGAAGTAGACGAAGAGGATATGGCAATGTGTAGAAAACAATTGATGCATGAAACAGGTCAGAAGAGGTTCAATGTGACCTTTCAATGGTCTTTTCTGCTGATCTTTTTTTCTTATTTAAATTCTAAATTTGAGAATTACAAATTGAATTATTAGCTGAGATTTTAAAAGCTATTTGATCTAAATCAACTGAAAATTTAGGAGAACTTAAATAAAACTTCAGCATCTTTAAAAAGTATTGTCTGTATTAGAAAAATTTGAAGATGAGAGGGAGATTCTGGTAGGTTTTGACTGAAAGTATCAGGGATATCAACTGTGATCACCCTATTTTCTGAGTACATCTCTGAGAAATTTTAAAGCAAAAAATACAGTTTGTGCATCATTGTCACTTAAATATTGCTTCTTGGGGAAATTATAAATTTGTAGTTATAGAAGGTATGTTTATGTTCAGTGTTTACAGATAAACAAAAAGGTGCATCAGTAAAACAGAGTGCAACTGTAACTACTTCAAGAAATCAAGTACCTACTGTAAGTCTTCTGCAATGATTTTTGTCCCTTAGATCATCTTTTGTTTCCTTCTGGAATTCTATACTAATAGCTGCATTCATCCATGATTTTGAATCAGCCAAATCATGTAACTAGATTGAGTATAGCTGAAATTCATCTGATATTTTTCCACCATCAACAGCATTTATTTGTGAGAACTTTGTCTTCACGATGAATGAAATATGTCTTTCACTGTGTTGTATTTGTTGTTTCATGTCTCATTGGCTTATCTATATTTGAAAAGGATTGAATTACTCTGAAATTCAAAGGTCCTTTCTGTAATGTGAATTCTTCAGAGTAAACAATACTATATTTATTTATACGTTTCTGGGAAGTACAATGGCAAATGTTCTTTGCAATAATCAAGATTAAATGGAAACATTTGTGGTGGTGGTGGTGTTAGAGAAATGTGTTTTCAAAATAACTTTTTTTATTCACTTAGACCATATTATATACATGATGATATAGCCTAAATGTAAGTAGTACCTTAACTTTCCTTCTAATGCAGGGAGAGGGAAGAACTCTAGGAAAGTCTAATTCTATCAAAATGAAAGGTGAAAACGGAAAAAATGCTAGGGAAGTCCGGCTGTCAAAGAGAGAAGACTCTATTGCAAAGATTGGGAAAAAAAAATGTCAGAAAATAAATTTGGATGAAGCAGAGGGTATGTGAACTTTACAGTTTATGTATTAACATAAGTAGTCTTAGAAAAATGAGAATTTTGTATCTGTTTAGGAAAAGGTACTGTGTTTAATACTGCGTTGTGAAAATCATAGTCATGATCTTTGTATTTTTGTTTGATATTGCGTTTGGATTGTAAAGTTTTTGAAGCTGAAGGTAAAATTTTAAGAATACCAGAAGATAGATGCAGGTACCTAGTGAGATTTTCAAAAGTGAAAGCTACCTAATTCCAGGTAAAATAGCAAGGAATTAGTTACTCAATTGCAGTTGAATATCCCATTTGATACCCTTTGCAAGCCCATGTAGAAGCTTGCCTTTCTGCTCACCTTTACATAAGAGTCTTTAACTCACTGAAAGGCATTCTGCACAATGGTGTAGACCCTAGCTTCCTCGGGAAAGAATTTTCAAAAATTTAATGCTAAAGTCTATAACAGTCAGGGCAGTACAGTCTGACTGTTGAGAAGCTATGATGTGCAAGAGTACAAGCTTAGTTTACATTCAGTAACTGCTCTGAAAAAGTGGTTAGAAGTAGAAATAAGCAAAGAGGTTATCGGTAATCTTTTATATTCTGAGTCCTATTTTTACCTTCAATTACATCTAAATAGTTTGGGGGCTATCATTGGAAAAGAACTCGTAAGAGAACTGACTTTCTTATAGAAAGATGTCTGTGGGATAAAGAGGAATAAAAACAGGGTAGCAATAGAGAACTTGACATACCACCCTGTGCCTTAGGGCATTAACTGAGGCAATTGCCAATCTTGTCAGCCCTACACGTTCCTTCCTATTTTCCCCAGTAGAAAAAAATCAGAGGACATGTTTTACCCACAGATTAAAATTTACTGCTGATGTTACCTAATATGCATATCCAAAACCTGGTTATGCACAGTTATATAGCAAATGAATGTTCAACTGTGAATAAATGTCCACTGACTGGAAAGGGAAAAAATGCTGTGACTAAAACTTTTATTGCAAAATAGATGTTTGTTAATATAAGTGTTATTACAAAATATTAGTGCATTTTAAATTATTTTCTGTTGCTTACTATTTTGTTAACTTCTTTTCCACATTTTAATATTTTCATTTTTCTTCCTAGGGCTGAGTAAAACATTAACATAATTTGAAAACTTCAGAATTCGAGGCTTTCACATTTTATTTTGAATTTTGTGAAATTTGTCCAAGTTTGGAAAATACGTACCAAATGTTGTAGACTGTTTTTTAATGAAAAAAACCCACAAAACCTGTTCTATGAAGTTTGAAATTTCAAAAAGGAACATTTTTGTATGACACATATTTCAGAAATGTTGCATGTTTTAATATGCATACTGCCATTTTGCAAAACTTTGGCAATAAGAAGCATTTTGAAGCTTCCATCTTGGCTACATTCAGATTTTATGGCATTTGACAAAGCATGTTAAAAAAGCATTTTTACAAATACATTGCAAAGCCTGCCAAATATGAATAGAGGATTAGGAACAAGGTCATAGAAGTGCAAGTGTATGACCTCATACTATGCTAAGTTAAAACTGATACTAACATTCTGTGCTTTATTTTGTAATGGCTTTTGCTTCAAGCAATATTTATAAGCTGGGTTGAAGCTATTGATTTTAATTAATCTGTTGGAGATGGCCTTTTTAAGCATCTTTAAGATTCTGTACTCTCAATGCTCTCTTCTTGAAAAATTAGGACATGCAGAGGCCCTATATTAAGAGTTAAATATTTTTATATTTGTATGTTTTGTACTGAAGAGTTTGTTGTGATCCTTTGTTTTTGAGGAGTGGTATAATTCTTGGGTTACGATTGAGAAGTTTCTTGTTGCCAAGTTTTGAGACTTTCTAGAACAGTGGTGATTTATTATGAGTACTATTTATATATAGAAACATATTAAACCATTGGACATCATTAAGGACATGATCAGAAAATCACTTCTAATTGTGTAAAAAACTCTATAAAAAAAGCTGCCCCATTGCTTTTAGTAATGGCTCCTTTGATGGTTATTGACTACTTTTATGCTACTGATCAATTGCAGCGCAAAGTAAAATGGGGTTACTTAAATCATCATCTGATCATGCCCTGTGATGATAACATCCTGGATTAAAACTACACCATGAATTGAATTTAAACTGTGATTAAGTATTATTAAACTGAGAGAAATTCAATATAACAAGGAAGTTTGCATCATTTTGAAGGTTTGAACTTTCAAATGGCATGGCTATTTTTGAGTTAAGAAGGCTCAAAACCATCCAGAATATAAAAACGTGCACCCATTGTCAGAAAGACCAGAGCCTTGTTTTGTATAAAGAATTAAAAAATCCTGTGTGTGTGTGTACAGATTTATTAAGTGCATAAAATAGAAGATGTGTTCAAGGCTCAGTGAATTGCAGCTGTTCTAAACTGCAAAACTCTTACAATAGCAATCCTGATGGTCTTAATTATAGTGATACTAGCGAACATTGCTGCAATTGAAAAAGTTCCTAATTAACATGGGATCTTATTTCAAGGCAGCATTGAAAGAATTGAAGATCTTCATGGAAAATAAATGTGCTGAAAATTTACGTTTTAATGACATTGCACTTTCTGACAAAAACTTGTCAATTTTGGGTTTTTCCCCAATAGAATTTTTTGAACTCATATCCAAAGCTCAAAGTAACAGAGCAGATGACCAACGTGGACTGCTAAGGAAAGAAGACCTTATTCTTCCTGACTTTCTTCGTTTACCGCCCACTGGACCAGAACCATCTTCATCTACTCCCGCAGGCCCTAAAGGCCTCAACAAGCGAGTTTCAAAAAGTGATGGCAAGGATGGATGTACATCACCAAGTGGAAAACAGGAGTCCCTGCAAAACTTTAATGAAAATTCAGTTAAGAAAATGGGTTACTCGGAAAATAAACATAAATCTGCTTTGACAGCACTCCACGGTCAGAAGGCTTTCAGTGTTCCTTTTAATACTGCATTGTCTCCAATTCCTCATGCACAGGAAAACAATGCAACAATATGGAAAAGGCAGTCAAGAGAATTACAAGCTGAAGGCATACAGATGGTAGATGATGAGAATGTGGCAGACTTGACTCTTGTGGCTGAAGGAGATATTAGTAGCCCTAACAGCACTTTGCTACCACCGCCGCCACCAACACCACCGTCAGACATCAGTAAACTCACAGAAGCCAACTATCCACCCCCAACTCCTTTTGCAGGTAATCAGGAAAAATCTGGATATCAAAGATCCAATTCAGGTATTTCTAGATTTTAATAGTCTTTCCTTTTATGTAAAACTACTTTTCCTTGGCACTGTTAATTGTTATTTGGCACCCATTAAAACAAGAAAGAAAATTCTCTCTGCACCTTAATTTTTTTTTTTACAAAAAAAAAAAAAAAAAGATTTTCATTGCCTTAGTCTGTACTAACTGTAATATTTCTGGTTGCCTTTAACAATGTACTTTTGTTTGGATTTGGCATGTGGCCAAAAATGGACACATGCAGACAAACCTTTAAAATACATCCATATGCTATAATTATCTCATTCTTTACGCTAGGACTACAAAACAGGATATCAGCATTTTGAGCTGCATAACACTGTTGCATTCCAGATTTTCTGATCCATTTGTCATAATGAGATACATGATTAGGGTTTGGAAGTTTTAAGTGCTTTAGCAGGAACCCTAATTATGTGTTGAAAATTGCAGTACTGTTTATGATTAAAATTTGAAATGGATAAACCTTAATTTAAAAAATATTTCTCTAATAAATTAGATTTTGTGACTGAAAATAAAAATGTTAGGTTTTTTTTAACCCATACTTTGCTACATAGAGAAATAGATTGCATCTATCACACTTTCTCCCAGAATATTCATATGTGAAATAACTCTATTAGATAATTTTAAAGGAAATATGTAACTTTTTTAAGGATGCAAGTTTCATGGTCTAGCAATATCACAGAGCAATATTAGCCCAAGGCTGAAGTATGAAATTTCTTTATAAACACGGACTCTAATAATAATTGCTATTACCAGAAACAAGAGTTTGAAGACAATGGGTATTGTGACATTGACATTTTACAGTCATTGTACTGTACATTTTAATGTAAAATATAAAAAGAGGTATCTATGTGCTACATTTATTTTTGATGTTTCACAAACATATGGTGCCATAATTTGTATGATCACATTTCTTTGTGATGTGGGAATATACATTTTAATTATTTATCTTTTTACACGGAGTATTTGATACTGTTCTTTATCTGTATGGTTGATGATTTGTAAATACTTCTTTGGTTGTTGGATGCTTATAAATGGCAATGCAGATTAGTTCATCCTCTTGGTATTTTAAAAACGAATTCCTTTATTAGTAGTATTTGAGAAATGTTCTATAATTGCTACCACTTAATTTCTGAAACTGAGTATTAAACAGACTTGTAACCAGTGCCTACGAATAACAAAACCACAAAATGTACTTCAGACATATTGATGTGTATATGCATAGATTTGTGTTGGTGTCTTTCTGATAATATGACAAGTGTACAACATAGGTATCAATTTGCATATTTTTCAGTGAGAACTGTTAAAAAAACCATTTGCACTTAAAAAAAACTTCATGAATTTACAATATTTTAATGCATGCCATACATTTCTGTGTAACCACTGAACTGTAGCTTTCCCTTTTCCCACTTTCTACTTTTTACTTTGTAGAAATCTTTGTGTAGTTTTCACATGTATTTTGTATCTTTGTTCTCTCAGGAGTAATAAATTCTAGACCTAGTTACACAAACTGGTTTTAAGCTTTGATTTTCTTCATTATTTAAAAACAGTTCCTTCAGTCCTGGATTAAGATTTCTGATTGAAATTATCTTCTAATAACAAACAGATTAAAAGATATGAACTAAGTTGACAAATGTTGTATTTGTTAATAATCTGGATACCAAGGGTGGATGCTGTCTTGAGATGCTGATGGGTCACATGTGAAATCCATAGCATTGACATGTGCACCAGAAGGCAGATAAGACAGGAGATTTCTTTTAAATGAGTCATAACAGGAACTCCTGAAAGGAGAGTCTCTTCTGTCTTTGGGTTCTTGGGCTAAACTTTATATTCATTACTTTCCTTCTTATTTTAAACTAAAACAATTCTTCCCTGGTCTTTAACAAATGAGCTGGTGATCTCAGTTCATTTGATGTGGAGTAACCAGTATAACAACCTCATTATTTGGTTGTCTTGGGTAAGAAATGAAGGGTGGGATGGGTGCTGGAGACCACACTACCCTTTTCATTCTTAGAGATGGGTCCTACATAACAGTACTGTGAAGGCTAATTGAAAAAAACCAAAACTGCAGAGAGGCTTGTGGTGCTGTTACCTAGGTCTCATTGTGTTCTAGGGGCTGAAAGTGTAGTTTTTCCAAAAGTCACTGTGTTCCCGCATAGTTGTGGGCCTCCATGAAAGAAAATGAAGCAGTTGAAAGCTCTGTAGCAGTTCCCCTTTTAAAATTATTTGGACTTTCCCACAACAAATAACTAATATCCTACATACTGAACTATCTTATTTTTTTTTTTTTACAGATTTTAATTTTAATGTATCCCAGCTGTTGTTCTCTGCTTTCACTGGTGATTGTGTTTTATTTTTCTGTTATAGTCACCTATGAGAGACCTTTAAGTAATCAAACAAAATAAATTTGCAAAACCGCCCAAACCACGACAAACCAAAATCTTAGTTTCTCTTAGCTTTGTGACAAACCTGATTTTGTCGTTTTTTTTTCCAGGAATAACAAAAATCTAAAAGAAAGATGTAAACCTCCTTTTTTTGCTACAACCTTGTTGCATTGACTTAACTGTATTCTACACTCCTCTCACAGTACACTGGTATTTTACGGGAACTGTATTCTGCAAAAGAATGGTGATTTTATGGAAAAAGTGTGGGTTGAAACAAAACTTTTCTATTTTCATGATTTCATGGAGTTTGCATGGAAAGACTACTCAATGATGTACTGTAATTATAATAAAGACTGCTGGAAACTATCTCCAGTGAATAATCGATATTTCAAAGGACTAAATTATTAGTAATGGTTGCTTTTTTAAGTGCTTTAATGGTTCACCATTCATAATCTCCTATCAATGGAAAATGCATTTCTGATTGGTTTATTGAATTAGAATGTTGGGATAAAAAGAAAAATAATGGCTACGTGATTTAAAGTGGTCTATAATCTTGGTTTCAAATTGGTATAATGGCAAATGACATGTATGCTTACACTATGCGTTGGGCTTGTGTACATTGGGTTTATATATGCTGGGAGAAGGGCTGGGGGGAGGAAGTAGTCCCCACATTCTGCAGGGGACAGTTCTCTAACCGCAGGCTGATGTAGCAAAGCAAGGCCAATATCCATCCCTGTAATGGGGTAGCTTGAGGTTTTTTTCATTTGAAGATCTAAAAAGCAAAATATGAATAATGGAAAACAGCAAATTGTGGTTTGCATTGCTCAGAGCTTTTGAGAGCAAATTTTTCAAACACTGAACTTCAAGTGAAATGTGTTCATACTGTAGTAATATTTAGCTATGAAGTACATATCAAGTCAGTTTGCAATACAAGAATCATTACTGATTCTAGTTGCATTACTCATCAAGAAGAAAATGTCTTTATTTTTGAATAAGCCTGCTAGTTCTGGCAAATTTCCCACTTTAAAAGTCAGGGGTTTCTGGAATCTGAACACTAATTCTGAAATGTGCTTACTTCATGTCTCTACATATAATGGTGGTGGTACCCATCTGTGGAAGAAATAACTTAATTACTGTGTGGGGTAATTGGCTTGAAGTGATGCATTCGTTTTTGAAAGTGTTAAAATACTGATTTAATCTCTTTGGGTGGTGGGGTTTTTTTTTGTTTGTTTTTTTGTTTTTAATTGCATTGTATAGTCTAGGTACTTTGAATGTTGCCCAGTTTTTCCGAGGTGGTTAGGCACGTTCATGACCCAAGTGAAAAACAGCTGTCATGGGAGAGGCAGTCTGTCAAACCTCTAGTCCCCGCAGGAGCTGTGAATATCAGGCCAGAGGCTTTGCACTACGTTATTTATTCAGCGATATTCTACTGTGATTGCTGCCTCTACTGCAAAGTAGGTGGGCATTTAGTCTTAGTAGCAATTGGGCTTTTTCAGGGAGTACTATTTCATCCTTAGATAGGACAAGTTGCAGCGATCTAGACTGAAGGTGCACAGACTGTAAATTTGATTCCATCAAATTTTTCTTCCTTCTGCTGTTAAAAAAAAAAAAATCTTTTTTTTTTTTTTTTCATTTAGAATGAGAAATAGTCTTAAAATGAAATTACAGTTACAGTCAATGGAATGAATTGCCTGCCAAGTAAGAAGGTATTTTTTTGAGTAGATGTATAGACAGGATCCAGCAATTCAGTTCAGTCAAATAAAGAGTTTATTCAAAACTTGCTTTTAGTAGGCGTATAATGTCGTTGGGTAAGATGGAGAGCCAGCTAGGGAAAATAAAAGCATGGTGAACTGTCTGGAATTATACTTGAATAATAAGGCTATGGAAGATAAAGGGTGAATTTAGACTATATAAACAGTTACTTAATTTATCCTGAAGATACTGCTTTGTCTCTGAAGCTGATGGGCAATGGTATCCTCAGTATAAACTTGCTTCTTCTCTTATTGGAAAAAATTCTTTCAGAAATGGGATAGTTAGTATTTTTTGCTTTGAAAGACAAATTATGCAGAAATAAAATGCAGGGTGGACTCTCAGAGCCTGGGGCTGTCTATTGTTCCCAAAGACAAAAAAAAAATTCCCAACTGCTCTTCTTTATTATTCACAGAGAGGATGCAGTACGCTGCAACCAAGGAATAGAGATCAGATAATATCAGCGGTGTTTCTGTGACTTTCACTTTTTGGTTACTGAACTTTTCAGTTATAAGGGTAATGAATTCCAAGTGCAATAAACTTTGTGATAGTTAAGGAGATGAAAAACAATCATGCGTATAATATTTTATGTAGTTAATATTTTACATAATCCCTTAATTCACATGGCATATTTTAGAGAAAATCCAGCGGTATTTCCTATGTAAATCAAGATAGCCAAGTAAATGAAACCATAAATGAAATAAAAATTTAAGAAAAGGAAGGGATTATGACTAAAAAGTAAAAATAAAATAAACCATTATTTTTAACAAAGGCTATTGTCCTGCAGTTATTATAGCCTTACTGACTCTGTGTCATTTTATAGAAGGATAATTGGATTCTGGATCAATATGAAGAAGTACTCATGGGGATCCAGTAATACTAAGGCCAGAATCTGTTAATCCTCTTTTAATCAGAGCATGATTAAATTGGAGAATTAAATGTAGTACATGACTGAGATCAATAATAAACAAAGGAGAAGGAGAGTTATGTTAAGAGTAGACAACCGGGAAGCGAAGAAGGCCTTGAGGGATAATTATTTGCAATGCAAGCTTATTTCAATCAAGTGGCAAGATCTGCATTTTAGAGAGAATTACAATTTTTATCACTGACTAGACAAAATGTTAGAAAAATTACAACTGCTCTTTGAACCAAAAGCACGCAGGCGAAAACCGGATCTATTCAAACACATGACTTACATTTGGACAGTGAAATGAACTTAGGTGAATTATTAGTTGAAATGTAACTGGTAGCCCTGCTGAACCACACTTTAGAATTTCTTAATTGAAAAATAACTTAATGAATGGCAGATTAAATTAAAACTGATTGAAGGAATTCAATCTGCTATTTCCCAACATATTACTGTCCGCAATAATTAAACCTGCTGTTCTGACTACTGATGGAAAGGCAAAACCAATGTTAACAATAAATGCTGGAAGGTCAAACTGGGGGCTGAATACTTTTAGACTGTTGCAGAGATGTTTTGTCATGGCTGTTGCTTGGAAGGATTCAAAAATTATTTCAATTTTAGCAGTGGAGAGGCAGAAAATTTAAGCAAATTGGCCAGCATTATTGAGGGCCTGCACGTCACTTTGGATCAGAATTCAGAACTTCTTATTTAATTTCTTCTCGGACTGTTCCTGGCTTTTAAATGACATACGTGGTTCCCTTCAGCAGCTGTTGTAGCCATGTGCGTAAAAGGTCACTGCCCCGAGCAAACATAGTTTGCAGTGTTTCCATTTTTGATTATATGTGCCACTGGTGGGCAGTAGTAGTAGTTATACCAGCTCCCTCTTCTATGTAATATTCAGAATTTGTCTTTCCAAATAATGTTTTGTGCTTTGTTCTTCTTGCGAATGCTTTTGAGGTGAGCGCAATGAAAGAATGTCTGCCCTATGTTTCTAAGCTTAATGCTGCAAATGTATTCCAGAAACTCCCAGGACAAAAGCAAATAGGCTGATAATGCAGAGTATTGCTGCTTTGTAGAATAATCCATTTCCTAGCTTGATGCCCACATTGTTACTGAGTCTGATTTCAAGGCCCTGAGCATATGCTGCCGTTGGTGTTCCATCATGCAAGTGAAATGCAGCATATAAAGTCAAATTTCCTTTGAAAAGATATAAACTGTAGGTAGGACCCTTTTATTAAATCCTCTTTTTCCTCGGTGTTGTATCAGTTAAGAGATAAAAGGAAGGAAACTTTTGAAGGGAATTTAACCTGCAGAATTCTGAATCTTAAATGTAAAGTATACTTTTCCCTTTGGAAGCATAAATCACTTTGCAAACTTAAAAAAAAAAATATATAAATGCTTACAGTGCTAACAGTACATCAGCCAGTGTGGAAGTAATTTATCCACTGCTTAAAAGATTCCACATGTGGGAAGCCTAAAACTTTGAAGTACCATTTCACAACAGTTTAGGACAGGAAGGGAGAAGTGTCTTTCCCAGAGTGAATCTGCCAGATTACATGTATCTTAAGGAAAAAAGAGTTACTCGTACTGATATATTTCCAGGACATTGAAGTGAACACCGCGGGAGAAGTGATCATCGCAAAGCTCTTTCTTTTTAGTCTCATGTAAAAAATATGCTCTCTCAGCTGGCATGTTAGCACCTTAGGAGAGGTGGTTGTATGGAATCAGAGATGGGAAAAGTATCTGCCCAATCTCCTGCATTAAAGAACACACCAATCTATGAATTTGGAGACTGAAAATGACTGACTGCATTTGGAGGTGGTGTATGTCAGTAAATAACCAATTCCAGGAGTTGTTCCTGAAATCTTTGGTGATTTCTGTTCACAGGAGTTATAAGTATTATGAAATACTTCAAACAGACTCTTACCTGCTCTAAGTCAACACAAAATCATTAAACTGGAGCTCCTTCTCTTTAACGGAATATCTGATCCTCTCTGACATTAGAAGTCAAATGCCTAGGATGAACGGTATAGAAGTCAGCAGAGTATTCTTGTTCTCTTTCAGTAGAACTGAGAGCCATCCGAAGAGTAAATGGTTTTGACAAGAACAGGAGGATTTTAGCAAAGGGAGAATGCTAAGTGAAACACTGAACCTGCATGGAAGAGGTCTCTCTATATGGAAATGGTGTTGGGAAAATTATGGAATAGGAGTTAACGTTCTGTTCTGTATAAAATCCACTAAGCGTGGACTTTGAAGTACAGAACTCATCTCTTCCAGTGAAACTTAATACATGTCTACTTGCTTTTATAAAAAAAGATAAACATGGTGTGAATGGAACTAAATTGAGTATCGATCACTTAAAAGTGCCGCATTTCAGATCAGATCTAAATTATGCTTTAACAAGTAAATCATAACTAAAATTAGCACATTGAAAATAAATAGATCTAATAATTACGGTATAGAAATAATATCATTGCAAGATGTTGTGGGTGGACCTTTAAATCCCAACCATCTGCATTGAGTTACGGTGATTTGATCCTATCATCTGCATTTGACAGTGAGTGCTGTTCCTGAGATTTCCAGGTTTTTTGTAACCTTGTCTTTGCCTGGAATTTGGCCAAATACTCCCTTGGTCCTAAACTACTTGGAAGACAATGTCTTCCAATATCTTGCTTAGATCTTACTTAGAGCTTGAGGAATATTTTATACAGAAGGACAGAGAAGCCCTTTGTGTTCCTCTGTAAAGACACTTTTCTCTAATCGTAATGTTAAATTCAGAGAGCTTGAGAATAACACACACAATCAAAATTTCAGAAAAAGAGAAATATTGGTAAAAGTAATAGGGAGATAAGCTGAAAAGCTGCCTGATCCTTTACCTTTTGAAAAGCTCAGACTAGTACACCTAGTCTTGTAAGCAATCATTTAGATGCAAGTCTGTAAAATACGAGATCTCCAGTTTAAAGACAAAAGACAACATGCATCATCCCATCTTTAAACCAGCTGGAACATATTAATGGGATCAGATGCACAAGAAAATTCCCTTAGAGCTGCATGGAATGCCTAGCAGGGGAGCTAAAGATTACCAATAGGTGGGATTATGCCATTCCAGTCTGTTTCGAAATTAGTCTGTGCAACTACTATTCTAAGTACTCGCTTCCTTTCCCTTCTGAAGTTAGGTAGGACAATTGCCAGATTAGATTCAGGAAAATGTAACATCATTCCTGACATGCTTTATGCAGGGCAAAGCAATCCGCAGAGACACCCATGGAGGTTTTTACCGCTTCAGTGCAAGAATGTGTGAAGAGCTCCCTGCACCTTTGATGGGGCCCTGCATAGTTAAGTTTGCTCGGGTATTTGTTACTCAAAAAGAGAATATGAGAAGAAGTGTTGTAGGCATCATTTAAGCCTCATTACAAAGCTCCACTGAGTACATGCAAATCTTGACCCTATTTTAAAACTTGTGGGATACATTTATACACAAACTGGTTTTGGGAATCTCTCCTATTATTTGTGCTAAACAGCCTTGCTTCAGAAATGCTGTGTTTTTAAAAATGAGGAAAAAAAGCACATTCAAATACTTTTTCAATGTAGTGCTACTCTTGAAATCATCTTCCTCTCTGGTGTAGATGAGCCAAGATCTTTTGTACCCTGCCAGGAAACAAGAAGTGATCTTCACAGTATCATCCCTTAGTAATTCCATATTCCTTTGATCCAGTATTTTGGATAAGACCACCTCCGTTACTGTCCTGCCTCTAGTAGTGACTTATTAGATGCTTCAGAGGGATTGCTGCTGAGAAGGGCATTAGTAGAAAAAACTGCCGATAGCATGGATTTATTCCGCTGCAGATGGGCTTATATCTTGTGAAGCCCGAGAGCTAACACTGACCTTATTTTTGCTTTGTTCCTACTAGACAGCTTGCAAGCCCTGTTGCTCCATGTGGTGTCTCAGCAACACCGCAATTCCAAGACTTAATGGCATTTCTTACGCATAGCTGTAGAAAGACTTAGCAACCAAATAAATACAGCATTACTTACACCTTCCATAGCGTTCCTCAGGATGAGTTTCCAGCTCTTTCGTGTGTTGTACCCTCTTAATGCACTGTATCTTTTGACCATGGAAGTGTTTTAGCTTAGTTCAAGTCAACAGAGCTGTGAGACCTTACACCACCATCAAAGTTGGTTCTTTACGTTACATTCAGTAGAAGGATGTATTCTCAATACTAGGGCAACCGTATGACTCATGCTCTGTCAATGCAAACTATTTGGTGTAATTTATCATTAGCAGGGCTTTTTTACAATTAGTATCGCTTTTAAACCAACATGAGAGGAGAATCAGAGATCTTCCTCAAAGGGCATAGAATAATAGATTAAAGAGATCAAGAGTACAATTCAGTACATTCATGTTAAGATAAACATTTTAGAATAGAAGAATAGCATTTTACACCACAGCCATGCAAACAGCAGTTAAAACTAAGCCAATGTTCGGCTGCAGTAGGAAGGTGTAAACATGAAGCGTAATATAGTCCCATTAAATGTTAGCTGCAATTTAGTGGGCTGGAGTCGTGCTGGGCTAACAGGGCTGAGAAAGCTTTCTGCCTTCTCTCTACTATTGCTCAGCTGATTTGTTTGGAATTTGATCTAATTCCTCTGGATGTGAAAAAAGGCAAGCATTACTGATGTGGAATATCCACATTATTAATGTGGGGCTGCACTGTAGCTAAAGCACTAAAATAATATTGCGCTGCTTAGAATTTTAACTTACTTTCATTAAATAGAAAGCTTTAACCCTTGAGGAGACCCTGGAGGGATTTGATTGAAACAGTATGAAATTGCTTTTTTTTGTCCTTTTCATTTGCATTTTCCCCCATCTTCATATTAAAAAGTTCTTGATTATGATGATTATACATTGAAATTTATTTTTCTTGCAAAAAACCCTGTACACATCAATTTATGCAACAAACACAAATGAAAGATTTCAAAGCCAGCTATGGGGCTTAACCACACCAGTCTCATGGGATTTGTGTGGCTAAATGTGCTAGTCAGACACTTGTGTGTACTGTGGTAAAAAGTTCAAAAAGGGTTTAGGTAAGACATATTGGACAAGATGGTATCTTTTAAAAGACCAGCTGGTATACGTGGAAAAAAGAAATTAAATGTGAAATGAAAGGCCTTACTCAGGTCTGCCTTTGTGCCTTCAAAGGTTTTCTATTTTTTTCTTGGATATCAGTTGGTCTAACAAAAGCAGTTCTCTCTGCCTGCGCGTTTTGCCCCTTTTTATATCGTTATGGTGGAGGCACCTCAACTACAGAAATCACATTGATAACCGTGGTGTGACTCACGAGATCAACTCATTCTTCATCCTTCCCTTGTTGCCTGTTGAAACAGGAAAAATAGCTTTATCTGCATTTGCTTTAACAAGTGCCTAGCAGTTTGCAGTGTCACACCTAACGAAAAACTACCTTTTGGGGAGCTCAGGGTTTTAATCTAGGGTTAACTTGGGCTAGTAACGACTTTGTACGAGTAGTTCTAGAGAATAGGCCCAGATCCTAACAATAGTGATTTTAGAAGCCCTGTTCCAAAAAGAAACTTCAAGGTTAAAAAAAAAATCACATGTAACTCAGGTGTTTCTTGAATGTTTAAAGCCTTCCGCAGATTTAATTCTTTTCTTCCTCTCCTGTAAACCGTGGCCCATAATTGCTTGGTTGCAGTTCAGAACAGTGAACTGCAACTTCAAATCACCCTTTCTTGGTCTGTTAGAAAATTATCTCTAGCCAAGGAAAAATAACATCTCAGCAGGGGTCTGGTATGGGAGGCCAGTTCAAGTCAAGGAACATCTCCTGTTGTCCCCCAGTGGAAGCTCTGTATTCTCCTCCTTCATCTTTGGGTTTGCTGGTGTGGGAGTTTTTGTTCTAGAGCTGTAAAACTTTATACTAAGTAGTTATTTTTAATGGAGTCTTTTTAAAAATTCTGAAAAATGCTAAATTAAGACAGATACATATTAATGTTTTACATGTATCTTTGGGATCTACTGTTTAGTTACCTACTTGGTACATCAAGTGTCCTGTATGGGGGAGAGGAATATCCCAGCTGACTATCTACCATTAGGACCTCAGAGGAGGCTGCAATATTGAAAACTGCCAAAAGCCAGGAGATATGTAACTCTTATGTTTTGTGTTTTTTGTTTTTAATTCTTCTGTTAGGTGCAAACCACAGAAAGAAAAAAGATTTACAAGGAACTTCAGGAAACTCTTGTGAGCAAACCTCTCACAAAGGGAAGACCAGCAGAAGCTTTAATTCTCCAGGTGTGAGAGAGAACCCCAGTATGGAGCTCCCTGTAAAGAGGATAATTGATGTGGATGGAGTCAAACTGGAAGAGACTGCAACACGGTCCTGTGAGGATTCTGAAGGGAACCTCAGCTTTGAAGGTTACATCTCTGAACTGAGGTCTTGCCAAGGGAGGATGAGGACTGGCGTTTATAGGACATCAGACCTTCCATCTCTGATTACTGTCAAGAGTGAGAAGAATAAGGGCACTGAGAATCAGTATAAAGCTACTTTTGTATAAATCTCTGTTTTTAATTAAGAGTTCTGGTATTTTTGCTTGGCATCAGCAGCAATGGAGATATCCCTTAGAGACATGTTTCTGCAAGTTACGAGTTGCTTTCAGTATCCGTTGCCTTCAATGAGTCTGCCAGACTGTCTCTTCTGATATGAGTTAGAAGCCGTACAGTGAAAAAATAGTATTTCAATGAAAGTATTGAGCTATTTGTTTTTGTTCTCTTACCGTTTCTGTATCATTTTCCCTGGGATGATTCCATTGCACAGTGCAATTAAAATTATTTCCACTCCTACCCTTCTTGTCTTTAATAAAGACAAACTCACTTTAAATTCCCCTATCCAAACTTTTTATTTAAGATAATTTCACATTATTCTTCTCATGTTTTTTCCTGATCTGCAGGATTCCCTGTGTCGGTAGACTTTTGAAGTGGAAGTAAAATCAGTTACTGGGGTAAAAAGATAAGGATTATTTTCTTAATATCTTCTTATCTGTCTCATAACATTTGGGAAGAGGTCCAGGTGGAATTCAGTCTTGTCTAATGCATTGCCTAGATGGATATATGCAATAAGACCATTGTTATACAAGCAGTAAGAAGCAAAAAAAAAAAGGCTGTGAATTTCCTGTGCTGGGAATAATAGCTGCTCCTGTAGCCAACGCTGGTGACGTTTCCATACCAGAAATGTATATACTAATTACATAGTGGTGGGAGGGTCATCCAGGTCCCTACTTGTCACTGCTCTTGGTGTCTTAGCTTTGGGGGAAGGTGGATTTTGTTATTGCCCTTTCAATAAGCAGTTAAGTGCCCCTCATTTTTCTTGTCATTGATTCTAGTTAATCTTCTAGCCTTGGGCAGAGTGTTGAGAAAGAAAAGATACTTAAGACTACTGACACGTTGCTTTTGCCACACGCTCCTTTTCCTCCTTTCCCATTTCTTCAGAAGAGGTTATGAGTCTGGACAAGCATCAGGGCACACAAAGAAATGAGAGTGTTGGACCTCTGCTCATTGATGTGAAACAATATTAAGTATATATACTGAGACCTTCTGGTGGTTCACTGCTTTGAAATTATCGTGAGACTTAAAAAGTCGTGTTGCATAGCTGCTAGACTGCAGATCCACGCAGGTAGTAAGTCTAAAGCATTATAGTAATGATTCATTAACTTCTCTTTCTTTGCTCCTAAAGCCTACCAAGAATTGTGAATTTTCTGAATAGCCGAGAATACTGGAGGCAGTCACTCAGTTTCTTAAACTCAAATTTGTAAGATGAGAAAGAAGTACATATGATTTTATAAGAGTAAAGTAAGTTTCCTAAAGCTTAAAAGTTACACATCAACTATTTCAGTGATATAAATGGACATAGCACCCATTAGCTTTAATTCTTTTCTACTGCTACGTGGTTTTGCTCTTGATATTGAGGAAAACCCTTGTTAACATTAGGATCAACTCAGTGTGTGACTGAATGAGGCTATATCCTATGAAACAGATGTTCTTTTAAAAACTTTCAAGATTAAAACCAATTTGAGAATCATGCTAAAATCATAAGGGTGTAACGGTACTAGAGACTTGGGGAAACACAGTGGGCAGCAGCTGAGATCAGAACTAGGAGTGAGTAAACAGGCTTGGAAACGGATGTAACTGGGTACGGCACTGCAATGGACTGCGCTGTTCAAATACAGCCATAGCACACCGTGTGCAGTCGGACTTTGCAAGCGCTCAGACTATACCTCTGCTGAGGATAAAGGGGGAAAGCTTTGATACTGATCCATAGGATGTGTTGTTTCGTATTGTACTATATATCACCTGTGTGGGGCACAAGGTAACAAAACAGTCATAGCCCAATGAGGTGAAAATATTTAAGTATCTATGTATTTTTAAAGTGGTTTTCCCATGTGGTTTTGGGTTTTGGGTTTGTTTTCTTTTTTTTGGTAGTATTTTTCTAATAATTGCCCATGAGAGGATATTTCTTTGCACAGACACATGGCCACAATTTCTTCCTGTCTTACAGAAAATTAATAGCTTTGTTCTAATCAAGACCAACATTACACCAGTCAAACTCAAGAGAGGGGGTTTTGACCTGTGATATGCTTTGTGCTTTTTGAGTGTCTTGGAAAATCAAATCCTGACTTCATACAGGTAAGAGCTTGAAATTAAAATACAATAATTGCAGTCTTTATTAATCTCTGATCAGTATTTTAGGTGAAACAAGGTTACTTATCTTACATTGCGCAAGTGCGCTTAAGTGACTTTTAGTGAGCAATAGAAAATTCTTCAGCTGGAAAAAGAGACAGCTGAGGGGAGATGTAATAAAATCTGAAAAATCTTGAGTGCCATGGGAAGGGATTGACTATTCACACTCTTTTCTAATACAAGAATTAGGGGCCATCAGATGAAGCTAGTAGAAGCCAGGTTCAAATCAAAGAGTTGATTCTTCACCTTCTCGTGTTTTCTTTCCACGAGCTGCTGTGCTCAGAAAAAAGGCAAACAAAAATGCTGTTTTTAAATTCTGAGTGCAGCAAACTGGATTTGATTGTATCAAGGATTCAAAGAGTCAAGCTGTGCACAGGAAAATGAAGGATGTGAAAGAATGGAGTTTTCTTTAACATAGGGAAAAATCTTGGCACAATGCCTGGAAATCCTGTAAACAAAAGGACATGGGAAAAGAACTGTTCCTCCCCGCTCTGCACTGTTATGCCCGCTATTGGCATATTGTTTAAAACAATGACTAGGACTCATGGAAATTCATTACTTAGACTGAGAAATAATTAATAATATTAGCTCTCCTATTCGATATCTGGCAAAATATAAAAGCTATACCTGCTGGAATCTGTTGCCATTGATCATGGAATTAATAAAAATGAATGTGGACAGCCTGTCTCTGGCTGATGTTTTCCAAGATTTTACTAAGGATGTTGTCCAGTTTTAATTACTGTGTGACTTCAACATTATAATATGATTTTAAGTTGCCTCATTATACTGTGATTTCCACTACTAATGAAATCTCCTTGCAATTAAAAAAGCAGCCCAACTGAAGCACTGCATGATAGCTTAATCCTTTATCTTGCCAGCTTGTTCCTAAAGATAATCAGATTTTATGTGGCTTTATTTCTCTTTCACTTTTCCCAGTTTTCCCCTATTGAAACTCCACTTGTACAGAGAGTTACTCTTGTGTCTCCTTAGTCCCACGATGATAAATTAAAGGGGAATTCGGTCTCCCCATCCTCTTATGTGGAAGAGGGAGATCCATTGACCTATATCAGTACTCAAACCTGAAACTGTAACAAGCAGTGATGCAAAAAAACCCCAACATATAGGAAATCCAGCAGCATTCTAAATCTTATTTAATATACCAATTCTCTCATATTTCCCTTGTTGTTGTGGTATGTGATTTTCAAATGGTAGTGGTTTCAGCCTCATAGGCTCTGCAACAGTCACAGTTTTGTTGCTTTTTTATTTTAAAGGCTCTGTGAAGAATAGAAAATGTACATATAGGCAAACTTGCAACGGGACTTCCCCCATAGGATTACTATAGCAGTGTGCCTTGTCAACAAATCTGTGATATAACACGCATGCAAAATAAAGCACTGCGCAATTTAGCTCTGGGGGACTGCATGACAAATAACTGATGTTTTTTAAAGGCACGTAAACAGGCTTTGCAAAGAGACTTTGCAAGAGATTTACTGCTCTGTGGGAAGAAGCCAATACCTGACTGTACCATGTCCTTTCTTATGCCCCTGAAAATCTTCTGGGGGCTATTTAACGTCTTTTAAGGATGCTGGGTCCTTTGTGCACTACTTCTCCGCCCAAAAGTTTTGGCCTCTTTTCTCGCCTTTGCTGTAGCGTGCATTGCTTTATTCCTCCTTCTGATGCTGGAATTTACTGTTCTTAACAGAAAACTTAAAAGATGTGGCTCAGCCGGTAGCCTCCTTATCTCGTAGCAGAGATAATCAGGATTTATGAGCTTATTTTGATTTTATAGAAGTAGCCTGATTTTAGCCACAAAACTGAAATCCTTGCCAGTAGTTGTTTCTCAGTAGTGGCGCTACTGCTCATCCCAGACCTCTCCAGCACAGTATTGACAGTGAATGTTGTCATTTAAATTGGCGTCTCCTAAGGTACTCGGTAGCTGCGAGACCAGGCGAGTGTATGGTAGTGTGCCGTAGCATCCATGATGGAAACACCCGGAGGCATCTTTGCACAATTTCTCAAAGATTTTGGAAAGTTTCCAAAGGCTCAGTTAGACAAAGGCCACGGCCCAACGGCAGCTTCTTATCAAGAGGTGAGAGAAGCCAAAACCGTTGCAGGTCCAAGGCACTCCTCCTAACTCTCAACCACAGCTCATTGTGTTGGGTTCAGAAACGGCTGTATTTTCTGCATCAGCAGGCAGATTTCCAAGCTTTGTGGGAATGTAGCAAACCCGTGTGACAACAGTGTTGCTCTGCAGAGAGTGTGGGTGTTTACCCTGCAGCAAAAACAAGTGGCACATCCAGGTACCTCTCTCTACCTGTGCTCTTGGAACAGCATCCCAAGCTGTTCGTAGGGTCCCAAACAACCGGGACGTTTGTGAACCCTGATCCAATGCCAATTAAAACACAGGAAAAACTTCCATTGGTCTTACTGAAACATCTCCTTGCTGTAGACCAACTGTCAGTTTTAGCCAAGTTGCTCTTGATTTTTTTCTGAAGACCTTTATCTGCAGAGAAGTGCTGGCTGATCAGGTGTCTGCAACTCTTGCTTGCATTACTCAAAGTGTTAGCAAATCCAGTATGTTACACATGAACCAACATGCTTTCTGAATTTTCTGTGGGGAAGATAAATTTTTTTCTATTTTTTCATCCCATGTGATCATTCTATGTAGTCTAAAAATGTCGTTGTATAGAATTTGATTTGTATTCTTGTTTTATTTGTTGTTTTGTCTTTAATCTTCTATATAATGACTTTATAATATGAAAATGCACATGGAATTTATTTCTCATGCCTTGTCTCCCCAAAGTATTGAGAAATCCTGCACCGCACAATAATGTTTATAGAATCTTAAGTGTGTCAAGCTCATTTAAAATGTTAATTGTGTATGTAGTAAGTAAATAATTTATACCACTGGAACTGATAATGTTTCATTGATATCTAATTTCACTGTAGGGAAAAGGTGTGAAAAAGGTCTTTTCAGCTATTCTGAGACCTGCTGCCATTTGGACATGACAGCTTCAATGGAAGTATGAGACAACGTGAAACTAGCCTGCATTTTATTAGATTTTGCCAAGATGTCTCCTTAAACCTAGCTTACATAAAGAAATTCCTTTAAAAGAGCATTGTTAAGAATTTCTGCCAAATATTTATATACCTTAAAAATAGCTCATCCTCTGGAATTTAATAATAGTGGGTTAGATTTTTAGCCTTTAATTAGTTCCTTTTGCTCTATTCTAGCAACACAAAGGGATCGCAAACCTGAGGTATGGCAGTAGCTGAATGTTTTCCAGGTACAGTGTAATCCCCCTCTGGCTTCCTTTCTGCGTGATCTTGGTGGGTTGTCTAGCTCTGTGGTTTCTGACTGGACAAATGCATCAGAGCTGTTCTGCCCTTGCAGCAGGCGCTGCTAAAATATACAAATGCTCTATCTACCAGAGAGTGAGAGTGGAACAAACTGGGGGGCCCAGTGGCTCAGTGTCTGTGTACACTAACCTGAGTCAGTGACACGATGCTCCTTAAACATTTCCCTTCTCATTCACCATCCTCTTTGTGCGTTGAACGCTCTCTGCCAGAGCAAGGGGCAATGCAGAAGTTTGAGTACCAGGAGCAGAAAATCGCAACCGATGGGAAGGGGTTGAAATGTAACTCTTCCAACTCCATGCCAACAGCATATTGCTCCCCATGATAATCTTGCACCAGTTTCCAGTGGTGATGCTGAGTGTACCCTGCAGGTACACAGAGCTCCAAAGCCACTGGAGCATTTCCAAGCGCCCACAGCCTGTATCGAGCCTCAGGGTGAGTACAGTAAAGACCACTCACCTACCTCACTGGAGAAGGCCCTGAAGCCCAAGTCTGGGAACTCTGTTCTTAAATACCTTGGGTCTGCTTTGCACCAACCTGTGCCTGCTTACGCACCGACCTGTACCTCGTTTGCATTCTCTTCCTACAAAGATGCACTCACAATCTCAAAATAGTATTTTACTTCGTTATTGCACAGCTTCAAGCCTCAATTCCAGAGAAGGCTGATAAAGAAATGAAAGGCCAGCTAGTTCATCTAATTGATGTTAATCCTTTTCAAGTGGTATAATCTTAAATCAGGGCGAAAAATGAAATGAATGCCTCTCCCTGTTCTTGCGAGAGATAACTGGGGTCCCTCTTAGTGATTTAGGTCTTTCCTGGAAAGATGAAACTATGTGATAAGGGGAAACTAGCCTTTAATTGCTATTCTCCCTCATTTATAGACTTGCACAAGCATCCTTTTCAGTAACTGTATTTGCTAGTATGTGAACACCACGAAGTCAAATACCAACAACACCCACATAACTTCAATGTCTTCCACGCTTTCAAAATTTCCAGAGTCAATACTAGAGCCAGGATGAAGCAATGCCTGGCTGAGATCGGCCCTCTGTATGCAAAGCAGTTAGCTGAAACTTGTTTGCAACCAGGAGCTAATCAGTGATGGTGGGCACCTATCTTTGATCTTGTCCTGGCTTATTTGAACACTGAGTAAAATGTGTGCATGTATTAGAAAATCCAGAACAATGCATGCCACAACTTCACTCCCTGGCATGAGGGTGAAGGCACAAGCAGGCACATAGATGTTCATCTTCCTGTTGGAAGGTGCTGGATGGCTAAGCAAGTGCCATCGGACTTACACCACCTCAGTCTCCTGGAGAACGCTGGTCCTCCCATTGCATCTTGCCTGTTTGTTTTATGCTTTTGTGGGAAAGGGACAGATACAGAAGTATGAGATTTTACTGCTGTGCACTACAAAGACGTACAGCTAACAGCTGCCATAGCTTATACCATGAGAGGACCCACTCTCCACTGCCCTAAGATGTAATTTTCCTTGCTAGGCAACTATGTAGTTAACAGGATTGGCCTTGTGTGAGCAGAAGAAAGTCCAGTTTAATTCAAAATAGAGCTAATCTGAAAGTCATCATTTCTGTCTTAGGAGAACCCAGTTGGGATCTTCTTGTCTAACTTTCGGTGTCTACTCCAAAGCTGCCTTTGTATCCTAAACAGGGGTGTTACTTTATGTATTTGTTAGAGATATAGTTAATACTGTCCATGGATATAAAGAATTATTTGTTTAATACTGTCCATGGATAGAAAGAATTTTTTTCATCACTGAGTTGAAACATACTTTTGGCCAGGTGAGTCATACCTTAAATTTCACTCCTGTATTTTCTAGGTCTCCATTGCTTATACTGGGAGCCTTCATACCTACCTCAGATGTAAATACATATGCAGCAGGTCCCTGAAGCTAGGTGGGGTGACTCTGATCTGCCAGTTTCTCCTGATGTGTGAACAGTGTAAGTCAATGACAGCTCAGATTGTTTCTGCAGCGATTACACAGAGCAGCAATTACATTTCTGCAGCAATTACAAGGAGTGGCACTGGAGTTACAGGGAAATGAGGGGAAGAGAGAGAAGGAAATACAGCAGGGGTATTGGCCACCTTGTGAAATGGTTAGCCTAAGCCTGTTCTTGAGGCCAGCGGTGAGGTAGTGAGTGGTTCACCAATCACTTCTGAAGTCAAGATTGTGCAGCCGGGAAAGGGCTGCTCACCAGGAGGGACCCCAGGTTCTTCCTGGTACATCTCTGCCTGCCTTACTGTTGGGAATGCGGGAAACAGGGCCTTTAGGTTTTGTCAGGGACAAAATCCCTATTGATTTGGTGAAAAAACTGCGCAGCAGTCTCCAGCAGGATGAGACCACAGACAGGTGAGAGCAGAGGGAGGCAATAGAGGAGAAGGGGAGGCCATGAGTAGTGGGGCTTTTGTATGCAGCGACAGGGGGGCCCTGGTAAGGGACATCCGTGTCCCTCCCTCCTAGAGGCAAGCTTGTCTCTCTGCCTACCCGTTATGTTACCAGCTCTCCCAAACACATCCTGAGGCACAGGACTGAGGTCCAAGGGTCCTGCTCCTGTGTAGGAACAAGAGCTCAGCGGCAGGGAGACCAAGGGGAGAAGCTGGAGGAGTCTCTCAGAGGTTTGCCACCAGGTTTGTAATGCAAAAACCCCAGGGAGAGCCTAGGCAAACACTATGATGCTAGACTGACTGATTGACAATACAGACTGACAAATCTAAGGTGAATATCCTTATGATGACATGGGAAAATCCACTGTCCAAGCAGCCCTGCAGGCCCTGGGCAGCTGCTGCAGTGACACTGAGTGACAGGAGGGCTCCCTACGCAGGGTGCAGGCTTAGCAGAGGGCACCTCATCGTGTGGCTTCCCCCAGTCACCATAGCCAAAAGGCTAATAAATGGGTGTTGCCTGGCACTTCAACCCCTGGCATATGAGTTACTTGCAAAACAGAAAGCGAATGTTTAATAAGACATCTCATTTCCGTACATCTATAGGTGAAAAAAAAAAAAAAAAAAAAGGGAAATATATATATGTATACATATATGCACAGGTTTCCATACAGGGTATTATTAGGGCTGCAATCAGCATAATTAGAGCACTATTTGTGAGTTCTGCTCTCCACCCTACCATAGGCAATAACCCCGATGTCAGGGCAGGCTGTGGGGCTGGCGTCCTTCCCGTGGGGCTGTTTCTTCCCCGTTAGTGCTCTTTCCCACTTCAAAAAGGAAGACTTCAGCTGCCTTCAGCTGCAGCAGTGGAGCCACCTTCCCTCACACATGCCTGACTTATAGACCATTTTAAAGTATGCCATGGGGGCGTCTAATATGCTAATGAAGAAAGTGGGTGGAATAGCAGGAATTTGAGCACAGCTAAAAATGTACGTGCCTAACAATTGCAAATCAGCCTGTGCTGAAGTTACCTAAATGGGTTGGCACCGGTGGAAGGTGGGTGCCTCTACACCTCTTCTTGACAGTTTTCAGTGAGTACATGGCTAAAAAAAAATCATACGCCTCTGTATATGGGCCTACTGTTTCAGTCAGGGTTATCGGCAAAGGTTTATATCAAAGTCCTTGAAAAATACAGTTACCTACTTTCCACTCCTATTCATACACAGTAGGAGGAACAGTCTCTTCAAGCAAACACATCCCAGACTTGTTGCAGGCATAGTATTTTAGGTATGTCATGACATCTGGGTGCATGAAAAGAACTAAGTATCATCTTGAAATGGACTTCTAAAATCTTGGTTAATTTTTGCAACTAGTTCCATGTCTGGGGTGTATAAATAAAGGTTCTGCATATTGTGGCTTGTAGCAGAGCTTTAAATCACTCACAGATTTGTGTGATTAGGGGTATAAAATCACAGTCTGGTTTTCTTTCTGCATCTCAAGCCTAGCTCTTCCATTGCTACTTTTACATGATTTGATTTTTCAGATCAGAACTAAAGTTTTCTGGATGCATGAAAGAAACATTTGTAAGCACAATTGCAGGTAAAGGCTTTTAAAATATATACCTGCAACTGCAGTGGCTGAATCTGGCTAAAAATGTGATTTCACAGAGAAGAAAGCATGAAGCCATTACAAAATCAGTGCACACAAAGGTGGTCAATTGAAAAGGGAAAAAATTGCAGGTAGGATATTTTCTGCTACCGCATCCTGCTAAAGCAAAGCCACCCAGGCCAACGGGAAAAACTATACAAGAGGTTGTGGTCACAGAGCTGCAGCCTGATCAATATGTTATATTTGGGAAAATAAATGGTAGCAGGAAAGACTGGTATGGGAATAGATGAAAGGGGGCTACAGCTGCAGGGAAAGTACAAAAAAATGGGGAGAGTCTTCCTAGGAGTGCTGAAACTGGAGGAGGGGATGCCTGGGGTGTCTGCTGTTGCTGCAGAGAGACCGTTTGAAAGGCTGCATCTTCTGCATTCTGCGCTGTGGAGGGTCCTGTGCCTGGTCCTGCCAGACACAGGTGATGAGGACAGGCTGTGAAGCTCTGGGCTGGGGAAGGAAGATGGATACAACAACCCTCTGACCAGGGAGAGACTCACAAGTTCTGATGCTTTTACCTGAAGGTAGGTATAGCTCTAAGTACGGACCTAGTGGTGTGCGAAGAGGTAATGGAGAGCAAGACCAAAGAGGCCACCTCCATTGGGCAGCAGTGTGACAAGGGGTAGAAGTGGTCGGTAAGCACCAGGATGTGGGATTTGGTGGGGAGTAACATTTAACAAAACCATGCCAAGGCCAACAGAGGAACCATGGGGAGAAAATCCTGGAGGCTGGGGGCAGATGCATCTCCATGGGGACCTGTGATGGTAGCAGAGTTGCTGAAGAAAGGCCCCGAGCCCTGCAGAAGGCAGATGCAAGAGGAAGACCTGATAATGTCGTGAGACCTGCTCATGCTCGGAAGGAAGGTGTTCGTTCTGCTGCTGTGTGCTGGGGAGGCAGTGGAGGCTGCTGGCAAGGTTGTGGTCCAGGATGGGATATCCATGGCCAGCATGTTGGGGGGGATGAGGGTGGTGAAGTAGTGAGATGAAACAAAATAACATCATAGATGTGAGAACAGTTTCAGTCCCTGGAGAGAAGGAAAGGAAATCGGTGCAGAAAACCCCGGAGCTGTGAACTCGCGGGTGAGGGAAGCCAGGAGAGCTGCTAGAGGTGCCGGAGGAGCGTGGGAGGTGAGAGGAGTGAGGAGGAGTAAACATTTGGGTGAAGGCATATCTTTCTGTCCCAGGATTATCTGCAAAAGTGCAGCAGCGCCAAATCCGTGTTTGCTGGATCCCAGCTGCCCAGCAACCAGCCTTTTGCAGCTGCGCCTCTACCAGCCTTGCTGCCTCTCGGAGAGGGGAGGATGGTTTGTAAAGGTGTGAGTGTAGCAGAGGTTATGCACAGCCTGGGGGCTGTGAATATTAACAGTGAGGTCTGGAGCAGGAGAGGATGGACCAGGACTCCAGTCCTCTCTGAAAGCCAAAACCATGGAGGTTTTTTTCCCCTGGGATTTCTGAAGCTCCCAGGGAGAGGAGGGGGTGACACCCAGAAGTGTTTGTGGTTGCAATGTGGCTATGTGGAAAGTGGTGCATTTTGGGTGCTACACTGTTTAAGGTCTGTATGAATAACTCAACTTTTTAGTTTGATTTGTGCCAAAGGTTTTCTTTTTTCATGCTGAAATAAGCAAAAAAGCAAAATGATTTCAGCTTTCTTCCTTCGCACGTGGCTTTAGCAAGACGAATGCGATGGTTTTTCTCTAGGCACCACTCCAGAAAAGGGAAGAGGAGGTGGAGGCTCACTTCTTGCCCAGCAGTGAAGATGCTGGTTTCAGATGTGAGGGACCAGTTTGAGGTTGCACTGTTTCCTGAGACAGGTCTGATCCATGCCCTCCTGTGTTAGGGCACCCCTGAACAGTAGGAGTTAGAGGAAAGGGGAAGGGTTCCTCATGCACTCCAAGTGTTACTACATTGCCTTATTTTAAAATCTTTAAGAAGTCACTAGACTTGGAGCTTGTGCGTATAAGCCTCAGTTCTGCTGATTAGGATATTCCTTAAGTAATGGGGACAGCTGAGTTTTTGTAACGGCTCCCAGGACCAGTGGATGGGAGCGATCTCAAGCAACAGAGATGAAGGGAATCCCATCTGACAGTGACAGCAAGGTTTGCAAGCATGGTTTGCAGGTCCCCCGGAGGAAAAGAAAAAAGAGTTGGAAGGGTTTGTATGTCAGTCTCATGTTGGCACTGAGTCCCTTGCTAGTACACCAGGAGCAGAATTGCCACACATGATTGCTTGCATCCTACCCTCCTTGAAAGGCGAACGTATAGTTGTATTTTTCATGCTAGAAATACTTCTAATTATTTCCAATTCACGTGCACTCATCAGGTTGTATAAACATCCCAGACAGTGCACACTTGCAGAGACTTTAGGTCTAGCCCTAGTTCCTCGTGCCAACAATGCCGTAGCCTGCAACTGTCTCCCCACCCACGAAGCTGGATTTGGGCTTCATAACAATAACGTCAACTAAAGCCTGGAAACCAGATCATCTCAGGAGGCGACACTGCCCCGTTAGTTGGCTGCCATTTGTTACCTTCACAGGGGATGAAGAACCTGGCTCTGAAATAAGAAAATCTTATTACCTTATTACTGTGAAAAAGCATAGAAGTTTGTAAAAAATACATGGGGAAATCAGTTAGTCATTGGAAAAGATTATAATTTTTCTTCAGTTCTGCAGTAGCTGAGTGGTGGCTTTCTCAGAAACATTGACAATGGTCAGGAAATAATGTAAAAATGGAGAGCACTGATGAACTTACAGTCATGGGATAATTCTCCCCCAGTCTGCTTGGTAGCTGGTACACAAGAATGAATGCAAATGGATGTATGTTTGTTTAAACTTGTCTTTTCCACTTATGTCTAGGGAATTAATTGAGGAAAAAAAAAGAAAAAGCAATTTTACTATTTCATATTGGTGGCTGACTCAGTTAATTTACTTTTTGTTGGTATTTAATGATTTAGGATGGCTGTTAATATTGTTTCATTATTACTAAGTAGTTCAGGGTCTGGGCTCAGTCTGGGCTTTTATTAATTATTGTTAAATTTAAAGAAATAAAAAACATTGCAATGTGGGAAGTGAGGAAAAGGCAGATGTATGAGGCAGCATTATCAGTATGTGCTATACCCCCTGCAGCAAGGATTTCTTTCTCTTTCTGCTCATTTATTGTGTGTTTATTTGCCTTTTCATTTTCCCATTATGATGTCAATATTAAAGGAAAAATGCTGAAACTGAGGGATTTTAGCCTTTGATACAGAAGGATTACAGCCTGCAAACAGGATAAAGAGTTCCTAGTCTTATTTTGAAACCTTTCATTGACTTCAGCAGCAGCAGAATCTGGCTCTAAATGCATTTGGATTGTGTATGTTCCACAAGAAATGTTCAGTAATATGTGCAGCAAAGTTAAGAATCAGAATGTGCCTTTCTTTAAAAGGAGAACAGAATTTTCTTAGAAAACAAGAACCAGACTCTAGCTGCAGTTTCACTGGTGGGATGAGCTGCAATACAGGCTCCAGGACTTAGAGCTGCCAAATATTCTAGCACTCCAAAGCCAGGTCTTTCCACTAGCTCCTATTTCCATGTTTCCTCTCTTTTTTTAAAATTTTTATATATACACACACACATATTTATATTTATATTTATATTTATATTTATATT
>VYXH01001989.1:195465-210260 GCA_013397275.1 Burhinus bistriatus | reverse complement strand
ATATTTATATTTATATTTATATTTATATTTATATTTATATTTATATTTATATTTATATTTATATTTATATTGTTTATGGTTATGGTTATGGTTATATTATTATTTATTTAGTGTTTTACAGAGCCTCATTTGAAATGGACACTAAATGAAGTCTAAAATCTAATGCTAGGGACTTTATCTTGAATGTCATATGGATTGTTTCCTTATCTTTATTTTGCTTTTCTTGTTGTTACGGTATTTGCTCCGTACACACCTGACTTTTCTCCCTTTACGGAAAGTTTCCTTCAGTATGCTGGAAAAAAAATAAGTCACAGATAATTGGTTTGAGAAGGTTAAGGAGAGCAGGTCTGTGGGCTCGTCAGCCTGACCTGTGGGGCAATGGCTTTGGCATGATGCCCTGGGTCTCACAGGCTGGTGGGTTCTCAGCTGCAGCGATACAAACGGAACAGCACCTCCTCCCTACAGCAGAAGACATTCCTTTGGTCTTTGGCAGAGGCAGAGGGCTGCTGTGGGCGTGGACCATCTGATGCTCTGCGTGCTGAGGAGGTGGCTGGCTGCGTGCACCAGTTCTGCCTTCGTCTCTGGTTAGTCCGGTCCTGAGGTCAGGTGCGATTCCCGTAAACTGCGCACTAGCGATTTCGCACCAGTGTACATAGGTAAATAAAAAAGGTTACGCTTGTTGAAACTCCCTAAGCTCTGTGCTGCTTATTTTTCCCCTGTTTTTATTACCTTCACATTGGAAACTCTGTGCATCTGGATTCTTGACAGAGAGGCTGTGGAGTCAGACTTGAACATGTGTTAGGGGAAGGGATGGCCTGCCTGCTTGGTGCCTCTCTATTTTGGGGTCATTCCCAGCTCACTCAGGACTGTGCTGCTGAATGGCTCTATCTGGAATGGCGTAAAACCGGACCAGTGTAAGGGCTTTATGCATATCAGCTCTCTTTCCCCAGGTTTGTTCCCCAACTGTCCCTCCACACACACTTGTGCTGCTCATGACCAAGAGCTTCACATGATGACACACAAATATCTGCAGCCAAGACCTTATTCTTCACCCTTATGAAGTCCCAAGTGCCCAAAGCCCTGTGAGGTTTATAAGAATTCAGTATCAAAACTGAATCTTCAGTTTTCTTAGTTTCTTGCTAATGAGATACAATGTTTCTCAAAAAAATATGTGGCATAGTTAATTTTTACTGATTCTAGGAAAGCCTGATGAAGGCAGGCAGACTTTCTTCTGGTTATAAATAGCTGAAAGAGTCATTGATCATTTAACATAATTTACAAAAAAATATACCTTAAATTCTGCCTTTCTCTATGGCCATAAGACCTGTTCAGACACCTCTCTGCGGAACCAGTGCAGGCAGTGTACATGTCGTAGTTCAGGATTTTTAGTGATTCATATCTGTCTGAACCCTGAAATCACTGTTTGGTCGATATTCAGACCTTACTCAGGGGTAATTCCTATTATACCGTGGTGCTTCTCTGGCAGTTGTTGCAGCTCCTGGCTTTGATGTCTTTTCCTTTTGCTTTGTGCCAGCACTGTCCTATCAGTTGAAGTGGCTCCTGATGTTGGTGCTTCTTCCTTTTTTTTAAGTTGAGGAACTGGTTGGGCTAAAAGCTGAGAGTTGTGACTCCCCAGAAAGACACTCTGCAACTCTTGCTTGTAGTTCATTGCCTATGAACTACAGCAACCGGGAGCAGACATACAGACACAGAATACATTCTTGCTTTTCTTCTTTCTTACTTTTAGGTACGGTAAAATGCTTTCCTACAACCGGCCTTGGTCACCACAGAAATACAATGTTTCTGGTCCTGGAAGTGGATGTCTTTTATTCTGGAAATGGGTGGAGGAGGCTATTTCTGCAGCTTTAAAGAAGTATCTTCCTCCTCCCCTCACTGTCCAGTCCTTACTCCCTGGCTCGTCTCTTTCCACAGAGCTTTTAGGAACTCTGGATGGAATAGCAGCTAATGGGGCTTTTTTGCTTTCTTTGCACAATTTCAGTAGCCTGTATGGTAAGCAGATGTTTGCAAGCCATTGTATAGGCATTACTAGTTTGAAGCCTGATGGCCAAAGTCAAGAATAAGGGTAGGAAGAGGAAATCTATATTCCAGCTTTGCCAGGTGTCCCCAGGCAGATCAGACTGTCTGTACATCCTATTTCCATGTTTGAAATGAGTGAAAATAAGACAGATCTATTCCACAAGTCTATTCTGAAGCTTTATTTACTTCAAATCTTCAGGCAACAAACAATATATAGAGACAAATAATTTTGTTCTGCTTATTTGTTCTTTGCTGGATTTTGGGAAGAAAATTCCAAATTTTCCTAGTTTCTGCTGTTCCAAGCCTTTCTGACAGTAGGAAAGTTTTGTCCATAAACCTGTGTATGCATAATTGCACTAACAAGAGCTATTACTGTGATGACAGACACAGCGGTGTGATAGCACAGCCAGGGGAAATCCCCTCCAACATTATAAACCATCATGGCCAAATTGTCCTGGGGTAGCTCCACTGCACTGCTGGGCCCTAATGCCATGGTCTTGTTTAAAAATAAACCAACTGTTTTTTAAAAAAAATGAATAAATCACATCCCTTCCATAGCCGTGCTGGTGAAACTTCAAAGGGTAGAGCACAACTTAAGCAAGGACTATGGTATTCTTTCTGTTGTTGTGGCTCTGGGGATTTAGGGTGTGAAGAGGTGTGGTCCCTGATTGACAGGACATGGTTGGCAAATGCCCCATGCATAGACACAGTTGTACCAGCCAAACCTGTGGATTTTGGTTGTGGGGCAAGGTGGGGCTGAAACAGATTCCACTGGTGAAATCTCAGTTTTAGCAATACCCTCTGCATCCCTATTAGAAATGCTTCTGCAGTGCAGCAGTCTCAGCCAAGCACTTACAAGACAGACGTGGCTTTTCACAGGCGGCTGCAGAAGGGAGCTTTTTGTTACACTAAATCTTTTGTCAGAGTAACACCTATTTTCTTTCACTTTAATTTTCCCAGTCTGTTGCTGAAAGGCTGCTGTTGTAAGTCACTGCTGGGCAGTTAACCATCTGTTAATGAGTAATTCTTGTGTCTGATATCAGCATTGATCTGGTCCACATTTTGCAATGTAATGTCATCTCCTGAGTGGGCTTGCTTGGAGCTCCTTTGTTATTGCTATGCCATGCTTTTAATTAGTTCCTGAAGGGAAAGAGACAGGAGAGGTCTGGATGGTAAATTGTCTCTAATTACAAGCAACTTTGGATCGGCTCCTCTGCAGGTGCTCTTAAATGCTTGCTGAGTACACCAACGATCATCTCCAAGGGTCAGGCACTTTGTAACCTCTTCACTCCCTGTGGTTTGGGGAGAGTATCCCACTACATGGCATTCCCATCTACCCACAAAGACATTAATGATTAACAATGATAACAGCTCTGCTTACTTAGAAAACTAAAATACCCCAAAGTCAAGTAAAACACAGTCCCTTGTGAAAGCTTGCTGCTGATTCACTCTCCTGCTTCAGCCCAGCCCTGGAAGTTTCCATCTGCCAGGCAAAACCTTTGTGAGAGGAGAGCAAAGATGAAAGTCTGTGCTTCTTTCGCTGTTGTCTTGGCTCTGACTCTGAGCAGTGACTGTACAAGGATGGTAAGTCTGATTCTTCTGTTTTGGAGTGGTAGATCACCTACGTGCTGGTTGGCAGGACAATGTCGCCTTGGGGTTGGATGAGTGAAGCTGCCAACCAGACAGTGCTTCAGATGAAAAACAGAAGGGATTTGCTGGATGAAGGCTCACAGCAATGCTGACTAAGTGGGGGGCCTGTAGGATAGCTGGTCCCATACATATCTGCATTCAAAGAAATTGCTTACACCCATGCCTTGCTAGGGAGGAAGAATGGGAGGGGAGGAAGGACCACAAAAACTGAAATACTTTGAAAATGCATCTCATAAATGTGTCGACACAAGCAGGTACCTGCAGTAGTGTGGAAGGAGAGTGCTACCCCACCAGAATTTACTGCTACCTGGTAACTGAACATGCCAGCTTCGGTAACATTTTTCACATTTTCACAGAATCACCGGGGTTTGGAAGAGACCTCTGGAGATCATCTAGTCCAACCTCCCTGCCACAGCAGGTTCACCTAGAGCAGGTTGCACAGGATGGTGTCCCATCTCCTTGTTTTCAAAACTCCCCCTGTTTTCATGCCATGCCCTTCAGTGTTTTCATTGGATGCTTTGTGTCTTTTTTTGGGATATGTCTGCAAGGCAGCTGCAGCACTGCTGAGCATAGCCGTGACGGTTTGACTTTGCTAGTTTGCTTGAACCCCACCTTGGCCTGGCATCCACCGTGGACTAGCAGCGCAGCTAATAGCCTGGACCCTCAGTTGTGTGGCTTTATGATCAGCCTTATTTCACTAGCTAGTTTAAAACTAGCTCAGATATACTTAAATGATGCTATAATCCTCACTGACCCAGTGAAGCACAGAAAGATCTCCTTAGACATTGCAGGTGGGAGCAGAGAGGAATATTCATGGTGCCTAGGAAAAGATCAGCCCTGGCTGAAGCCGTTGGAGACTGCTCAGTGCTGGCAGTCAGTGTAGAGTGCAAAAACTATTTCTTCCTCAGAACTGTTCAAGCCCTTCCTATACATCTTAGCAACAGCTTTGTCTTGTCCCTTACTTGTTATGTCCCCTATCCAGTTCTGTGTTCATGATGTGCTGCTTCCTTGATTGCTTTTGTGATATTTTTATTTTGCTATAGTTCTGCTGTCATCACCTTTGGTGGCAGCAGCACTTTATGTGTATTACTATTTTTTATTCTTTCCTGTGGCTTAAAATCAGCTCAGCCTAGTGCTCTTTGCTTGCTGATCGGCAAATCCAAATAAAGTAGAGGTTGCTTTTTTAACTAATGCCCTGGGGGATACAGCTAAATGGCAGGAAAAGTCAAATGCTGGAATATTATTTGTAACTGTGAACTAGCCCCAGAATGCATATATGCTTCCTGCCGAGAGAAATAGGAGATGTATCCTTTGGCAATAGAAAGATATAATAGAGCAGAGCTTTGGCCTTTTTTTGTGCTGTGCTGTGTTTTTCTGGTTTAACAGAGACCTCTCACGAGCCAGTGTTTATCTACCCTCTTTCACCAGACTGTGCCCCAGCAAAAATCACACACGAAAAATGAGATCTTCGCAGAAGCACTGGGAGAAACACAATTTCAGGGCACCCTGTAAAGCATGTTTGTCTCTGTAGGATGGTTCCCAGAGTGAAATTGTATCTCCAATCCACATTCTTTTTTTCTCTTTGTAGCACTACAAATCTGGGGCAGGAAGAGGCTCAAAACATGAGTTCATTCGCCCACAAGGTACAAAGTCAAATCCAATAGGTTTCATGACAGTAAGAATGATCTGCCTGTCTGTATCCATGCTGTGCAAGTCAGTAGTAAGCCTGTCTTTGTTTCAACATGAATAAGGATTATGGAACAGTTTTGCCAATTTCTGTGTAGAGGGGAACTTGGGATTAGATCAGGAATGTCAGGTTATTTTCCTTCAGGTGTGGATTAATGGGAAGGCGCTGATAGGATTTAAGTTCGTCTCAGCTGGCGTGGCTTGTATTCACTCACAACATGGTGTGGCTGTAGATGTGCAACTTCCTTTATTTTAATCAGAGCTGCGTCTGCCCTGCAACTTTAAAGGATGTAAGTTCTTTAATATGCATAAGTTCAGTTTGTGCCGCAGCCCTTGATCTCTCTGTGGGAGAAGGGTTTGAGCCCCATGCAATTTTCTGGGTTGCATTTGTTTTAATGGCACCTAAATAATCAGACATCCTGGCTGTGCGTGCGCATTGCAGACTTCCATTTTTAAAGCTTTTGTTGTCCTGTGCTTTTGCTGTTGCGGATAACATGAATCAGGCCATTAGTGGTGCCTTTATAGCTTAGTCTTTAATGGACTTTGGGATGCGGTATGTCTTCTGAATGGATGTATTTTCACAACTCCCCTAACTGCTTATAACAGGAGCTATGAGACAGGAAAGGTAAATATCTGAACATTTGCTTAATTAGTTCAGACAATGAAGACCAGGCTTGAAAAAGGGATAGCAGAGGGGCTGGCAGTAGCTATTTCATGTTGACAGATAAGAGCACAGTTAGGACAGATAGAGTGACCATAATTCCAACTGGTTAGGAAGGGTTTGGACCACAGGGACAGGTTATTTTTTCCATGATGCTAATAACTGGCCTCAGCAGCTCTTTGAGATGATGAGTCTGGGCTTGTGAGGGTTAGCAGGTATCGCAAGGGTGTGCAGGAGCCCCAGCTGTGATGGAAGGGGTAAGCTCAGGATAAGAAGCAGTCGTACATCGCCATTGAGAAATGGAAATGCGCTGTGCTGCCAGCTTGGTTGTACGCCCCATTTCTCTCTTACGGCAGTGGTTGGCTTCCCATTCACGCTCCCGGCTCTCAGAAGTGATTGCTTTTAGTTTAATGGTTAAATAAGCTCTGACAGTTTTTCATTGTCTTTTTTATCTTCAGTCTCCTTCATTCTCAAGACTCATCTGGAAGAATTTTTTTCTGTTAGACTCCCACTAGCCTTCCTAGACTCCCACCACCCTTCCTTAGACTCCCATTGCTGACGTGGTAAACATAAAACTTGCCCTTTTCAGACACCCGTCCCATCGATTTCTCCCCACTTGTAAGGAATATGCTTGTCCCAAAGGGAAGGTGGTATGATCAAAATTATCTGTCATCTCCCTCAACCTTTAAAACCTTCTTTCTCCTGACTGTTTCTATTTTGGTTCGTACTGTCTGGTGCCTTAATTGTTTTAAACAGATGTTACAATGTGATATGGAGCCTGAAAGGATACTACTTCAGAAATCAATTTAATATGCTATTACAATTCTACATAATTAGAAATGATAATTGCAATTAATGAATATAATTGGCATTTGCTGTACCAGAAATTGCAATATATTTTGAGCTGAAACGATCGGAGATCTTTATTCTACTGCAGAGCCCATTAATCTTTGTTGATTCAGTCATTTACGTAGGATTTTAAACCTCTTCTTACGCACTAGAAGTTGCAGAGACAGAGTTCACAGTACAGCTGAAAAACTTGAAGATATCTATCTTCATAATTTCATATAATAACATATAATACATTTACCTATGGGTTGGATTTCAGCTGCATGATGAGGTTTTTATTCTTGTATTTCAGTGTTTACAGAGGATGGAAATTTATGCAAATTTCCTTTCCGGTACGGTGGAAAGTTTTATCACTCGTGTTTATCAAATCTATTTTCCCGAAAGAAATGGTAAGTTAACATTGCTCATAAATGAAGACAGCATTCAAATGAAAATGTCATCCTTTTAGTGCTTTAATCTTGTTTTTAGAACAATTAACTTGAGCTTGATGTTGTGCCCAAGGAGAGCCATGCAGTTCTTCTGCTCATAGTCAGGGCCTTCAGGTGAAGACTCATGCTCAGAGGGGAGGGAGCCCAGGCACGGGGTCTCAAGGGCCACAGAAAGCTCAAAAACTGCAGAAATATTTCCTCCTTGGCCTTCATATTGGAATTGCAACTTATGTGAGTGGCAAGAGCTTGTACAGAAAGGCCAGGACCAATGGAACGACCTGACAGAAACCCTCTGCTGAGGAAGAAAGGAGAAATACAGACACCTGCAAGTGATGACACTTGGTTATGGAATTGTTTGGTTTTTGTGGGCCGTACTTGCACTGCAGCAGAGACCACCTGATTTTTGAGGAAAGCTGGGTTTTTTTATCCCATACCTCTGATTTCTGTTCAGATTGGCAGTGCAGTACTAAGAGGTGAGGTATTACTCCTACTTGGAGAGTAATGATTTATTCTACTAGTGTGTTTAAGGCCAGGCCTCTTTATTTTGGGCAAACACTATTCTTTTACATATGCAGAAGTTGTTAAAAGTATTTGTTTTTCATTTTGGGGCAAGGGCAGTCAGGTGCAAACCCTACTGCAGCAAGCACTGAATAAACTAGACTAACTGCAGACGAACCTATCTAATGGGCATATATTAACTGAAATCAAAGGCAACAAAGCAGGGATTATATGGGTGCCAGTAATGTGAAAATACATGCACAGGTGAACTATGTGAAAGGCACATACTTGCATGTTTTCAGGGTGGAGATAATACTTTATAGAGTTTATTTTACTCGCCTATGCAGGGCAGAACTCTCATTTTTTATACTGGACTGTCTAATTTTTTCATGATCTGTGTCATCTTTGTGATGGCACATCTGTTTTAAATGCTGGTGTAATGTAAACAACAAACCACATACCTTCTTACACAAATAGACATAGAGCTGCAACCTAGGAGACCACTTATGAATTTCCCCAACATCCATAGTTACAATCCAGATAAGAAAAGCCTCAAGAAAACAAGAATTCGAGAATATCTTAACTAAAGGAAGGAAGCTGGAATAATTTTCCAGTTTGAACCCTGCCTTTGATGAACTGTAGCCACAAAGGGTTTGACCTTTGGACCCACTTAATGTCATGCAATGCTTAAGATGGATCTCGTTAATACATGACACTCTGTGTATTTGTTTTTTGCCAGTTAGGCCACAGAAATGGAAAAAAAATGGAAAAACCTGTGAATGGGTGGAGTGCAAGGTTAGAGCACACTTTAGAGCTGACCTTGGACAACTTGCTCTTATGCTTCCGATTTTTAAAAAGCTGTTTACAAGCAGGGAGACAAGGAGGAGGACAGCTGGAGCTGTTTGGTTTTGACAAGCCATTTCACCCCATGGGTGACCTTCTGGCCAGTGTTTACTCTTCTTTCATCAGCTAAAAGCAACCTAACATGTGACTTCAGGCACAGAGATGCTGGGAAAAGAGCCCTGGATAGCAGTTGGGAAACCTGCTATGTGCGTTTTTGTGTGACTTGGCACTAGCCCATGCTGGCCTGATGCTGAATAACTGATCCCAGGGGACCTGGCAGGCAGCAGGTGAGGGCAAGGCTTGTGTCCTTCCTGCTCCTGCCTGCCTGTGAGCTGCTAGTAAGGATGGAGATGATGAGAAGCTGGATGCCACCTGCCTCTTTGGGGGCAAATGCAAGGAGATCGGACCAGGAGAGTGCTGGATTACGTACTTAATGAGTCCCTGTCCTTAGTCCTCAGGCCATACTTCAAGGCAGGACTGCAGGCAGGAGTCTTTTGGTGTGAGCGAAAGCCTGCTCCTTATTGGCTTCAATTTTATTATATGCTTTCTCACACTACATATGACACATATTGTGTGCTAGCCCATCATATTAAGTTCAATAAAAAGATAGTCCTGCAGAAAGCATTTAAGAGCGGTGTCTATCTTAATAAAAAACCGAACATCTCATTTATGAAAGCTACTGTGTTGATTAAAAGGACTAAATCTGGAAGGCAGACATGACCTTGTCCATTTGTGCCATTAAATGTTTCAACATAAATCAGAATCCTGACCACAGAAACCTCTTCCTACTTACTCTGAGAGCAACAAACAAGTTGTATATTTATAAATATTTATTGAAAGCGCAGGAAAGAAGACAAAATAATTGCAGTATTCAAATCACAAACTTCCTCTAACAGCCTCCTGTATTGCATTTCCCTTTAATTATAATCTGTTTTCACAGATAAATTCCTATTTAGAGACCTCTTACCAGGTACTAAAGATGTCATGTAAATTTGCCTGTTGTGTTGAAGAGAAAAAATTAGCTGGAACTATTGCTAAAGTTCATTGGTACCTCCAGAAAGAAAAAACAGTGTAGGGACAGACAAAATGGGGGTGCAATGAACACCCGTGAGAGCAAATGGGGAAGGTGGTCTGAATTGCAACCAAACTGTGGCTGCAGGGATGCTGCCAGCGTCCTGCCTCTGTGTCCCATGGTGGGATGGGTTCCCTCGAGATCCTGCTCAAGGGGAATGGCGGGAGCAGATTTTGGCTCATATTTTGGCTGTGACTTGGAAGGTGTTGACTGGAGAAGGCTTATCCTGTGCTTGAGTGCTGGACGTATGGGTCCCCATTGTGCTGGGTTGACAGGGTGGGCTTAGGTCTGTATAGAAAGGACATGATTTTACCTTCTTCTCTGGAAACAGGACAATTCGATACTTTGGCCACAGACTGAAAACAGCACAAAGGAGGGTTTTGGCCAGCTGGATTAGAGGCTGGAGAGTTTATGCCAGTCCTGGAAAGGAAAAGGACATGTGGGGTGAGCCAGGAGACACCAAGCATCAGGCTCTGGATTTTGTTGGTGCTGGTGGTGGTTGCTCTGGTGTTGTCAGGTGAAGTCTGACCATCTCTCACGGTCAGGACAACACCTAGAAAGGTCTGAGGGAACCTCCAGGCCTCAAACATGGTGACAGCACAAAGCGCGGCGGCAGAGGTCTTTCCTTACACCAGTCTGGCTCTGGCCCAAGACTATGCTTGCTCTCCAAAACGTCCTATTATTAAGGCTCCCAATACTAATGGGTAAACCAGCCCGCTTTCCATTTATCCTGCCTGCCAGTCAGGCCTCATCTGTGATACACCATTTTGTCATCCATTTCCATGTTGTTTACCACACATGAGTTTAAAATGTTGTTTAAATGAATCCCCAGTGTGAACTTTTCTGATCTAATTAATTCAGTATCCATGTCTTTAAGGTTTCACTTTTTTATTAATAATTTTTTTATGTGACAGTCTGATGTAAACACATTTGTTATAAATTTAGAGACTGGGCCCATTTACAAGTAGCACAAAGAAATAATAAGCCCATTTGGCTGGTGTGGCTTCCGCAGGTAATATCCTGTGAGACTGAATTGTCATCACATTTTTGGTAAGCCTCCCAGCAAAGAAGAGATTTTAAAAGAAAAGGAGGGAGACTTGTGAAGTAGCTTTCAGGATGTGCTGAGCTTGTCCCAGTGAGAAATATGTGGTGGAAAATATAAAAGGATTATGTGAATGTGCAAGAAGCCTGGCACTGAGGAGGCAGCTTGGCATCACAGGGGAGGACCAACATCTTTGTAGTCACTGCAAGGCAATAGGGAAGGAGAGGACTGGTTATGAAGAGCATTGAGAAGGAGGAACAGTGGGTTGTGGAAAGCTGGTGAAGAAGCCTCTGTCAGGGTCTCTGACAGCAAAAAACATTTAAGAAGGAAAAAATTGAGTTTCTATTTGCTTAGAACATGGCTGCTGCCGGACAGACTCCAGAGAGTATTAATTTGCATATAAATTGTTTTTTTTCCCCTAATGATCAGAGTTTGCTTGAATTCTTTAGGTGTATACAGGGCCTTTTCCATTTGCCTCTTCCACACTGCCCAGTGTAACGTCCCTCTGCTAAATCAATAATTATGTCAGTCAGAAAAGTTGGGATTCTCCTTTGCCATCATGGCTGGCATGGATGAAGCGTTCACTTAGAGATGGTTTTGCCAACAATGACACAAGCAGTGCACCGCCGAGAACAACTTTTAACTTATTCCTCACCTTAATCCTCATGCGTAATAGACCATCCTTTAAAAAAGCACGATCCACTTCCCACCGAAGGACTCCAGAGAAATTTCCATTAACTCCCAGCACAGTCACAAGGGCCTTAATGCCTGTGAGAGAAAAGCCTCTTTAAGAAGGCGTCAAGTCAATCTGCACTAGACTACTGAGCACCTTTCTTTTTGTGCACCGTATATAATTGAGGTCACCAAACTTAATATGCGTGGCCTATTCAGATGCTCCATAGGAATTAAAGCATTTTAAATACCACATAGCCTCTAATTAAGAAGCAAAGTAGGGCAGTTAAAATGGTAGACATGCTCTACAATAAAATTTCAACCTAGCTTGTGACATCCTATGGTGAAAAAATATTTGATAACACAACAGGTAAGCTTGTTAACTTATACTAACTGGTATACCTTGTTAACACAAGGTATGATAAAAACACACATAATAAAAATAGATTATCAGATACGCTAATAAAATGAACCCCTATTTCTTCCAGTGCCACATAGCCACTTATTTTTCTGTGTAGTGGCAGCTGATATTTATTATGCTGCATTAGAACTGGTTGAGGAGGATGTTTTGATGGACGACACATTGGGACACGAAGTGGACCGCCAAGGTTCAGCCTTGGTGCAGTCACACGCTTTCTGTGTGGCTTTGGGGAAGCCTATAACTCTACCTCTGCAAATGGAGAATAGCAGCTTAGTCCTCCTTGGAGTGTTATGAGTCTTGAGGATAACAGACTGGTGAGGGCAAGGAAAGTGTGCGGGCAGAGTTGTCAAAGTTTGTCTTGGTAGGATTCCAATGGGCAGCATGGTGTGCAGGATTCAGCCCACTGCACTGCAAAAAGGAGACGTTTTATCTGTGCATTTGGAAATCACCCCTGAGTCAGTTATTTCCTCATTTCAGCTGGCAAGTTAAAAAATAGAAATACTTTAAAGGAACTGAGTGCAAAATATGTTTGTCACTGAGAGCCAGGAAAAAGCCCCTCTGTGGACAGTGTCCTGCCTCCACAGATTATTAAAGTAACTGACAGGCATAAATAATGGGTTGGGTACTGTTTTACTTGTTTTGTAATGAATAAAGGAGACATAATTTATTTGCTTTGGTTTTGGTTTTTATTTCTGTCTTTTGTTTTCTAATCTTAGAAACAGAAAGAAGGTTGGGTTTTTCTGGAGGATTCATTGGAAATCTCAGGTCCTGCTTCCACATCTCATTCTTAATCTGTATTTTGTTTGAGAGAAATGGTGCAGAACATCTTTAACAGCAACAACTAAAAGCGTATTTTTCCTCCGGAGTTAAGAGATTTTGAATGAAATATGCTAAGTAGGAAAAATAGTATCAGTTTCCAGGTTGCCAAAGAATGAAGGCCGTATACATTCAGTGAAAGCATCCATGTTGTTTAAAATTGCATTAAACTGCACCTTTAATTCTTTTCAGGTGTTCAACAACACATAACTATGACCGGGACAGGAAATGGGGACACTGCACTTTGTTGCCCGAAGTCCACTCAGGTAAGGCAAGCCATTGCTGAGTTGCTCCAGATACCTGGCTCCTACTTTGCCACTTGCAGTAAGGAGGAACGGTGCCTTCAGTGCTACTTTTATTTGGTTTACGCAGAACAAGTCTTCACAATAGCTGTTTACGCGATCTCTCTGTAACTCTGCATAAACCATAGCATCGGACTGTGAATATCGCACAGTCTTTAATTCACTTTCTGTTGACTAACTTGAAGTCATGGAAAGAAATTATGGTAATGCCAACACAGAAATTTGAGCTCCTGCTGGACCCAAGCACAGAGGTGATCATCTTCTCCTCCCTCACATCTTGGGTGTGCCTTTTAGTTTTCCCATCATTTAATCAGCTGCATTTTCCATCTCTTTGACCAGTTAATTTTTTAGAAGGTACAGAAACATTTCACACCCTGTAGAACACACAGCCATCACTTCCAGCTGTCCCTCCTCAAGATCTCAGAGTAAAGAGCAGACCTTCAAAACCAGACTTCCTTGGGCTTTGGGCTGTGTCAGAGAAGACAAGAGGACAGAGGCATTCATTGCAGGAGTACTGAGGGACAACGAAAGGGTTACTTAGCTGAGCAGTGCTATGGCTTCATGTGGTCACCACACTCCAGTGCTACAATTACCTCATTGCGAAAGTCTGTCTAAAATAGGAAGCCAAGGTCTGCGGCAAAGTCCCCTTTCTATGTAAGTTGCTTTAATTGACACACTGGGTGAAAGCATCACATCCCAAGCAGTTCGGTGGGGAACATGCATCCATGTCCTCAGCAGTAGCTCGATGGTTGGCCCTTGCTTGTCTCTGTCTCCCCAACTTGATGTTTCATGAGCTGGATGCTGGGGAATCTCATTTTATAAGGAACGCATATATCTAATTCTCATTTTAAACAGTGACAGACCAGCACTGAAAAATCAGGTGTTGCACTGATCAGACTTGATGCCCCTGAGGCTTTTTTCGGATCTGTGTCTAAATGCTGATCATGTTCCTCTTTTCTCCTTCGCACTACTTTCAAATGTGATCTGTCTTGTTTAGTCTGCAGGATATGACCAGATGCCCTTAGATGTTCACTTCCCATTTTCCAACGAAAGGCATTTTCCATCCTCCCCTTGCAGGGAGTTCTCCATCATGTCAGGATACTTATTACTAAGTTGATTATAATCTACCAGAGCACTTGAAAAGCCAACGTTAGCTGATTTATGCTGAGAGTCTAAAATTAAGCAGTGCACCGCATCATCATTTTAAACTTAACAACTTTAAATTATTTTCCAGCCTGGCTTTAAAACAGATTAACAGTAGATCAGAGACAAATGACCTAATCCCAAAACAAGCAGCAATGCATGTGCCTTTGTAATGCAAGTATGTCAGACATGAACATAGACTTCATAGACAGTTCATGCTTACAAGAGTCAGGTTATGAGGACTGAACTTATTCATGAGTGCCCTCCCAGAGCTTAAAATGTTGGAAGCAGTAACTCATGACTGCTTTAATCCTCCACTGAGACACTGACTGTCACGGTGGTGGCTGGCTGACTCAGGGAGGCTTTTCCAGTAGCTGAAGAAGGAGCGCTCCAAGCCTAGCATTACATTTCTAGGGGTGCTTTGTGCCACCTCTGTCCATCCCTCAGCCCATTGCCGTGGCCCTGCCAGCCCCACATGCAGCCATCTCCACTGCTAGCTGGCTGCCTGGAAGCTTTTTTTGGGTTTTCTGGCTCATTTTTGCCTGTTACCCACCACAGCATTGGATAGGGTGCTTTGCAACAAGAAAGCCACCTTGTCTGCCTCCCCCTTGCCGAGGGGTATCGCTGTCAATATACCCTAATGCCAGTGAGGGCTTGCCTGGCTACTGTTTTTTT
>VYXH01001989.1:162940-195460 GCA_013397275.1 Burhinus bistriatus | reverse complement strand
TGTCCAGAAAAAAAGAGTTAAATGTGTGAGAGAGGAAAGGAAAAAGGAAAAAGAAAACAGCATGGGGTAGCTGGAAGAGATCACTGCTGGCTGTTGCAATGAAAAGACTTTATTTCTGAAAGCATTAAGAATTTTGTAAAATTAACTAAAAATGTTTTTAGCTGTTCATTTGTTTATAAACATGAGTCTACTTATATTTTTAATCAGCAAGCACTGGAAAAGTTTTAACAGATCACCAGCCATAGCTTAAAGAGAAAAGGTTTATAGTGAGGTTGAAAGGAAGGATGGGCATAATGGCTGAAGGGAATTTCAAGCAAACGGGTAGAAAGTTCACCTACTGGGGAAGATAGCTAGGAAGAAAGAAGCAGTCAAACTGAATAATGCTGATCTTTAAAATGTGGAAAATATATGATTTTGTTGTTAAAAAAATCCACTACAATATTAAATCTGTGGGGGAATCTCAACCATTTTATAGACATTTGAAAAACAAGAAAAAAAACTTTTGGAGGAGAGAGTATCCTTTAGCCATGATAGATTGGTGAGGAGTGTGTGAACTGGGATCGGGAAGGAGCTGCTTGAAAGCAAAGGCTGAAACAAACTCTCCAGGCCAAGAATACCATGTGTACATGTGGAGTCAACTTGAAACCATTGGAGATGCTTATGAATTAGTCTTAAGCAAGTGTTAGAGGCATGGATCCAGAAAAATACATCTGCCAACTTTAAGAGAAAGTTTAACCAAAAAGTGTTTAGCTTCAGGATGAAGCGAAGCTCAGGTATGAAGGCTTTGCTGGAGGGAGATGTCAGTACTGCGTTATACAGAGCCAGAGCTTGCCGTAGCAACATCCAAGGTGCTTGTTCAAACCCCTCCTGAAATCAGTGGGAGCTTTATCGCTGCCTTCAGGTTTCCAGAGGATCCTCCACTCCTGCCCAGGGCATCTCTGTGGAGACCATGTGTAGTACCTGCCCAGTGTGACCCCTTCATACACACGGGCTAACTGGGTTGTGAACGTGTAGTTTGTATGTGTGTATGCATGTACATATACATGCACAAAAGTGCAATGTGTGGGACTTCCAGACCTTGGGCAGTCTGTTAGGACTACTGCTCTGAATGTCTGGGAATCTTGGACAGCTGACCAAAACCCCAGGGGGGGCCCAGACTTGGGAGAAAAGTGACAGACAGTGAGGTTTTTTAAGAGACGTTTGGACTGATATGGAAAGAAGAAGTAGAGCAGTGTGGGCTGCACAAGCAGAAGGAAGAGGCATCATCCCAGGAGAGGCTCTGGGGAAGAGCAGTCCCAGTTCTGGGAAAGGTGGATGGCAGAAACAGAAAGTTTTTGTGGGAAGATATGGTTAGAAACGCGAGACAAGGCTACTGCATGTTCAGCAGAGCCTCAGAGAGGTGAAGCTGAAGTCAAGGTGACTGCTAGCAAGCACAAAGTGTTTTTCTTGTGGAGGTGGGAAGATACTGCTGGGTGGCTTTAGACATTAGCTGAGCTTTCAGGGACTTGGCACTCCCCAGTTAATGGCTAGTTAATGGGGGGCAGGATTTCCTGCAGGGAATTGTGATGTGTCCACGTGCTTATGAGTAGAAGTTGTTCCTGAACTCCATGGAAGGTGGGGAGGGATACAGAATACCATGGGGAAGTCAGGCTGGAGCAGTGGGTAGGATGCAGTGAGGAACTCTGACTGGGAAAGAAATCACAGAATCACAGGAGTTGGAAGGGACCTCTGGAGATCATCTAGTCCAACCCCCCCTGCCAGAGCAGGGTCACCCAGAGCAGGTTGCACAAGATGGTGTCCAGGCACGTTTTGAATGTCTGCAGAGTCGGAGCCTCCACCACCTCTCTGGGCAGCCTGTTCCAGTGCTCTGCCACCCTCAAAGTAAAGAAGTTCCTCCTCATGTTTAGATGGAACTTCCTATGTTCAAGTTTGTGCCCATTACCTCTTGTCCTATCACTGGGCATCACTGAAAAAAGACTGGTGCCATCCTCCCGGCGCCCTCCCTTTAAGTATTTATAGGTATTGATGAGATCCCCCCTCAGCCTTCTCTTCTCCAGACTAAAAAGGCCCAAGTTCCTCAACCTTTCCTCATAAGAAAGATTTTCCAGTCCCCTAATCATCTTTGTAGCCCTCTGCTGTACCCTCTCCAGCAGTTCNGTACTGACCCCTGGGGAACACCACTTGTCACAGACCTCCAACTAGACCCTGTGCCACTCAGCACAACCCTCTGAGCTCTATCTGCCAGCCAGTTTTCAATCCACCCCACCATCCATTCATCCAACCCCCATTTCCTAAGCTTGCCTATGAGGATGATGTGGGAGACAGTGTCAAAAGCCTTGCTGAAGTTAAGGCAGACAACATCCGCTGCCCTCCCCTCATCTATCCATCCAGTCACGCCATTGTAGAAGGCTATCAGATTAGTCAGACCTGACTTCCCCTTGGTGAATCCATGTTGGCTGCTTCTGATAGCCTTCTTTTCCTCCAGATGCTTTGAGATGACGCCCAGAAGGAGCTGTTCCATCATCTTTCCAGGGATGGAGGTGAGGCTGACTGGCCTGTAGTTTCCCAGGTGTTCCTTCTTGCCCTTTTTGAAAACTGGAGTGACATTGGCTTTCCTCCAGTGGAGGACTGGAAGTGCTCTTTGCAGATTTAATAAGGGTACAAAGAATGTCTTGAGTGCCACTGTACCAGAAGATGGCCAGGAGATCAATTCACGGTTTGGATGTGATGGGAGTAGGAAATACAGGGTTTTCCTTTGAGGAAACATGACACCGCTAAAAGTTACATAACTATCAAACAGCAGGAATAGTAGGAATGTCACTGGCTTTACTTGCTTTCCCTTGATGTTATCCTGGAGTGAAACTACCAGTGAATACACCCAGGTCTGCTATCTGATACCAGTTACACCACTCTATTCTGAAGTAAATATTCTGAGCTGTACAGGGGGATCTTCACATTTGCACTGCTGTAGCAAAGCTCAGGATGTGCCTTTTGTGCTTCACTTCAACCCTCTATGTGTATTCCTGTCTTTCTATATGTTGCATCCCACACTTAGGACCACACGCTAGCTGAAGTAGCACCTGAATTGGCTAACTCCAGTTACCCTCACAGAGTTTAACTAGCATTAAAAAAAGAGAGTTTGAATGCAGACAAGCTGTTGGGCCAGCTCTGCAATGGGTGTAAGACGTGATGTTGGTTGACTTCAGGGGAGACATACCCCTTGATGCTGCCTGAAATCAGGAACAACGGCTGGCCAGCAAGACTCTTACACCCTCTGCATTGCACATTGCCAAGTAAAGCTTCCACCACAGGGATGAGAAAGTTATCCTGGCAAACGCCCTCCTCTCCCGTCCTATTTTCCCATGATTTTGAAAATTCCTTAAAAGCAGAGGTACATTCAGTTTGATCTTGCTTAGCCTGATTTACTTGGATGTGTCCTTGTTTTGCTTCAAAATTTTTTCCTTTGCTCCATCTATCCATTCGTTTTAGTAAAAATCCAAAAATCCATAGCAAATTCTTCTGCCGAGGGTTGTCCTTTGTGTAATTTGAAAGAGATGCATAATCCCTGTGATTGGTGTTGAAATGCGAAGCATGCAGGGCAGTAATCCGGGCAGAGGCAGAGCCGCAGCCTTCCCTCCCCAGTGTAAAGGCACAGCTCCATCTTGTGGGCATTTGTCCCATCTTCTTCCTCACCGCAGTGGCAGCTCGGGCAACTTCATGTGCGACTAGACCTACCACCTTCAAACAAGTTACTCTGGCGAAGAAGGTTCAGCTTAGTGATTTACTATACGGTTTTTAAAAGCTCGATAAATATAGGTGCTACACAGCTGGAAACAAAGCCAATGTAAACTGGTTGGATAACTTTGTTTTAGGTTAATAGGTGTTACTGAAACCATTGTGCATTGCATCAAAATGGTTCATGTAACCAAGCCGACGCGTAACACAACAAAGCACGGTTTATCTGGCACCTATTAACAACAACTTCTTATGTGGCCTGTCTAGATCACTGTGCAAACAACCCTTGCCAAAATGGAGGGACCTGTTCTTTTGCTCATGGCTATAGGATGTACCACTGTACCTGTCCCGAGGAATTCACAGGCGAGGACTGTCAGATGAGTAAGTATCTTCTTCCATGAGTGTTACAACACGAAATATGAGCAGTAAGTAGAGTTCATTAATGTTTGCTTAATGAAAAGGTAGTGCTGTTGCGATGGGAGAGACCACTGCAGCATGAATGTTTGTGTAGGCAGATTTCCAAATGGTTATGACAGACAATCCATTACTGACAGGACAGCTGAAAATAGCTTGATTATAGTTATAAATTCAAGCATGCTCTGAGCCAGTGAGGTATTAAGCTATGGGAAACACAAAGAGCCTCTTCCTCCCCCTTTGCTGTTTTTAAGATTTAAATATAACTTATATAGTTAGAAATGACTAATAATATAATCCAGTAGGTAGGGCAGGGAGACATGAAAAAACAACAAAATTTCAGGTGACACCTTATCCCTTATGTGTATGCCCACATGTGTCCATTACAGCTTTTTGTGTGATGTCAGCTTTACACCTGGGCAGCTACTCCACCTTCAGGGAAGTCATTCCCAAAGGAAGAGAATCAGGCCAAAAGATTTTGCTTGGTTTATTTTTCCAATTTTATGGTGGTGTCTCTCCCAATTTGCTGCAGGTCAAGCAAGGAATTAGGCTTTTACACTGAGGGTTTTCAGTTGTGCTTGCTTTTCCCTGCAGCTCTAGACTTCTCTCCCAACATAAGCAAAGAAGCCTTTTTCAGTGCTGGTGCTTCACTGTCTCTAGCACGGCCCATCATCTATGGATGATGCAATAAAGTGGGACAGACATAAGTATGTAGCACTGATTTTATTTTTTGTGTTTGCTGAAAGAACTTTTGGAACGGCTTAAGTAATGGTGATGCTGTCATGCTCACAGGGCTTTAGGAGAAAGCCACCTCCGCCTTGAGGTCCTTGGAGCTGCTGCTATAGTGGCTTAGTGCCTCCACACTGTGGAGGCTGGCTTGCTTGAGAAGCACCAACTGTCAACAAACATATGTCTGCTCAACAGGAAAAAAAGAGATGAGCAGGGAATGATGGGGACTGTAGTCCCATTCCTCACAAGAAATAACCTCAGAAAGCTTGTGTTGTTTTTCAAACTGTCTTTTAGAGAAATGTTTTGACAACAGTCTCTATGAATTCTTTGATGTGGGCATGAACTGGTCAAGAGTCCAACAAGGAGCTGTGGAGCAGTGCGTGTGTGTGAACGGCCAGATTGAGTGCGAGAGCGTCGAACACAGAAGTAAGGCGCTATTTTGCATTACAGATATTGACCTGCATGGAGTGGGGATAAAGGACAGTAAGGGTATCAAAGCCTGAGCGGTGTTATACACGGTAACGCTGCACCTGCAGCTCATGTACTCTCCCATTACCTTTCCATGGGTGAACAGTAATGCTGACCCTGGAAATCACCTCAACATGTCCACCCTTATTTGAGGAAGCAATTATATGCATTAAGCTGAATTTTAGGGACACAGCTCAGTGCTTTCTTCACCAGGGGTGCAATCTTGAACTGTAGCACGTAAGAATATGCAACAGATTATATAGTAGAAGTGGTAAAATTTTGGCCTTATAAGCTCTCTTCCAAAACTGTAACATGCCTGAGAGGCACACCTTCTTCTACTCTTCCCCTGCACACCTACACTCACTTCATATTGCTGTTTCACATCTGGGATTTCTTCCCAAGCCTATCCCACTCTTGAGTCGCCAGTGTGTGAACGCTACCTGCCTCCAGGATCCCATTTGCCCTGTGTCAGCCCCAGAGTCCCCATGATTCTTGGCCCGACATACCCATTCCTGGCCAGGGTGATGCTTATGTTTTGAAGCCTCCTCCTTGCTTTGGGGCTCCCAGGTGCCCGACGCAGCTGTCCAGCTAGCTGCAGGGCATGTGCTTCGGGTTGTCACTTGTCTGATGAAGCCAGCACAGCACCTCCCTTTTGGAAGGAAAGGTGGTGGGAAGCAAAACATATCCCCCACCTATAGATGTGGTATGGCTATTCTGTTATTCAGTCTGGCTGACTTTCACCCTGCCACTACTGAGTAAAAGAGCCCTTTGAAAGAGGTAGGTGCTTTTATTCCCGCCTTACAGAACTGGAAACTAAAGCATGGAGAGTGTTGGTGGCTTTCTAGGACATTGGGAGTCCATGGAAGAGTTGGGAAATTTGATAGGACTTAATACTTCCCAGTCACAGATCCTAAATATTTAACTGAGCTCCCTGCTAGATACACTGTTATAAATTTTAATGCATCTTGGTGGCAAGCTTGGAATTGGCAGAACCCTCTGTACAGAAAGAAATGCTGATGCCACCACCGTCACCACTAGTAATAATAATCGCCATCCCCATTTTACCTATTGTTCATTGGTAGTATTTTTCAATAGCTAGACTGACATTATCCAATAAAAGTAAAAACAATGAGACAGACCTCAGTAGGCAGAAATCAGCAGTTTCCTTTTCTTCGATTTATATCAACCGTAGATCTGAGATGAGTAAAAAAGGAAAAACTTTCCCAAAATGTATTTGCATGGAGAAGGTGTACAGAAGTAAGTTAAAATGGACTGGTTCTCCTGAATAGTTTGATTTGATCTTTGGTTTCTGCTTGTAGGTTGTGTTCATGATCCTTGCATGAATGGTGGAGAATGTAAAATGGTTACCTTCAGTGGGAAAATAGTATGTGATTGCAAAGGAAATTTTGCAGGAAAGTATTGCAACATTGGTAAGTATAACAACCTACAGGCAGGCAGAGAATTTGGAGTTTTCATCTGGGTGTGAAGCTGGTGGGTTTTGCCTCTGTGTCGTATTCTGCCTTTGCAGACATCTCTTGTAATAACTGAAGAGTCACACAGAACAAGTGTTTAGTATATTCCTCCAGTGTAAAACATAACACACTCTTCACCACCAAGACCCTGACTCTAAAAATATTTGTTCATGTCCTTAACTCTGTGGAAAATTAAGCACAGAAATTTCAATCCAATTACTCATGCCCATAGAAAGAGTTCAGGCTTCCATTTGGCAGGATCAGTTGCAGAGTTGTACTCTGGTGCAAATGCTTCCCCACAGATCCATGTCTTATGCTGTCCCCTCCTAAAGCAGCGATTTACGCTCTGACAAAATCTAGCAGCTGGCTGTATTTGGTAGCACTAGATTATTATGGGAAGTAGACAAAGATAAAATGCACACCCTTTGTTTGGGTTACCTTGTACTTTAAATTAATAGTACATTTAGCCCGGTACAGCTTACCTAAAAATCCCTACTTGCACTGGTGGATCAGGGCAGAGAAATCCACGTTTTTGCGTCTGCGTGTTAGTTCTGTGTTGCTTCCTATTAGATGCTCCATGTTTTTTTGTATCATTTTCCTGCAGAAGATTTAACGTTTCTCACTGCAGGGGATAAATGTGCTTGCCTGCATGCTAAATCCTCAAGTTATATCAGTGGCTACTTTTCAAATACAGCAGGTTTTAGGCATAAATTATAATAGATCTTCAGTCATACCAGCCTGTGATCCCATCAACTCACTGGCTATATCTTTCTGAGTCCATAAATCCCAGGGCTCATCAAAATTGAAGACAAGACTCCCGGTAGCTATGGTGGGCACTTAATTGGTCCAAATGGGTGGTGGGTTAAAAAAACATGGTAATGAACACTGGAATTGGTATCTAGTATTCTTTTTTGTTATTCTGATGGTTAATAAATGGTGTAGCCATCTATTCAAGCTGGGGAAAAAAACCCCAAATATTTGAGGGACCAGCAGGAGTGACTTGGCAATGGTGTATGAACTGGTCCTAGACCTTCACTCACCAGGTACCCAATGAATCATGCAAAATGGGTTTATGACTCTTTTAAGTCCCTGCTAAGGAATGATATTGTGGCTCTGGATTTTTTTGTTCTTTAGCTGCCCTAGTGAGATTTGTCCCAGGCTTTATGAATGCTGCTGTGATGATTTGGGCAAGGGGTTGCATGTGCACAGCACACATGTGACCTGGTGTCCCGGGGAGGGCTGCGCATTGCTCGCCTTCAAATAAAACTGCTTTTTAGATTCCTATTTTGTTATCAGCTTCCCCTGTCCAAAGCGGCAATGCTGTGCATAAACATCCACCCAGCACGGCCTGGACTATAAATATCAGGATGACAGTGTTATAGCTGTAATACTGGTTTCTGTCTGACTAGCTCAGAACAAGAAATAAGCAGGTGCTCTTTGATTGCTTGAAAATAATAAAGCAAACATTTGGTTTGCTAAACAAATAGCTGTAGATACTTACAATCCATCTGCGTTCAGTTGCCTAACACCCCCACACAAAACGGGAACTGAAGGATTGTGTTTATGTGTCAGGGCCTTGCAAACAAGTTTAAAAATGAAAAAAAACACCCCTTTGCCAGGATTTAGTAATTCTAAATTAATGCAAATAAATTGGTGCTGGGTTCTATAGACCTGGTAGTACCATCACGAGGGCAATGGCATGCTGGTGAAAGTGCTGGGAGCTTGTGTTATCAGAGCACAACAGATTTTTAAATATATGTTGGATTAATTTTTTCTTCAACCCTTCAATTTGACGCTGTGAGCACAGCTGGATTTTTTTCTTTGTTTTCCTTTTTACTGTCTTGTATAATTTCCCTTGTCTAACAGGACCCTTTAGTCTGAATAGCTTATGGTTATAATGCTTGATTCAGAGAAAGCTACAGTGTCTCTGAAATTTATTTTATTCTAAATTATTCATTTATAGAGTCAACCTTAAACCCAATTTTGATGCAAAAATGTCTTCTTTTTTTGAAAAAAAACCCAAACAATTTAATAAACAATAAGTACCCCAAAATGTTATTGGGCTGTGATGTGTTTGAGGTCTCTCTGATGTCCTCTGCCCTTGACTTCTGCAAAGAATAACCAGTCTTCATATGTTTCTAATGGAAAACCAGCTAATTTATCTTGATGTTACGCTCACAACTATTAAGAAACAAAGCACCACCCTGGGTCAGACCACAAGTCTAAGTACCACTGTCACTTGAGCACTGGCAAAGTGGAGGATGACTGAGGAGATATGTAAGTAGCAGGAATTTACTGAGAAATACTTCTCCTGGTTGAGGATTTTTGTAGCAGACAGCTGGACCATCATATTTGATAGACCTTTACCTGTTTTACATGAATTTGTCTAAACAGCTTCTTGATGCTTTTTGCCTTTCACATCATGCTGTGTCAAGAAGTTCCAGAATTTAAATAGATGATGAGAAACAGTCTTTTCTATTGTTAGCTTAAAACCTACTGCCTGGTAATTTCATTTCCCCCCTTTGAAGAGTGAGTAACAGAGAATAATCATAAGTTTTGTGATTTTACAGATACCTGTTTATCTGTCCATTAGTTGTTTCTTTTTTTGGACTACGATGTCCCTGTCAGTACTCAAAAATCATCTTTTCACTGATGTTAAAATTCTCTTGTAATCAATCATTATATATATGTGTGTATATATATATGTGTGTATATATATATATTGCCAAGCCATTATCATAATGGCCATGCAGCTACTGGCAAATTATGAGCTGACTTAAAAAAATACATGGGAGGTGATAAATGTAACATAGGAGATATCTATAACAAAGGAGATCGATATACAAAAGACAGTTTCTAATATAGATTTCCATTCTTTGTGGTAATACATTGCTTTCTAGCCCTTAAAGAAGAAACCTTCGGTACTAAAGAAAGAACGGCCATTTTAAAAAATATTGTAACACAGTTTATATGCATAAGATTTTAGTGAAGTTTAATTTCGAAGGAAATTACATACATCACCAACAAATCCCTCCCCAAACAGATGCTGTTTAAAACTGTTCAAGGATCTATTTTTAATGAAATTTGATTCATAATAATTGCCCTTAAATATGCACTTATTTTCAGAAATAAGGATTTTGTATTGAAAGAGTAGCTGCATTCATTTTGGAGATGGAATTCATGCTGAGAGAGCTCTGAATCCAGACTTAAGTTGAAGATTCAGAATTAGTTATCCAACCACGAGTAGCAATAGTTGTTTCATTGTACAGAGAAAGTTACAAAAAGGGCCCAAATCCAGCCACTTTGGCAGTGATAAATGTGAGGAAGAAGTGAAACCTGAGAAGGATGTTTCTTTGAACAGATAGGAGCCATGGTAGAGATGTTGGGTGAATACAAAGGGACACACAGCTAAAGAAGGAGGAGGAGCTATTTGGCCAGAGGACAGATAATTCATTATAATAAGCATTTATGCAGATGTTAAAGGGGGTTGGAGGGTGAAGGAAGAAGATGTAGAATTTTTTTTAAGGGTTTGGTGCCTTTAGGTTTCTATGGTTGAAAATCCACCATTGCATTCACACTATTGGCCTTAGTTGATACGCAAGTGGAAACTAAGATATGTTTTGTCCCATTTCCTGGATAAAAGCACTTCTTTCTCCTTACGATTGCTTTGCTACTGCTTTTGGGTGTGGGTTGTTAGTAAATTGGGGGTTCTCATTTGTATTTTTAGGTTTACTCTTGATTTGTTGGAAGGTATGTTAGTGGGGTATCTTTGTTCTGTTTAATTAGGGTAATGGAATTAGAGGGGTACCATAGCTTTAAAGAAAGTATGAGTTGGAATGCTAATTGCAGAAGGCTTATGGTTATATAAGGAGATGTGTTGTTGTATGTCAGAAGTAGGTTGAAGATTCTTAGAAAGGGAAGATGACAGAATAGCTGAATATATAATTACACAGAGGAAAAAAACCTCTTGGCCGCATCTTTGGGGGTTAAACTGGGGGAGTTTGAGGCAATAAAAGAAGTAAAAAAGACAGCAAACCCACCTTTTTAGTGGTTGTTTTACTGAAATAGGGTGTTTTCAGTTTTCTACTAAAAAGGTACTTTAGTAAAGGAAATTCAGCTCTGGAGACTGGAGAGAAAGTTTTAAATCTTTTTCTTCTGAAGAAGAGAGTGAGAAGAAGATAATGAGTCTTAATTTTTTGGTTTATGTTTACCAATGTTATCTATAATCCACTAGAATGGGTTTGGATCAGTGTTTAATTTTTTATTTTCTAGGATCCCAGGGGCAAAAAAAAAAAGGAAGAGGGTGAGGTATAATAACAGGGTCAGTGGATGACAATGATAAGTGAGTATTCAACCAGTCAGTCCCCCACTGAGCTTGCACGAGTAGGTCTGCTACTAAGAGTTGAAGAGCGTTTGTAAGTGGGGCTGAGATGCTGCTTGTTGCTTGCATGTATGGAGCACTGGGATTAGTAATAAAACTAGGATGAAAAAGAATAAGGTTACTATTTCTCCGTGGTTGTGGAAGAATGGATGGAATAACAGGTAAAAAAGCATCATTATGGTTTGTTATGGCTTGGAGAGGTGATTACGTTTTTTGCAGGGGTAAAGTTTTTCTGGTCCCCTGGGAGGTTGCATAAGGGTAGGGAAGTGTTAATAAGGCAAGGATAACAAAGAGAAAGCCTAGGGCACCATTGCAGAAATAGTAATGGTGGGTTGGATTTTTATCAGACTTTGAGTTATTTCAAAATAATTCAAGTAGTGCTGGAGTTACACAGAGGAAAACTAGGTCTAGTAGACTATTGCCTGCAATGATATATGGTAGGAGGGATTGGAAGATGAAGAAGTGAGTGAGCATGGCATTATCAACTAAGAACCCACCTTGGGAGAGGGTCCAGAGGAGGGCCACAAAGATGATCAAAGGACTGGGAAGCCTGCCACATGAGGACGGGCTGAGAGAATTGGGTTTGTTCGGCCTTGAAAAAAGAAGGCTTAGAGGAGACCTTATCATCATGTTCGAGTATTTAAGGGTGGCTACAAAGAAGAGAGAGATTCCCATTTTACAAGGAGTGACATGGAAAAGATGAGGGGTAATGGGTACAAGTTACTCCGGGGGAGATGCTGATTGGACACAAGAGGAAAATTTTTCACTGTGAGAACAATTAGCCATTGGAATAATCTCCTTAGGAAAGTTGTGGATTCCCCAACACTGAACAATTTTAAGATTCAGCTGGACAGGGTGCTGGGTCATCTTGTCTAGACTGTGCTTTTGCCAAGACAGGTTGGACCAGATGAGATCCCTTCCAACCTGATATTCTGAGTCTATGATTCTCTGATTCTCTAATTCATTGCACTAAGATAGTGCCAATATAGGGGATGGTGAACAGGACACTAGAGATAACTATGGCTTTGCAAACACTAATTATAAGGTGTCATTTATGGACGTGGTAGATATGAGCAATAATAGAGAGTCTACTCTGATATCCCAGGTTTCTTTGTACACTTAGAAATCATAATGACAATTTTGGCCGATATAGAGAAAAACGCAAATGAAGAAGGGAGTGCCATTTGCATGGAAGTTATGGATTAGTCATTTACGTTTGGCATCTTGGGAAATGTGGGCTAGAAAGGAGAAAGCTAATGAGCTATACTGTTAGCAGTATAGTGTATAGCAAGGATTAACTCTGTAAGGATTGAGTGATAAGGCAAATACCAAGGAACAGGCAAAAATTTCTCCAGTCAGAGATAGGAGTAGGTTGGGGATCAACAGAAGACTTCTTCATTTTTACAAAGAAGTGCTTTTTTCCGGATGTTGGTGTGGACTAAGGTTTCTGTGGTGCCTTCTGTGTTCCTACAGTGGTGCCTTTTTAGATGACAAGTCTTTGTTGTAATCCTAGTATAAACTAATATGATTAATATTAGCAGCTGCTAATATGAAGCAGTTGCTTAGTCCTTACTCTTATGATAGAGTGCCTGACTTGGCAGCAGTGTTAGTTATTGAGTTCTGGTTAATTCAAAGCCATAAAGGTGTTTCTAATCCTATTTTTCATTTGTTTGAGACATGACAGTGGTATCAGTTAATTATGTTTTATAGAGGACGCATCTGCTCTTGAAATATGAAGGGACTGACATCTCTTAATCCATGCAATCTGTTTTGCTGTATAATTGTCAGTTAGGAAGGTAGTTGAAGGGAAGATGCAGTAGACATGGTACAGCAGCTCACAGGCTTTCAGCTCACACCTTGGATTACTGCAGGAATCTCCATTGCATTGTTTGTCTCTCCCATTGCCTGCTTTCTCCCGCCAGCCCACACTGGGTGCTCCAGGTGCTCCAGAGACACCTCCCCTCCTCATTGCTAGCTCTCTACAGAGCAATTGCTCATCCACTGATCATCATTAATTGCTAGATAGTCTGTCTCTTTTCCTGTCCAGACACTTATCTTGGGTCATACTCTTAACGCATAAGGACCTACAGGTATACTCAAAAGAAAGAAAGCTTTCACTGTATGTTAGGCACTCAGATACACTTGAAAATCTTGTAATCCTGTCCATGCAACAGGCTGTTTCCCTGTCAAAGAAATATAGCACTGAGATATGCTTGTTGCTGCTGGAATGTCTTTCCACTACCTATGGACAATCTATTTCCTAAATATGTTGCTCCTTTTAACTGTATACCTACTTACTTGATTGAGTTTATGACTCTGTAAATCATAACTGTTGTGCTAGAATTTAAGATTATCAATAGAAAAATGAAATGAGGAAAGAGCCAGTCCTTCCTGTTATCTAGGATATTAATTTTCTAAGCTATAAGCAAATACTAGTAGAGTTTATAGGTCTCTGGATCTAAACCTTTACATGAAAGAATTCAACTTACTCAGAAGGTAGATTTGTACATTGGCTTTTATAACAAACAAATGTCTTCAATTTTAGCTCAGTTGATTTAAGATTTGCAAGTGCAAAGGTACAAAGATACGTTGAAGAAGAAACATAAAATATATAAAAAAGTCTAGCTGCAGTGAATGGAGTGTGCTATTTTTATGTTAAGATGCAGCTTAGAGATCTTTTGTTTTCCCAGTCCTAAATCCATCCTTGTTTTACATGGTAAGTTTCTATTAGATTGAATTCATTACAAAAAAGTCCCAATTTTCCACATTTTTGCCTAGTATCTGGCTCAGACAGATTGTTTGTGTGTTTCACAATCAGGCTAGTTTCAGCAAGGATTTATTTCAGTGTTAGGTGCTGTCAGTCCAGAGGTTTTAATGCTATTCAACAAACGAGAAAGCAGCAGCATGACTATTTGAATGAGTTATTTGTTATAAATTAGTCACATGCATTATCCGCTGCTGTGTGAAATCATAAGAAATATTGAAATCTAGATAAATATTATAAATGTATGATTGAATTATATAGAAATATAGCTATATAGATATATAGCTTCCCTTATACTTCAGTTGCGGTTTATGTTCATTAATTTGCAAACTCTGAAAGCTACAGTGGGTGCTGTTATTCTCACTTCCACAGACAGGTATTAGTGCATGAAAATGTGAAGCAATTTGCTGCTGCCATGCAGTCTCCTGCCTTGCCCCTATGCATTAGGCTTTGTATTCTCATCATTAAAGAGTGAAAAAGATGGCAACTACTTTCTTCAGAGCATTCTCTGTTCACCTGACCACCTTCCTAGATATTTACAGAGTTTTTCAGTAGTATGGGGAGAGTTTGTTCTGAAGGTAAACCAAATTTTCCTTTGGGTGGATGATGTAGAGGGGGTGCTAGGTTAACGGGAACGTCCTTCAAACCTCTCCGCATGTTTCATTTTGCACAGCGTTACTGCTTTCAGAATATCTGAGGGGTTTTCAGTGCTTTATCCAATGAAGTGAGATGCCTGAAAAAGCAATCTCTACGAATACTGGAGACTCTTTTCTGTCACACATTTATTGCCAGCTCAGACTAGTGGTTAGCTGCGCCTGCAGCGGGGGAAGCACAGCTCCCTAAAATCAAAGACTTTCATACTTTTCATCTCTGAGTGGATCTCGTGGCTACCCAGGAAAGGAGATCAGGGAACTTCTAGGTGAATCAAGAAAAGATGGATCCTTCTGCAGGGATCCAACGATCCTGAGCTCATATAGGAAGGAAACTTGACTTACACCCTTGCAAATGATGCCTTGGAGAGCAACACATCCTGCAATGCTGAGGCAGTGTAAGCAATAAGCTTATCCAGAGGCATAAAATTTCATTGTTCATTGCTATTCATCTTCATTGTTAATAGATAAAACAGAATTAGATGGAAATATAAATTGATGGACTTATTAGAAAGGCTTCAGAGGGATATGAATGCCCTGTCTGGCAAACCAGCTGTTATCTCGGAGGGCTGAAGTGCTTGCTCTGACCAGTTTAGGGGACATGGGCCAGGCACTGAAGCCTTTGGCACTGCAACAGGAGTGGACATGGGCTCCAGGGAAGCTCTGGACAGAGGATGTTCTCCTAATTCCACCAGAGTTTTGCTTTAGTCTATGATTTTCTAAAGAACTCTGCCATCTGGATAACTGATAATTAAGACACAGGAGAAGACCTCTTGTAAATTGTAAGCAGAGAGGGAACTTTTGTCCCTCTTCTTTCCTCTCCCTTCCTGCCACCAGCTGATATAGAAATTAATCTAACATTAATAAAAGCATTACAGGTTGGTCAGGGATAAAACAAAGCATTAGTGAATGAGAGGGTTACTTGAAAGTACCCTGTCTGAGGATTAGGACCATCAGGGGCAAAATGTTTTTTTGTTAACAGAATGAAAAAGCTTATGCATATCTGGAAGAAAAATACAGTCAAAGCTCAAAAACATTAGGAAAATTGTTGATGAGATGTTCTGGGGAAAAGAAAATCTAAAAGATACATTGTTTTCTACAGAAAGACTTCCAAAACATTCAGGTGTGTAACTACAGAACCTGAAACAAGATCTGGTGACAAAAAGTCTTGTGAAATGTTTTCAGGAAGTTAGCAGTTAGAACTGGTTGAACAACTGCTATTTCAGATTACTTTTAATTTTAAGACCTGAAACTGCTTTTTACTGAAAAATTAAAAGGCAAAGAATTGGTGTGACATGCTGATAAAATATGGCATCTTAACACAACTAGAATGTTTTATATGAGCTATTTAAGCCTCTTGGATTTTAAAAATAAATCATAACAGGAAATTATTCCTAGTTTTAAATTTTAATAATTTTTTTTTTTTCTGAAAAGAAATGAACAGTGGTGATGGTAGTGGCATAAGTCTGCAGAGTGACTTGAATCTGCATTTGCATCAAAACTTAAATCATCTGAAAGTTTAGGCCATTTCTACTCTTAACACAGTGATTGACAGTACTACAGGGAAGTGAATGAACAAGAAAAAAAAAAAAAGTCCTCCATTACTTTTTTCCACATAAGAAAATAAACATGTTTCAGAGTTATGAGAAGTTGCAGAAGCTATAAAAAATTGAGAACGAACAATTCCCAGTCAGAGCAATCCATTAAGAACCTCTGAAAGCAGACCACCTACACACGGTTTCTGACAAAGAGGGAAAGAAGAGATTTTTTCAGTGCTGCAATGGCTCAAAAAAGAGGATTAGAAGCAAAAGATCTATACAACTGCGATAGTTTCAGAGATTTTTTTGAAAACTGTTTGTCTTGAATTATAGGTGATAAAATGTATTAGGTTTTGCCCATAGTTCCTAATGGCCTTAGACACATAACGAGGGTACCATGGTGCTTATTGCAAACGAGTTAAATAAACCTTGCTGGAGTGGAGAACAGGCCAATGGAAAGCTACTAATGAAACAACGGTGTTAAGCTAGATACTTCTCCACAAGATATGAGATTAAGTCACTTTACTTCTGTGCCTAAAATACTCCTTATAAAACAAAAAGAAACAAAAAACTGTCTGAGAGATATTACTGTTCCTCTGAACAAGTGCAACATGTAATCCAACTTCTTCGTTACAGGAGAAGAAGAGAAGAATATGAGGGATGATTTAGATGGGGGCCAAATTCTTCCAGTTATAATCTTCTGTCAGGTTTAGCAATGACTGGTAGACCTGATGAAACAAAGATGCATTGGATTTTAAGCCTGACAAGGATGAACACAACTTGTAAACACCATCTGCAAGATGTCCAAACCTTTGGTATTGCAGAATATGTCCCTGGTTCTGCACTGAAAAGAATCTCTTGTTTCATCCTCATAAAAGTAGTCAACTCTAAATCATTTCTGAATGTAATAAGTACAGCACAAATAAAAACAGCACCTGGCGCTTCCCTGGATAAGTGAAAGAATTCAGCGTACAGCATGGTGGTGGTATTTTCATGACACTGTTTCAGACAAACAAAGCAGCGTAACTTGCAACTTGCCCAGAAAATACATGGCAGGGTTGCCAAGAAATGGTTACTATTGCTGGCAACACAAATGATAGACAAATTATTTTCTGTGAGCTCCTGGATTATAGTTGTTACAAAATAAAGAGAATTTGATTCAGGGGGTGAGCGGGAGAAAATGTTGTTTCACCATCTCAGAAGTGTCAGCTGGGCCAAGCTAGAAAATGAATTTTGCTAAGTATTTGTATGCTAACTCACACTGGAGTTCTTGCACCAAACTTCTTGATCTTCAGCTTCCAAATTTATGCCATATGCTTGCTTGTGGTTTTGAGGTCTGTTGCTACACTGATGACTTGGAAGGATAATTGACATGAGCAGTTCATTGCTGCGATTCACTATTTCAGTGCTGGTTATATTCCCCGGTTCATGTGTCACCTTATTCTGTCAAAATAAACACATCTTTGGCAATAGCTGTCCACACTGTGTGGTGTGATAGATCATCCTCACAGTGTGTTTTTCAACAGTAAAGGAATATCATGATGTTATATATTTAAGTATGTTTATAAGTTTAGAAGAAGATTCCACTAGTCTTGCAGATGTCAAGGGTAAGTCACACTGACATGGCTGGGATGAGAAACCCTCTGAGGCTTGGTCACAATTAATCCTCTTTGTACATTAGATGGTTTTGTGTTTCCTTTGGGATACTCTAAGTCGTGTTTTGAGGTGTAGACTTTCTGCTCAGTGTAGCTATTTGTATACAAATGCATCCCCATATGTTTTTCAGCCATAATGCTGGTATGTGCTGTTGATAGATCTTGGCAGCTGAGTATACAGGACATAGAATATGTATGTGTCAGACCTATTTGAAGAAATAACCCATGTGCAGGTGACAAAGAAATGAGTTTTGAATAAGAAAATTCAACCTACTAGCTAAATTTTTGCAAAATTGGTATGTTTGCAATATGTAGCTACATATCTATAACATACATGGGTATAGTGTATTTTTATATATGGGTATGTATGAAGCCATAAAAAGAAGTATTTTCCAAAATCAGGCCTTTGAAGCACTTGCTGGAGGTCAGAATTCTTTTCACTAATTTACAACGCAGGTACCTCTATCTGAGCTGGTTGACTTAAACTCCCTTTATTATCAATGGAGATTCAGTCAGTGCAATCAAGAGTGTATGGCAAGATTCATCTCATCTTAAAAAAGTCTCCTCAAACAGGCTGGATCACTTTGGCACTAGAAATGCCTGTTTCTCTTAATTGACTAAAAAGGGAGTCTCCAGTGATGAGCTCAGTTGTGTCTAAATTAGACAGAAGGAATCCCAGCCATATTGCTGACTTTGCTGCAGATTGCTGACTAAAATTTTCCATACACAGTACAAATTTTTGGTCTAATTTTCTGCTGTACTGGCTGTTGAATAGTTATTTGTGCATGTGTAAAACGATGGTAACTCACTAGTAATTTTAAACAGAATTTTTAACTGCTTGGGTTCTTCTATTAAGAAAAAAACCCCTCATTTGGTGCATTCAATTTCTGTGAAAGGTAAAAGGCGCTATAGATAATTAGGCCCAGTGGCTCTCATTTCAGACCTCAGCTATGAAGTAAGTATTTAACATGTAATTAACATCGATTTCTGACCAGTGTCTTATGCTCTGCCAGTTCCTAGCCATCGGTGCTACGTTGGCAATGGCATGGAATACAGAGGTACGGCAAAGACAACCATTTCTGGACATAGCTGCTTGCCTTGGCATTCAGACTTGCTTTACGAAGAGCTTCATGTTGACAGCGTGGAGAAAGCAGTACAGCTTGGCTTGGGGCCCTTCTCTTACTGCAGGTGAGAAAACTTCACGTTTGCCCTGTATTTGTAAATCAAGAGATGTGTGTCTTGCGGAAAGGAGAAGGGCCAAGAATCTCAAAGCAGGTTTTACCCCTGTCTTGGAAAAGCTAGACTGATTTTAACAGCCTGACATGAGGGATGTAAGTGTATAGAAGACAAGATCTGGTAGACAGACGAGAACAATAGCTTGGTCTGCCAAGTGAAGCTTAGACACAGAATAATGTTGGAAGTTCCAGGTCATTTTTTTTCTGGGATTTTTTTTTTAAATGAGACCTTAGCGACTCCATAAATGGCTATACAAAAGAAGAAAGAAATGCACTAGCCAAACTGAAATGGTTAGCTTTTTATTTCTAATTCTTAAATTGTGAAATACGTAACATAAAAGAAAATATTTTCAAAAGTGAAAAGTTATTTGAAAATGAAAAATCAAAGCAATTTACTTCAATAATGTTGACATGGAATGTTGAATTTCTTTCCTGGATTTCTTCCAAAGCAAAATTATTGCAAAACAAGATTTCACAGTATTTCAGTTTTGATTGAACCATACACACGATAAACTACATTTGTGCTAAAGTTTTCTGTTCAGCTATAATGAAGCTTGTGATATACAGTTTTGTGCTTTCTCCTCAGTCATTTTATGTTCCCCCTGTCTCTGAGGTCTTCATGAGATCAATGGATATCCACAAACAATGGAAATGTTTCCTTTTAGAGAGAATCCTGGAGATGAGTAAATGCTAGCAATGGCAAACGTCAGATGCTTCTTCATAAATTACTGGTTGATGTCCAGGTTTAGGTGGGGGCTTTTTGTATTTTTTTGTTGTTGTGGGTTTTTTTTCATGGAAGTTAGACCAGTATTTCAGGAAGATCAGAATGTACTGCACTTCCTAATTTGTTTGGTGATAAAATGCATGCATGCATGCATGCTAAAAGTAGCTCTTTTTCTCTGTCTAACACAAACTAATAATAAAAATTTCCTACACTCTCCCTTAACCCAGATCAGCTTACTTTCCAAGGCTTGGTCCTGGCTCAAGCACTTAAGTAGGAGATTTACGGTGTCCCAGCATGGCAATTTATTGGGCATATATTTTATGCTTTGATAAAACTCAATCCCTTCGAGTTGCATCATTTAAGCACAATATTCACTTGCAGATTTGAAATGCAAAGAATAAAATGGTGTAGGAGCTGATGTGTTCATGTTCTGTAGAGCTGAGAAAAAAGCTTTTCACTTTTTTGTCAGCTTGTTACAATTTCTGGGGATATCTCTGCTACACTATATAATCCTGCAGATATCTTCTTCTTCAAATAGTCTAATTTAGAAATGTTGGCGGAAGATGACTCAACCTGTGTTGCTTCTTCAGTTCTGAGAATTTGAAAGTGCTTTAATCTTTTTCTGAAGAGCCGTCAGATTAAAAAGAAAAAAATATTGAAGAACCTTACAATAATAGGTAGTACTTCTGATAAATCCAACTGAAATTAGAATTACTGTTTATCTGAAGCCCTGAATTACCTTGTCTATTTTTCTTGGCCTACTGAAGATCTTTCTGGGTCTTCAAAGTTTCCCTATATTTTTGGAGGAGTAAACTGGGCAAATGTCTGATTACTTACATGGCGTTGATAAAGACAATTAGGCTGTACCATGGAGAAATCCTGATGGAATGAAACCAAAGCCTGTTTAACACCAAGTAACAAAGGGCTAAACTGTTTCTGATATTCAGTTTTTTTCCTGTTTTGAGGAATACAATATTTTCTTGAGGTAGTCTTTTCATTTCCTCAGACTCTCCAGGGAACGTGAACCTGAGCTTCTCAAATTCATTTTTGCTAGCTATTCTTGTTATGGATTTTCTATGAATCTACCTGTGTTGGAATTTCCTTGCTTAAAAAAATCATCTAAAAAGGGAATCTCTCCCATGGGATTTAGTCCTGAAATAGCTGAGCTGATATCTGTTAAAGCACTTCAGTGTGGGCTGTATTTAAACCATGTGAACATGCTCATGCATCCAAATACTTTTACGCAAATTTTATAGGTGTTTAGTTATGTGTCTGTATTTCAGGTCCTAGAGAACCTTAGACTTGGTTAGCTTTAAGTATGAAGAATGCTACTGGAAGGCTGCTCACTCGTTTAGGGGTTAGCAGGTGCTTCAGCACTTTGTCAGACGGCTCGAAGCCTGAGAGTCCTGTCAGCCCTCTGCATGGTGCAGAGGAAAAACCGGAAAACCTCTAGGAAGCTTGGAACAACAATGTGGTTAATGCTTGTAATTCACTCTCCCCCTGAATTAATTAGAAATCCAGATGATGATGAGAAGCCATGGTGTTACATCATGAAGGACAACAGTTTGTCTTGGGAGTATTGTGACCTTCCATCTTGTGGTATGTAAAGGCTCTCTTAAAATCCATGTTATGAATGAATGAAGAAAGATTTATTGATACTAGAACAAGCTTTCACTGTATAATTTTGAATGTTCTACTCTTCCCAGGAGTGTTGAATATTTTACTGTTTGCAGTAAATCCAATGACAACAAGCTGCTTTTGCATTTTTTGGAGTTGCGATACAATCTGTGATAATTGTCCTGAAATACTGTGTAACAGCAGTGTCACACTACTGCTTTCAGTCAAAATCATCCTAATATCATCAAATTTTCTGCAAGACGTCAGAAATGATTGATGCTTTCATACAAGTTGTCATCACTCAGGGAATTATGGGCCCAGAGAAGTGAATGGGCCTCTGTGAGCAAATAGAGGATGGGATCCTGAAGATGTATGAGACATAGTATTTAATTCCAAAACCTAAAGATTCTGCTCTTCCCCTAAATTAATATTTAACCGCTGGTAATGTTGAAGCTGACCTTTAGAACGGAGTTGTAATCTGAAAAGTCAGTTTATACAGTGGTCCTTTTATTTCCCTTTTATGGTTCTAATGCATTTGATAGATGACACGTTTAACACAAGCATCCTAGTCCTTGCTAAAGCAATGGCAAAGCTCAGTCCAGAATCCAAAAATGAAGATGTGATGTATGATGCATTCTGTTGGGCCTCCTTTAGTAGTGAAGGTTGTATTTGTACTGATAAATCAAACAGTGTCTGGGAACATTCACAGATGCATTTAATTTACTATTACATGTGTAGCCAGAGTGTTGGGAACAGGCATAGCTTTCAATCTTGCAAGTCTTCTGAGAAACTGAATGAGATTCAGTTGTATGCGCATGTTTAATGATAATTTAATGAACTTTAAAGACTCCTATAAAAGTTCCAGTCCTTAGAAATCACAAGGCTTTATAGTCTGATGCCATATCCCTTTATATCTCAGCAAGCAGGGAAAGGAGGCCACCAGTTCCAGACAATGTAGATAGTTTTGCAGTTTCCAGAAGACCATGTGGGAGAAGACACAAAAAAAGAAGTTTTGTGAGACCTAGGATTGTTGGAGGATCTTCATCTCTGCCTGGATCTCATCCCTGGACAGCAGCTATATATATTGGAGAGAGTTTCTGTGGTGGAAGCCTTATTCAGACTTGCTGGGTTGTGTCAGCAGCACACTGCTTTGCTAACAGGTAAGCTCACCCGTTAATTTGACAGTAGGTCCTCTGCTCCTCATAGTCACTGTCTGCTTGTGACTCACAACAAACCTGAACTGAAACAAGTAAGAAAGAAGACAAGACTATAAAAGGATAATGTTTCAAAAGGAGTTTCTGGCAACTGAATGCCATTCATGAGCTAACAAATAGCTTGGAGTCCTGCTATCTCATAAGCCCTTGTCTTGTCCCTTAAGAAGTCTCAAAGAAGCTGAATGACCTAAATGAAGGAATAAGGTAGTGCTGAGCAGGACATAGAATGGGAGCTTGCATGAGCAGGCATATAAGTATTTATCTTCTTCTCAGTTTCCTTTTTGAATGTTTATGCCTGTTTTGAGATGTAGCAGACACGACTATGATCACTGCCGTGTTTTGTTCAAAAAGGCTGAGAGAGCCAAGGAATGATTTATTAGAGACAATAAATTACCTTTGGTTGACACAAATAGAGTGGGCTGAGCTTCACAAAAAGCCAAAGGGAAGAACTGAACTGTTAGATTTTTGACGCTGATTTCCTTGAGAGCTGTTTTGCATTTTTTTGAGTTTTTTTATCCTCCAGCTGTGGGATGCTGGAGAAAACACTGACTATAGGATGCTCTTACTTTATTCTAAATATTTCATTTTCTGCAAATGCTGAACACTTTCCCTGATTTCAGTTTGATCACATTGATGGGAGAAACATTACATCATTTCATACCCATTGTTCCTTTGCATAGTAAAGAAGCCAAGAGAAACAGAAAACCTCGTGCCAGAATACATACACTGATAGCTTGGAGAGCTAATAATACCATTGTGAATGCTGTACTGAAGCATTTGGAGCTTAAGCCACAACGCATTTGTTTTTCAAATGTTGTGAAATAGCTACTAACTTTGGCAGCTATTCAGGACATTTCCACCCACTTCCAGCTGGTGGTTTGGTACATACAGATTTTCCATAATTGCTGCATTGTAATTTGCACTCTTCCATATGTTTAGTACCACAATTTCAACTGTTTTCCACTAGGCGACAATAGATACCTGTGCAGCTAACTACTACTTTTTTTTTTTTTCCTTTTCTGTAATCCTTCCTGTTTTATTTCTCTTCCTGAATGAACCACCTGTAAATCATAGTAGAACCATTCAGTGCCTTTAAAATCTATTCTAAATACTATCCTGGGAAACAAAAATCTGATTTTTCAAAGGGGTTGGTTTATCAGTGCAAGAACACTGAGAAAATCCTGACCTTACATATCAATCAAAGAATATTTTATTGTCTTCTTGTTTTCCAGTCACAGAAAAATAAACTTTGTGCTTTCCTTTGTTAATTATAAGCATAGTTATTGTTGCAGGGTAGCTGCCGGCTCTCTGCATTGCAATTAGCCAGAATCTCTTTCCTCTAACTACATTACTGTTGATCATTGCTTCGTGCTCAGTACTGGAGGAGACTCCACAGTGCTTCTGTTTCTGATGGGGGCTACTGATGCACTGACACACAACTAGGGAAACTTCGCAATGATGCTGACCGCTCTGCATCTGGGCATGATGCATCACAGCAGATATTTTCGGCTCCTGCAGTGGATAACAAAACATATGAGTGCTCCAATGTTGAAGACACTCGCTAACTAAGTTCATTGTAGATTTATGCACGTGCACATCAAATTGGTTTTAAAGCAAGAGTGAAGTGTGAATTCTGTGCTTTCAAAGCTAGAAAATTTACTGTCTTTCCAAATACTTCCTGGTTATTCCCAAGTGTCCCTCTCTTCCCAACGGTTGTACTGGTTCTTATTAGTTGTCTGTCCTAGGACACTGGATATGAGAGGACTGCGGTCTTTTTAAAGTAAAGAATCAATGGCTGAAAAAGATGGTGTGAATTACAAAAACTGTATTCTTCTGTGAGTGTGGTTTTTCCCATTAGATCGATGTGTTGTTGGAACCTTCCTCCACCAAGTTGCTTGTGATTCTAGACAACAGATTTAACATAGATCAATCTAATCTCAGAGCAGAAGTGGTGATAGCTGTCGGGTGGAAGCTGCCCAGATGTTCCTGAGCTGTCAGTCTGCCAGCACCTTTGAAATCTTGACCAACGCCTGTAATATTTTAAGACCTTGGTTTCCCAGAGAAATGAGATATCCACCACAGACTCATCTTTTGGTCCCTCGTTTCTTCCTCAGTAATTTTTGTACTCATTGGCAAAGTCTGGTCGAAGTTGACTGAGCTAAGTTTCTAGAACCAGAAGTGCTTGCAGCCCCTGAAGGTGCTTGTCAGCCAGATTGCAGCTGGGCAGGAGTGCCTGTGCTGGCCTTTTGTTAGGCTAATCAGGATCCCCAGAGCCTGGGAGCCGCTGTAACGTTACACATCTCTTTCCTGGCCCACAGTAGGTAGGAAGCCTGGGAAAGAGGTCAAGGCATTATGGGAGGGTAAGTAATGGATGTGGTGGGGGACTGAGGTTATTACAGTTCGTGGGACACACAGCCATGGGAAATGAGGTTTGGTTTGACCTGCTAATCACAGAACTGCTCGTTCTCTCTTTTGCATTACAGTCCACTAAAATCGACCATTAGGGTGGTTCTGGGTCAGCATATATTTAATAAAACAACTGACGTAACACAAACATTTGAAATAGAGAAATACATCTTGCACCCTCAGTATTCTGTGTTCAACCCTACTGAACATGATATTGGTGAGTATTTTTGTTCTTACAGCTTTATTTTCTGTTTATTCAAATTAGTTTCAAGTTGAGTTGATCTGTCAAAAACTGCCTTCATAGTGGAAAAATCACAGGCATTAGGAGGAGCTTTCGAGTGCAGAGAGTTCTTTGCTGGAGTTATAACAGCATCTGAAAGCTAGACAAATTAGATGAGAAATAAATTGCAAATTTTAAATAATTATGATAATTAGCTGTTGTAGCAATTTACCTAAATGCATGGCAGATTCATCATCACTTCAAGTCTTTGTGGTATGAGGCATTTTTTTTCAACTGAACCAGAAACTGTGGGCTTGATGCAGGAATTACTTGGTAAAATTCTATTGTCTGTATTGTATAGAGGATCTGACTAGATGAATATAATAGCCCCATCTGTTCTGAAAATCTATGTTACTAAGAATCATTTTTTACACTGAGAGAGGTTTAAAAACCAGGTGTCTTATCAGTCAAAAGTTAAATGCCCTTCTGATTGACCTTATAACATGAGTCAGAATGACAATGGAATAGCAACTCGCTTATTTTCTGATCTGTTCTTGTGGAAGGTGGCACGTCACCCCAGGGTATCAAGCTGTGTGAGCACTTTGTCTATGAGACTATTTAATAGCCTGACATCGAGGATATCTTAGGACAGGCATTTACTGGCTTTTTTGCTCCCAGATGGGGAATAGTTTCCACTCTGTAGCAAAAAACGTTCAGCTTCTGTCTTGGCGGGAGCTCTGTCACAGTGTACCAGGAGACAAACAGGATTTGGGGTATTACTCTGCTCTGAAATATCCTCCTGTAAACCACTCTTGGCACTTTGAGATCTCCTGACTTTTTGAATTACTCTGAAATTTGGCATGCCTCCCCAATGTGCAATGTCCAAATCTAGGGCCAGCTGAACATGGAGTTCCTAAGGTGTATCCCACTGCAAACAAACAAGCAGGCAGAAACTGAGGGGGAGAGCTGTGGGGGAGCATTCTGCCCTGTCAGTGATTTCTACTGGTGCAGCAGAAGAGTTATTTCCTGACGAAACTGTTTCTCAAAAGGAAACAAACTACCACATGAGTGTTTGCTGGGAAGTTCGGGGGATTCAGAAAAAGGCAGTTTGTGGGGAAGAGGAGGAAGGTGAGGAAGAGCAAGCTGCTGAGTGTTGGAGAGCAGTTTGTGTGGGCTTCCCAGCCTGTGAGATACTCTTTACATGTTCTACGAAGGCCAAAAAATGTAGTCAGTAGAGAAATAAGACTATCCAGTGGGATCTCTTGCTTGCCACACAGCTGTGCTCAGAAAACGCAAAGCTTCCGAAAGGCATGATGTGAAGCTTCAATAGGTGTGTCCACATTACCTCAGCTCTGTCCTTTTTGAGCAGTGTGCCCAAACCCAACGTACTGCCCTTGCTAAACACAGGACAAAGCCCCTTCTGTTGCTCTACAACCAAACACAAGGGTTTTGCTACAGGGGAACCAGCGTTTCTGCTACTTTTGACATCTTCTTTGAGTATCAACCTTGTGATGCTGCACAGCTCCATATTTACACTATTCTCCGCCCCATGAGGGGATAGCAAAAGTTGTGTAGGTTCTTTTAATTCTTTGTAGCTTTCAGAAGCTTGGTTTTGAAATATCCTGATTTTTTTATTCCTTAATTTTCAAGATCTTGAATTTCGCTGAACTCAGTGATAACCCAGAACACAAAATACAACAACCTTTGCAGTAATTAATTTTTTAAATTGAATTGGAATTAGGCAGTTGGCCAGACTTTCAGAAGCAGTGAGCACTTGCACATCCCACTGATTTCAGCTGAAAGTTGTGGATATGTCACTGTTATTTAACTTTAAGGTGGGAGGAGACATATGTATTTTCTATCTTCCCCCTTCTCTACAAAGGCAGTGAAGCAAAATCTGTTCAGTGAGCGCAGCATAAAATAAATATTCCCACAAGGGGAGTAGCTGAATGTTTCAGCCTTCAATTTGCTGTGAAACCAGGTGCTGTTGAGATGAGTCTGTCTGTCTTTGATTGAAATATCTTAATTAAGAGAGGCTTAGGGGATAATTAAAGTTGTATCTGAGACCCATTGCTGCCAATCCCATTAAAGAAAGGGAACAGTCACTTTATTCCTCCTATATTTTCTGTTCTGCAGCTTTGATTAAGCTGAAGAAGAACGGCCAACGTTGTGCCGTCAAGTCACAGTTTGTTCAGCCCATCTGTTTGCCGGAAAGTAACACCATTTTCCCTGACCAGTTCAAATGCCAGATTTCTGGATGGGGACACAGGCATGAGAGTGAGTAAAATAAGAGTTGGTATCTGTAGAAAAATCTGATGATAATTAAAACATAATGCTCAAGTATATGTTATACAACTGATAGTTTGATAAAATATTTTCCAAGGGACTTCTGGTAGGATTCTTTCAACCTGCTTTTAGATGTTTACGACATTTACATCTGAAATAGTCATCCTGAACTTCCTCTATAGTCCTTGGAATTTGGAGTGCGGCTCCCTTGACCAAATTTTTGCATCTATTTTAGGATGAGATGAGCTGTGAGCTAGCTAGATCTCTGTGGACTGGGAGGCAGCAAGTAGCTTAGTTGTAGGTACCAACAACTCAACACCTTAGTTGAGTGAATCCTGCCCCTGGTTTCTCAAGGCAGATATCAAAGACTGCAAACCAAACCCAACCAACTTACTTGTCTGTGATGGTGGACATCTTTACCTTCACCAGCAAGAAACTTTGGAAACATCTACAGGAGAGGACCAGATAGACTTTGGGCTAAGAAGTGCTTACATCCAGTTTGAGGAAGGTAGAAAAATCCATCCTGTCCTTTCAGATGAGGAATTTCAGGATTATGATGCTTGGCCGTGCTGCTTTGATGTGGAGATAGAGACCTATGCAGATAGATGAGAAGGATGAGGGAGCTGGCTGTCTCATTTTGATAAGAGATTTAGTACAGGAAAATGCTGGCCTGGTCTAAATGTGTAGTCTAAAGGCAAAAAGAGGTAATGGAGCCTTTGATAAATTGATGGTGTAATATCACATCTGGAAAGAGGAGAGGACAGGAGTGCTGGAGGAGTGTTCTTTAGTCTCTAGGAAATGAGAGAACTCAAAGTGGATTAATGTCTGGACATGGCATACTGTTATTTTAAACGGCATGGAGTCTGATTGAAGGAGCAGAAAGTGACCTGGTCACTAGAAAAATTATTATCCTTTAAAGAGATCCACAACACAAATATGACTGAGGTGTGTTAAGTGTGTTAATATGTTGTATTGTGCATTGTGTTTCCATGTTATGCTCCTCACGTTCTAGAAAAATAACTTTCTTTTCCTCTCTGGGAATTTTTTTTTAAGATATATCTGGTTATTCAAATGTCCTGCAAGAAACACTGATTCCAATTATTCCTGAGGAGAAGTGCAGAAGCCCTGAAATTTATGGAACAGAAATCACTGAAAATATGTTCTGTGCTGGCTACATCGATAGCAAATCTGATGCTTGTCAGGTAATGTTGTGAGTCATCTCCAGGCAGAGAATATAAATGTATATTATTGCCAGAAATATTGCAGTGTTACAGTGCTTACTTTTGACATTACAGTGTTCCTAAAGAAAAGAAGTTTCTAAAGAAAAGAAACTTATGTGACTGCACTGTTTGCTTCCACCTTCATTTTTTAACTTGTTCAATTACAATTAAGTTCTACAGAAGGGCAAAAAAACCTCCAGGGTGTTATATTCCTCCTACCTTCATAAAAGGCAGTGGCTACGCACTGGAGAGTGAGTTGCCTTAGCTCCTGGCTGAGCTCACAGTGTAAGGGCGACTGTTTGCTGGCCATCTGGCAGGGATGCGCTGGCAGGGCAACCAGCAGGTACTTGTGCGGAGCCAAATCCCCAAGCTACTGCCTCTCACCTAACAGAAGTAAGGATACCTAGGGAGGAGGTGGGGAGTAGTGGTGAGGTTTGGAGGAGGAAGGAGCTAAGGAGCCGATGGGATTTAGCAGTGTAGAATATCAGTCCATTGAAAAGGGTGGTTCATGACTTCTGTCCTTTGTGGAATGACCTCATGCTCTTACTACTTTGCCTCTCTTTTTGAATTATGTCACACCTTGCCTCTGAATAAGGATGTAGAATTGTTGTGGTGATAGATGAGACTATTTTTTAAATGAAGGATCGGATTATTCCCTACATAAAGCTTCAGATTTTATCTTCACTTCGTTTTGAAGGAGGAGGGTTATGCTCTATTAGGATAAATTTGGGAACAGGCAGCACATAGATAATGTTTGGAAATGAGATCAAGTAAAGGAAAGAATATAATGTATACTGTGTGCTGGAACCTCTATAGAGACCATAAAAGTGTCCAAAGAAAGGTGTCAGGAGTGAAATGGCAGCAGCCAGCAGTGGCTCAAGATTTCCAGGCCAGGGCTGAGAAGTGACTGCAGTTACTGGCTGCAAGTGTTCATACCAGCCAGAGACCTAGAAACTACCTTGCTTGCTCTGTTTTCCTTGCCTTACCTGGGAAGTACAAATACAAGACTCAGCATTATAGCTGGTTCTTGCTGTCTGCCCTGGAGAAACAGATTGGATCAGGAAGGAGAGGGAGAAAGAAGAAAGCAGAGGGAGGAAGAGAGGAGCTGCACGAAGACAAGTGGTCTGGAGAGAGTTGCAAAGTCTGAGAAACAGTGATTTAGAGTCACAGGTGTTGCTGAAGAACAGTGCTTATGACATGAAATCATTATTAGTGAATCAATAATTCGATTTTTTTCCTGTTGGCAGACTTGTAGTGCGGCCTAAGGAGAAACAGTGTAAACCACTTAATGTCACAATAAATGTAGCTGACCTCTGAGTGTTCTTAATGTATGCTTAGGAAATTAAAATACAAACCACCTGTTACGTATAAAAATATTTCAGGACCAAGAAATACCAAGCAGACAATGCCTTCTGCTTGATTATTTTTTAAAGATTTTCTTAGAAATTTTTGGTTTTTTAAATCAATGCACTGATACCAAAATTGCAATCAATGAGACGAGTTGTGAAGAAATAAGCAAGGTTCTGAGAAGTAAATTGATCTCAGATGCAAGACTTCATTTGATGACCCTCATTTAACACAGAAATCTCCTAGTATAAAGGCAACACTATTTTCCTACCTACTTTGCTTTCAAGGGATTTTCTTTTTAAATGGGAAAAAATGTATTTCTCCTTAGTCTCAAATAACTGGAGTGGTGGCTCCTTTCACTAGTACTGTTTACTAAGTCACATTTTTCTTTTAATTTCTAACATTTTCATTTCTGTAGAAAGTCAAAGAGTAATAATAATAAAACCCCCTTTCTGAATGCTTGCAAGCTTTTAAATAAGTAGAAGCATTCCAAATTCACCCTTGCTGTAGTGTGTCATCAAACCTTAGTTTGGTCTTGTTTTCAGTTTGTGGTTTTAATGACAAGGTCAATGCTCAGTAGCATCAAATTCAACAGATGCAAAAAACCTCACATGCCACATAAAATTATAGCATTCCACAGTCACATGGAAAAGTGTGCATGTATCGCAACACCTTTCTTTGAAAACTCCCATGATCTCTGATGGTTGCAATAAACTGCATTGAGAAAATCTCCAAATATTCTCTGCCTTATGTAATCCATCCATGCAGAGCCCATATTACAACGTAGCACAAACCTCAACGACTTGCTTACTCCCATTGGAAGTGACCCAAGTCAACTGTGTTCTTCAGTAGGTGTCTGAATCTAAGAGTTTCATTTTTTAAAACAAAATCTGATATTTTGATACTTCTGTTCAATGTGGAATTAAAAAACCCCACTATCGTATTACAAGTCAATATGACTAAAAAAAGCTTTCTACAATGAAACTGGTGCTGCTTCCATATTATTTTTTTGTAAGTTTAAATCTCACATGCAAACATTCTTAATTTATGGCTTTCCCAAACTGATATTTTTCTGACTGCTTTCTATCCGATTAGATAATCTTTCCTTACTTTTAACACAGGGAGATTCTGGTGGACCTCTGGCCTGTGAAAAAAATGAAATCTCTTACCTCTATGGAGTTATCAGCTGGGGAGATGGCTGTGGCAGAGTCAACAAACCTGGAGTATATACACGAGTGACAAACTATGTAGACTGGATTAATGAGAAAATAGCCCCCCGAAAAACTAGTTGAACATGCTAACATTTGAAGCAAAGTTCAGAAGTCTTTCTGTTTCATTAAAGTGGCATATTTTATTCTAAGTTAGTATGAAAACTGTAATGGTAATTCATAGTAATTCCAAACCAGACCACCAAAAGTAGGCCTAACCCATCTGATGTCAGCATCCTTGGTCTAAAATTTTAGGGCTGTGGATAGCTCACTGTATGAGACTGTCTTTATTTGGCTTAATAAAGCGAACATGTCGAGAGAGTGTACCAAAACCTACAACTGCTTATCTGCTTGGTGGATTACATAAAAAGTTGTTTGAATGTTTTTGTACAGTTTCTGGTGGAGCTGTCAACCCCCAAACCAACCCGTAACAACATTGTTATTGTATTCTCAGATGAGATAAAAAAATAAACAGGAGGAGCACCAAAAATGAAATTTCTTCCCCATCAGAAGTGATCTCTTGAAGTTCAGGTTGAGAGACACCAACAGAGCAACATATGTGAAGCTGCTCCTCAGCTAACTGCAACAAACCAGTTCTGGGGAAAAAACAGAGGGTTTAGGTTTTGAGTCAGCCAGACGTATAAGCACATTTTTGCATTCCACTGATATAAAATCAGGAACATGCTTCAGAGCTTTGCTGAATCTGTTGTGCAATTTTCCAGCAAGGTTAATGCAAAACCTCGAGAGCACCAAGTTTCTTGCTGAAAAATGTTGGAAGTCAGTGGATCTGACTCCAGGCCAATGCAGTTAGGACCTTTTGCAAACTGTGAGCTGCTCCTCACCTTGAGGACAGCAAGGGAAGTATTTCACCATGATGATAAATGCCTAAACATTTCTTAAATTTGATGGTGTTTTGAAGATACCTTAGGTTTTGTACTAACAAATTGTTCAACTGTTTAGATAATTCAGAAAGGACGTTTCTGTTAACAGATTTTTAAACTGGATGGCTTGGGGAAGAGCTTGACATTTTCCTTGGGAGTTTGGTGGTATCATAAACCACAGGCTTTGCTGTCACGGTCTATGGAATTGTTATGGGAACAATCAAAAAATTACTACAATATATAGCTGTTTAGAGGCTGTGGACTCAGCTGTGTAACCAGAAAGGGCAGAAAATGATTCAATAAAAAAAAAAAAAAATCTACTCTGAAAAAAAAAAAAAATGAAAAATTAAAATTTT
>VYXH01001989.1:49403-157052 GCA_013397275.1 Burhinus bistriatus | reverse complement strand
GCTGGCGGCCCCGACCGGCTCGGGCCCGCTTTCTTCTCCGTGGAGGCGGCTGTAGGGCCCCCGCTCCCCGAGGGGCTGGCGGCAGCCCGGGCTGTAAGACCGAGACCCTCGGGCCGCAGCCCGAGTGCAGCGCTCGTCCGGCGGGCTGCCAGCCCGGCCCGGGAGTCCTGTCCGGCCTCGGAGAGAGGCGTTTAGGCAGCTTAGTATCAGGCTGACTAAAACCAATGGGAAAAGGTGACTTATTAGCACAGCTATTTGGTTTTGGTTCCCCTTTAAAATGCAATTTCTCTCCCTTTCTCTCTCTCTTTTTTTTTTTTTTTCATTATTTCTTCAGGGTGATTGGTGGCTGTAAAAAAAGCTGGCATTGTAAGTGCGGTAGTTATTTTTGATCACTGTTTTGACATAAAATATCACTTAGATTTAAAAATAAAATGACATTTTGAATTAAAAAAACCCCATTTCCCTGCTTCTGAAGGGGAAATTGAAAACTTTATTCAGAGCTGATGTTTCACTGATGAAGAGGGAAAAGTAGGTTTCAGATTTCCCCATCGTTTCCAAACAGAGGAAACATTTGGGACCTAAAGTATATCTTTCCAGGGCTAAGTGTTGCCTACACTTAGACAATGTGAATCTGCATTGCTGCAGAACGGATTATGGCATCTTTTCTAGGTTGTTGCTGGTAGACTGAAGGTTTGTTGGTAATCGAAGCTCTTCAGAGCTAACTCTTTATTACTTGAGTTCTCACAGTTATGTGTTAGCGTCTTGAATGCTTGTATCTTGGCTGCATCTGTTAAATTTCTCTGCGTGAACAGGCATCTGTTGATCCCAGAGCTGGTATCTAGATATGTGAATCTGGGCCTGGGTTTCTAAGATGAGCAAGCCAGGTTTGAAGGGGAAAGATGAGGGAGCTTGCTTTGAAAACTTATGGACTGATAATGCAGCTTATTCCTCAAAAACAGTGTTTTTATTTTAGCAAAAACTAGCCAGATTTACCAGAAAAAGCCCCTAGTGATTTGCTTTTCTTGGTCTGTAAACCATAATTATTCTTTCTTCAGACACACAACTGTATTGCAGAATGCTTAAATATCATAGTTGCAGCTGTTTTTGCTAACAGGTGCATGAAAACAATTGGGAGTCCACACAAAGCTCTGCTTTAGTTAGCAGACAGTTCAGTCTTTAAGTCATTTTTCACCTCTTTGGAGATTTGCCAGTCCTTTGCCCAGCTGAGAGCTGCAGGGCACCTCGCCAGGGCTCAGAGCACCACACCCCAACATTCATAAAATGGCGCATAGAGGGCTTTCTCCTTTGTGGTATGTAGGCCAGCTTAAGCTGTGGGTGTTGCAGCTTTGATATGGACCATTAATTTCATTTACAACTGAGTGCTATGTGGTAGGAAGGGAACCTGGGGGAAAAGGAGCGCTCCTTACAAATGCGAAAGGTGGGAGAGGGCTCTCCCTTTTTTTCTTGTCCTTTGGATTGGCTTGTGAAATATGCCTTTCCTGTGAGACTATGGCACTTGAATTACTTTCTTCTGTTGCATAGTTACTGTGTAATAAACACATCTAGGAAGGGGTTAAAAACAAATGGTGACACAGGCAAGTATTTAAGAAAAAAAAAAATAAAAAAGGTGTGGCACATAATGATTATTTAGGAATGGCTACTGTGTAACATTTCAGTGGGAAACCTGAGCTGAGGCTAACAATCTGGCAGTGCAGTCTGTTCACCATTTAGTAGTTGAGTAATCTGTGAACTACTGTAAGAATTTCATTTGTGGTTCAGTATGTTCTAATGGAAATATAGATGACAATAGCCTCTTGGTCTTTACTGTTTGTAATGTGAACAGCTATCACAGTGTAACTCCTAATGCTCGGAATTAATGAGTAGGTCCCCTCCAGACTTGGGAGAGTATCTGAAAAAAACCTGGGTTTTTGGAAAGTAAAATAGGGAAGACTACTTGCCTCCTTATTTCTGAGCCTGCAGATTACCCTTGACATGTCTTCAATGTTTCCTCCCTGAAAATAAGGACTGCAAACTACCGGGGGGTGGGAAAAGGAAACAGAGTTCTTGCACTGACTTGGTCAGACTGACTGCAGTTGTCTAAAGCACCTTTCTATTGAAGCAGAGTACTGAGAAATGCGTTGTGTTCTGTTCTGCCTCATCATCTCTGACAGTTTTGCTTCTTTTAGACTGTTTGCTCATGCTGGTGTACAAGGATAAATCTGAACGAGCAAAAGGGCATAAGGAGAGGAGCAGCATGACCTTAGAAGACATCTGTGGTTTGGATCCTGGGCTCTCCTATGAGGGCTTGAATCACACGCTTGCAATCATCTGTCTCTCTCAAGTTGTGATGCTGGGATTTGAGAACAAGGAAACAATGTATGCGTGGGATGTACGAATCCGCTACAGTTTGGGGGAAGGTAACCTTTGTCTTCTCACTTTTATTTTTTTTTTTTTCCCCAGGGGGAGAAACCCAAAGAAAGGCATAGCTAAAATGCAAATAACAAAGTACAGTTAAGGAAAAGACTGTCACACATTTGAAAGTGAAGAGTCTGGTCTTCCCCTTACATCTTAAAGCAAGTGTCCCTTATGATAGGTTTTGATTACAGTATTGCCCAGCACTGATGGCTAACTATGAGAGCTCTTAACTTAGTTTTTGATTTTGGCACTGAAAGCGTGTAGCTTTGAAGCAAAGTGATAAGACTTCTACTTCTGGTCCTGCAATTTACTTGGTGATTTTGACAACAGGATTCAGAAAGAGCCTGAATTAAGAGAAGCAGAGTCCTGAGTAGAACTTGGCTAGTTCAATCCTAGTGTTCTGAGCTGCCTACTAGGTCTTACACTGATTATGCTGCTAGTGTCCCCTTTCAGGAAGAGACATATTGCAATAGGGAGTGTCATCAGACAGTCTTTCCAGCTAACTTCACTCTTATGCATCCTTTTAATTTATTTTCTTGGTTAGCAGCTCTAAAATGTACAGTGGTGAACAAAGAGTGATAATATTGGTAATCCATAGTATCTGTCTTCTGTTTGTTTAGTCATAACTAGGGAAGGAAGGTAGGTGTGTGGGAGACACACGTTAGCCATCTTAATCATTTGTTACATATGCTTTGCCATCTGTTGTGTTTGTGGACTCGTTCCTTTGCAGTACATACATAAAAAGATGGCCTGGGAATTTTACAGTAATAAAATGTAGAAACAGCAGAAGGGAGGTGTATGGATGTACCACTTGGAGCTATTAAATATGAAGCCTTGCATAAGGGGAAAGGTTAGAGGGGGTTTCTGAACAATACAGGCATGAGTAGCTGGAGTAGTGGGTACGCTTTGATGTAGCTGTATTTTGTGTTCTGGTTCTATTTCTCTACTAGATTTGGGATCTATGTACAGCATAGACTTGTCCTAAAACCTGAAGGATAATTTGAGTTTGACAGAGTAGGTCTGGTTTTCATGATCTTGCACTGATGCAGTGCTGGAATGGAGAGAGTATTTGATCTCAATCTGGGTGTGAGGGTTATGGTTGTGATAGGAGGAAACACAGAAGCAGTTTAGAGTATTTTTAAAGGAAAGCTGTGAGGGCAGTAGGAATAGAGCCTATTGGATGATAATATGTGTAGCCATGGAGTAAAGATGGAGTGGGAGAGAATGGGTGTGGAGGTGAAGAAATAAAGAAGTAAGAAAATAAGTATAATTGGTTGAACTGGCAATAATGTGTAAATGTTAATTGCAAAAAAGCTTAGAGGAAGGAGCATAGACCAGAGTATAGAAATTTTTTTCAGGATTTTATCTTTCAGTGCAGGTTCAGTTAGGTTCATTTTAATCTGACTTCTTTCTCCTAGTTTGGGTAGACAGAAGTGGAAAAGAGTAGAGACTTAGATGAAGAGAGGATGGTGACTAGTGTTTTTTCTTAAAGTGTAGTAAGGGTGCCTTTGTGTGCTTTGGAAGTAAGGTGGCTGGATGATAAAAATAGACTATGGATAGATGACCTCAGAGTCTGGGAAGCAAAAAAAAAAAAAAAAGTGAAAGGAGTTGATGCTGTTCTTGAACGAGGACCACAGAATGGAGGCATTTGCACTGGAGTTCCCAGTGTTTTCTCTCCATTTCAGCAGGTGAGGTGGATGTGATTCCTGGAATAAAAGAACCAGGATTAGAGAAAACAGTGGAATTAAGTGAGTTGAGGTATAGGTCAGGTGTCAGAAGAATGCCTGAGCCCAAAACTCATTCTGAGGATGTTAGCATACTACTGGTCAGTGAATAGCTGTGAAGAGGAAAAGATTAGCTAAAGGAAATGAGGAATTAAACAACCCCTCTTTTTCATGTGTATATTCAGGTCTGTATCTTATTAATTCTTGTTTTTCAGAGTAGGAGAAGTAGATGGCTGGGGAGAATTTTGAAAATAATTTCCACTTTATCAAGAAAGCAGCATATGGCAAAAGCTTCATGTCCAGATCTGTTTTTTCCTCTACTTTGGCTTTGTTCAGATTTGGATATGCTGTTTTTTTAACAGTGGTTTAGAATCTGAGCTGCAGCTCTTTGTTTTTGGCAGCTGTTGTAACTTGCAACTGATTGTGTGAAGAGTGTGCTCCATTCCTCATTAAATGAGGCAGAAAGAACCCTGATTCTTCTGCTCCCATAGCTTAATTGCCAGCAAGGTACTGGGCAGAGTTAGCTGGGCAGAGTGTTCCAAATAATTTTAAAGATTCCTTACTGAATGTTATTAATCAAGATGGTTTTGGTATATTTTTCATAGTTTACGTTTAACCAGGTTGTGTAACAACTGCATGCCCAAAAGGGGACATTGTGTGACTATTGATTTCCTCTCTAACAGTAATACTGGCAAAGCTGTAAGTAGAGCTGTGGTTAGATCTATCTCTGTCTCCTAGCACATTTCACTTGAATGACTTTGTGGCTAATTCTGCTGGAGCCTTAGGGTACTTACCAAATGCAGGTCATAGATGAGGAGTTGACTTACAGCTAAGATGGTAACTAAGAATATAGCAAGTATTTAGATGAGAAGCAAGACTCAGACCTAGCTGAAATTTATGATGCTTGAAGAAGCATAGGCAAGAAACAGGGAAGAGTGGTTGTAAGAAGTGAGACTACCTGGAAGTTACCCTGTAGATTTCATAGGCAGGTAGCTGTTTGTATGATCTTTGATGGATAACCAAAAGCGAAATCTGTGCTTCTGGATAAATGCTCCACTGAAAAACTCTGACTGGATATGTAACAATTCTGATGTTTCTCTGTGCCAAGACACACACACATATATATATATATTATTTTTTTTTTTTTTTTGGCTAATCACAAGATGAAAGAAACTAGAGGAGTAGTGGAGGTCAAAACAGTTGTTTGACAATTAGGTGCTTGCTCACTTAAATTGCTCCCTTTGAAACACTGTAAGATTTGAGCGCTTGAAGTGCTCCCAATAGCTTATTATTCAGAATGCAACAGCTCTGGAGAAGATGGGAGACCAGCCTAGAACAGCTGTACTTTAGGTAAGGACCCTTGCGATATAGGGGATACTGGAGTTGGGATTTGAACCTGAATTTTGTAAAGTTGAATGAGACAGGTGTTTTGTCCCCTCCCCACACCCCCCCTTTTGAAGTTTAGGCTGTGATATATGAAGAATTAACTGACCTCTAAGAGTGTTTATTACCTATGAATCACTTAATTTCCTAGTAATTTTAAGTGTCTGAGCATCTACCATGGCCAACTCCCGAAAGATTCACAAAGGTGAATTGTACTGCTAGGGAAGGAGTGAACCAGTTTATTAAAAGTTTTAAATGAGTCAGTGACAGAGCTCTGGTTGGAACTTGCCTACTTTTTTGAGCCTTGGCTTTTGGGCTCCTTGGGCACTGTGTTATGTGTGTGTGTGCATGCACGTAGTAAAGGAGAGGCACAGGCTGTTTAGAGAAGGAGACAGAAAGAAACCCATGTAGTGATGCAAAGACGGAAGAGGTAACTGAAGTGTGGGCTGGATAACTGACTAATTTGAGACAGGGAGTAGCCTGGAAGACTTAGGATAAATTAATGTAGTGTTACAACTTTATCATTTGTAGTGTTAAACCAAGATAAGTTTTTTCCCAATCCTAAACTGGCATAATAGAGAGTAATAAGCTACTCACATGGGGCTGTCTGGGCTTTACATAGAATCTTTATGCTAGAGCCTTGTGGTGTAGGCAGGGGGTTGGTCCACATACCACAGCTGAACAGAATGACTTCTGTTACATAAGTCATGGTACCTTACTTCTATTTTCTATAGTAATTTTTTTTCTTCCTTATCTGATAGTTCATAGATTTCAAGTTTTTGTAGCACCTGGCACTAAACTAGAGAGCGGGCCTGCTACCCTGCATTTCTGCAATGACATTCTCGTCCTTGTAAAAGACCTTCCTCCTAGTGTCATGGGGCAATGGAAGCTCTCAGATCTGCGTCGGTATGGAGCTGTCCCGAATGGATTCATCTTTGAAGGGGGTACCAGGTGCGGCTTCTGTAAGTACAAATGGAACCTGTCTTCTAAAAGTTGTTTGAAACCTTTTCTAGAAATGTAAATGTGAGTCTCGTTCAAAGTGGAGTTTGCAGAACCAGCTGTGCTGCTTTGTCATACAGGCAGCCTCCTATCAGAGGGTCTGTTCTACTGAGTAGATTTCTGCAGGCTTCAACCCTGGTGTTCAGTAAAAATGTGACTATGTGGAGTCCTGACTGAACACTGCCCTGTGGCTCTCCAGAAGATTAGTCAGCTGTTGCTATTGGACACAGAGTGAAAATAAGGTAATGAAATTTTATGGCTTGTGTCATGCAAGAGATAAGGCAAAATGGTTTAATGTTCCAATTATTAAATTATGATTAATTATTTTGTTGCTTGCAGAAGGAAAATGATATGGAGTTTTGAGGTTACAGGTGGCACCAAGGCTCTCATTGTGTAAATACTAATGCCTAAATCCTGTAGTGACTTCTAGCTCCTAAAAGTTAGAACTTGTGTCTGTTCCCTTCCCTGTTAGAAGCTTTGTCACTTTATGGGGCCATGAGATTTGTGGGGTCAAAAGGAAAGCAAGCAAGCTGAAGCTAATTTTCTGTAGCCTAGTAGCTAAGATGGGGGGAAATCTCTCGTTGCAATGTCCAGTTTAGGACTTCTCACATTCTCACTTCAGTTAAAATGCAAAGCTCCTACATAAGAGCTGAAAAGGAAAGATAATGAATGCACTGGTATAATACCATATACATATTTAGAAAACGTAAGGTTTTAACTGCAAAAGCAGAGTTTGAAGCCATGCTGAATTGACGATCTGTGAGTGCAAGTGTGTATGCAGATTGCCAGTTTGGATGTGAAGTTGTTTGACTTGCATACTGAAATGTGAAAATAATGGATTTCTTCAATTACTAAACTGAAAAAATAGAAGGTTTCAGAGTTGATCCAAATCCAAGGTTAGTCTTCCTTGGGACTTTTGGCGAAATTCGGGGAGGAAGGGAAAAGAAACTATTTTGACTGTTTCACTCTAGCGAGGGGTTTTTGTTTTGCCTGTTGAAAAGTACAGAGCTGAGTTACAAAGATGGTAAGTATGGACTCAGCTGTTATATCCTGATTCCTGACACTTTTTTTTTAGTGTGGAAGATTCTGGTTCAAATCTTTCCCTGCCTAATTCAGAGGCTGGGGTTATAAAAGCGTTTCCAGCATCTGAAGGAATGGGTTATAGGTATAGCCTCTGAGGGAACCAATCTGTTTTCTCTTAAGGTTATTCTGTTTCAGTTAAAAACTGGTATCGAACTGCGACACAAGTGTCTTGTTTCTTAGTGGTGCAGTTTAAACTGTGAGATAGATAAATGGTTATAGAGTATAAGGAGGAGTCAGCATGGTCACCTTTTCCCCCGCTTTTGTAGATAGTGCAATTGACCCAGGGTAAACTTGAATCCGCATCTTAGTGTAGGTCTGCCAACACGTGTAGTTTTGATTTGAACAGTTTTTTTTCCATGCAGAATAAAGCAATTGTTCATTCCTGTCTCTGTGTGCAAATACCACTTTAAATGCAAGCTGGACTTCTAATAAATATGTGCACTGCTATGCTGACATAATTTGGGTCCATTTTTTGAATTATTAACTGAAAATGGAAAACTTATTTTGAATACTTCAGAATGCTTACAGGGAGAAAATTTCCCAAAGTTGACCCACAGTGTGGTTTAGGGGTTTTTTTTCCCCTTTTAAAAAGCTGCTGCTCTTTCTGGAAAGCTTGTGTAGAGTACTACACAAAATCTGAAATAATTTAACTATGGAAAACTTATATTTAAAAAAATACAGGGAGCTGAAGTAGAAATGCTAAGCAAACTTTGAGTAAGATTAGCAGTGATTAGATTACACAGATTATATAAATTATCAATGTAGTTCCTCAAATGAGAGAATATAATATTTAACTATTTGAGTAATTGGTAGCCCTGAGGCTCTCTAGGGAAGCAGAACCTCTATAGTTTTTCTTGAGTAAAGAGGTACAGCAGCACTGTCATATGTTGTATTTGGTTTTTCCTTTGAATCTTAATGCAGGTGCCTCAAAGGAAGAAGACAGTAATTTCTTACTAATAAGGGCTTCAAATAATGGCTTGATTTTTGGAGTATATAGTTGATAGCAAATGGAGTACCTGTGAATTCCAAGCATGTGTGTTATGCAGACTTTCATTAGAATATGGAAGAAGACAAAATAATACTCTGAGCGCTATCCAAGAGTGGAAATGACTAGCAGAAAATAATGATGCATGCCAGAACTTATGTTCCCCTTAAAAAAAACCAACCAACCAACCAAACAAAAAACCCACAAAACCACCAAAAAACAACAAAAAAAACCCCAAAACCAAAACAAAAAAGAACCCCAAAACCCCTAAACCAACACCCCCCCCAAAGAAACAAACAAAGCCCAAAAAACCAAACAAAAAACCCCCAAAAAGCCAATTTTTTTTTCTTTCATGCTTTTTCCAGAAGGACTGTTCAGCACTGACTGACAAAGCATTTGCAACACAAATTGTCTGAAAAGTCCATTTCTTAGATATACTGCAGTTTTGAGAGGGACATTGTCACAGGGTATAAAATCAGATACTTAGGACTCTTCAGTATATGTGATTTATTTTTTTTTATAACAACATTGAGGGATGAAATCCAGAACTGAAGCCATATCCATTCTTGAAAACATAAAAGTGAAGGGTATTTGCAGATCAAGATGAAATGTTCTAACTTATTTATCACCTCTTCTGTGTGGAAGGATCTTTCTTTAGTGGCTGCCTGAACTAAAGAATTTGGGAAAATGCCAGGTTCTTTACTAGAACTGAGTACTTTGCCTGCTTATTTGTGCTGGTTATCTTCATAGAATCATTTAGGCTGGAAAAGACCTTTAAGATTATCAAGTCCAACTGTAAACCAAACACTGCCAAGTCCACCATAAACCATGTCCCTAAGCACCACATCTGTGCATCTTTTAAATATCTCCAGGGATGGTGACTCAACCACTTCCCTGGGCAGCCTGTTCCAATGCTTGACAGCCCTTTTGGTGAAGCAATTTTCTCTAATATCCGATGTAAACCTCCCCTTGTGCAACTTGAGGCTGTTTCCTCTTGTCCTATCTCCTGTTATTTGGGAGAAGTGGCTGACACCCACCTCTCTACAACCTCCTTTCAGGTGGTTGCAGACAATTTACAACTAGCTGGTAAATTTCTGCTGTAGTGGCTACTGTTATAGTCAAACCACGTCAATGCGTAACATGGCTGCAAGGAAGTGCGCTGGATTTCTAAACACAGTGATGTCAGGAATAAGGGATGAATAAGGAAGTGTATCTAGAGCGTCTTGTTCCCTGGGAAGATTCCCCAAGGATGTAGTGACCGCTGATATTACTTTAGTAATCTGCGTGGATTTATGAGCTCTGCAGATGTGCAAAAAAGGTGGTCTGCAGGAGATAAGTAGCAAGAAATTCAATGGCTGAGCCAGTCTCCTTCCTGCTTGAAGGCATCTCCACCACAGTTTCCTAGAAGGCCCTGTAAAGCCTTGCTTTAAGGCCTACGATATATGTTCCTCAGCTGATGGCTTGTCTAAATCTTGTGTTCATCCATTTAATATTTGCTGTTAGAGAATTGCCTGTGTCCAGAAATTTGAATATAGCATCTCTACAGGCGCTCTTTTGAGGTCACCTAACTTCCAAGCATTCAGCAACAAGGCACTTAAGATATAAGCGTGAAGAATGGAGGTATGTTTCAGTAGGATCTAGCTAACATACTCAGTCCTAAATTATTGTGTTAACAAAACCTACCTGTACTCTTAATTTGGTTTTGTAATGAAATGGATCTATATTATTGACTATGTACTATTATGATCTGTATTTATGATTGGAACGCAATATATTAGATTACTAGTATATTACCCTACAGTTTTATGTATTGCTCATGTTATGTTGTTAAAGATGTATATTTCCCCAAATAAAATCAGACCAGTAAGTAATATGAACTGGTTTTATATAGAATAATAGAATCGTCTAGGTTGGAAGGGACCTTTAAGATCATAGAGTCCAACCATCAACCTAACACTGCCAAAACCACCACTAAACCATGTCTCTAAGCACCATGTCTACTGGTCCTTTAAATACTGCCAGGGATGGCAATTCCACCACTTCCCTAGGCAGCCTGTTCCAACGTTTGATAACCCTTTAGGTCATGATATAAAAAATATCTAGTAGCCTGTATGGTGAATATAGACCACCGTAGTTTGTGCATTTCACTTTCATTGCAGTGTTTTGATCTTTTTATTCTTAATTGGGTTTTGTAGTAAATGCTAACATGTTATAACATTACCAATATACTAGGAACTTTAATTTACTGTTAATTGATTTACAAGAAAATTTTATGCTTTAATACATAGAATATTGCCAGTTCATGCTAATGCTTGAATTTTGAAAGCTAGCAAGTAAATGAACAAAAATATTAATCTGAAATAACTGTCAATTTTTGCTTAGTTGTTTGATAATATAAATGAATGCTGTAATTTATTTTGAAAGATTAGTGGTGCTTTGGTACAGAGAATTTGCCATAGCAGTTGTGTTATTAAAGTGTTGATGAGACGCTGCTGATCTGGTTATGCAGCAGCATTATAGAATGCTAATTAAGTTTCTACAATATAGTAAGAAGCTTTTTTTTTTGTTGTTGTTGTTGTTTTAGAATGAGATAAAAAAGAAATTTCCAGTTCGGATGTCCCAAATGACTAGATATCACAGAATGCTTGAGGGTGGGAGGGACCTCTGGAGATTACCTTGTCCAAATCCCCTGCTTAAAGCAGGATCAGCTACGGCAGTTTCCCCAGGACCATATCCAATCAGGTTTTGCATATGTCCAAGGATGGGCGCTCCACAACCTCTGTGAGCAATTTCTTCCCATATTCTGGTGTATCAGCTGCTCCTTCCAATTTTATATCTTCTGCAAACTTGCTGAAGGTACGTTCTGTCCCATCATCTAGGTCATTAATGAAGATGTTGAACAGCATTAGGCCCAACGTTGACCCCTTGCACGTACCAGTAGTGGTTGGCCTCCAGCTGAACTTTGCGCTGCTGATCATAACGGTTTCAGCCTGGCAGTTCAGCCAGTTTTCAGTCTACCTCGCTGTTCACTTCTCTAGGATGTACTTGATCAGTTTGTCAATGAAATTATTATAGGATATGGTGCTGAAATCCTTGCTAAAGTCAAAGTAAAAAATATCTACTGCTTCAACCACCAAGCTTGTCACTTTATCAGACTATAAGATTGGTTAGGCATTATTTCCCTTCTGTAAATCCATACTGACTGCTCCCAATCAGCATCTTGGAAATGGCTTCTAGGATTATTTGCACTATCACATTCCCTGGTCTGTGGTTCCCCGAATCCTTCTTGAAGACAGAAGTCATGTCTGCTTTTTTTTCCCCCCAGCCCTCAGGCACACCATTCCACCCCTCGATCTCTATGACCTTTCAAAGATAATAAAGACTGTCCTTGTAATAACACTAACCAACTTCCTCAGCACCTGTGACTACATCCCATAAGAACCCGTGGGCTTGAGTATGTTCAATTTGTTTAAATGTTCCTTAACCTGGTCCTCTTCCACCAAAAAAAAGTTGTTGTTTTCCTAGATTTTCCCAGAAGCCTCAAGGGCCTGGGATTCCTGATGGGGGAATTGAATCTTGTCAGTAAAGACCAAGGTAAAGATGACCTTGATTACCTCAGCCTTTTTCGTGTCCTTTGTCACTAGGTCCACCATCCCATTCAACAGTAGGCTGAAGTTTTCCCTAGTTTTTCTTTTGCTGCTGATATACTTGCAGAAGCCCTTCTTGTTGCCTTTCTTATATTTGAGTTTTGTATGGAGTTCCACGTTCATCCATACAGGCTTTCCTGTCATATTCGCTTGGCTTGAACTTGTGTGAGGTGATCCTTGAAAATCAGCCAGCTCTCCTGGATCCCATTTCTTACCAAGACTCTATCACATGGGATTCTGCCAAGTAAATTCCTGAACAGGCCAAAGTCTGTTCCTGCAGACTGATTCTACGAAGTGGGAGTGAAGGCGTTATGGGTCCCTAGGTAAGCAGTTAAAAAACAAAAACTGGAATCTTTTTTCCAACTGTGTTGCCTAACTGGAGAGGACACTCTAAAACATCAATAGAAAAGTGGCAGTAGCATTGCTCTGCATGTCTGTTCTTGTTGCCATACTTCTACAGAGTGGGAAACCTGGGTTCCTGGCCTCCTTCAGCCTGCAGGTCTTCAAAGCTTTGTTTTCCTCCTGAGGAGTGGTTGGCGCCCACTGAAAGAACAGTGGCCCACTACAAGGCCTGGAAGTTGCCTCACTGTGTAACCAGGCATGCAAATGTCACTGGGATAAGAAGAGAAAAATGGAGTTTGTGTCTAGTCTTGAGACTCAGAGCACAACTGCCCTAGATTCTGGTCAGTGCTCCTAAGCTTAAATGGTTAGTTCCCAAACTTAAATCTTAGTTGTGTAAGAAAGCCCAAAATAATGGAGTATATAAATAGCCCTTCATTTACGTTCTTTAGTTAAATTGTGGCATTTCTTCTGTAACTTGTTCTAGATTTGATGCAATTGCTGTGCTCCAAGAATTTAAACTGATTTTGGCTTAGAGTGTTGCTGTATCTTACCTCCACATTGCAGAAACCCTAAATGGTTCCATCCATAGACCAGGGTGCCAGAAGCATAAGGAATGTGTAGTATGAAATGTGGATAGATGATACAAATGTGAAACTGTAGGTGATGGAGCTTGAAGCATGTGAATTACCTATGCTATGCTCCACTCCCACCCTCTGCCCTTAAGCTTACACTAATTTCTGGTGCAAAATGATACAGGTGTAAAAAGGAAAAAAAATATGATCCCTTATCTTTCAAGGGGAACTTCTCTGGTTCCAGGAATATAGTCTGCATTTCTTAATATACCATTAATTAAAATGGTCTTTGAATTTGTAGTGAGGCGTACACAAATAAAGAATCTGACTTCTGAATGACTGTCAACTGTTTCTGAAGGTCCAACACTGTTTTGAGCACTGGTGTTGTCATGACTCTCTAATCCTTTAAAAAGAATCACAGTGGGAATTAGGCTTAAAATGTGGTCTTGAGTTCTGTAGATCCTTTTACATCTATGATCTTTTTAATCTTTTTAGCATTTCCAACCTAAATTTCTGTGTTCGTTTATCCTAGATTGTTGTTATACCAATGTTGTTCTTTAGTGTAATGTTGTGTGTGTCTCTCTCTCCATGATATTTACCCCCCTAAATATTTATAGAGCATATATTTATGCTCCCTGTCACTTTTGCTAGGTTAAACTCAGCTGTTTATTTTCCCTGTAAAATACAGGAGCTCATCAGTAGCTCTCCTGTGTACTGTTTTTTAATTATGAATTAATTTTTTTTTTTGTTACATGAGACTAAAATGACAGACAAGTACTTTGGAAAAGGTTCCACTACATTGTTGAGCATTATATTGATGTTTCTTTTTTCTTAAGAAATATCTGTCTCGATAGCTGAGAACCTTCAGTTGCCATGAAAGGGTGTTTTTTGCCTCTTCCCCTGAATGTGTGCATTCAAAAAGAAGAATAGCACATTCATTTTGGTACAACGATTGCCACGATTGGAAACTCTTTACATATTGAGTTCAAGCTTACCTTGTTAAAAGAGCTGATGCCCTTAACTAAGCACTTAGACACATATACAAGCACAACAGCATTTAAATGTGTTTAGTCTAAATATTTGATTTAGTACTGCCACTAGAAGAAAATGCTTTTTGTAAATAGGACCAAAATAAAAATCTAACTCTGGTTATTCTTGACAGAAAAGTATTGGTAAAGGGAAAGACCATCTTTCTTCAGGTATCTGACTCTTTTACCTCACTTCTCTGACATTTGCGAGGAATAGGATGAACAAGTAGTGAGTAGGAAAAAAACCTGGTATGTTATTACAGAAGTTGTTTTAATTCCTAAACAAAAGCACTCTCTGTTACCCTGTCATAGAAACATCATATGATGTTATGCAGACTCTATTATTAATGTTACTTTCCTATAGGTTAAACCATATCTTTACTCCCATTCTTCCTGTGAAACTCTGAATGCACAGGATTAGTGAATTTAAGTTTTAAATACCACTGTAATAAATACCTTGCTAAAAGGAACTGATGATCTTGTGGTTAGATTGCCTTTTCTCTCCATAAAAAAACCCATAAAGCCCCAAATAGAAACAGAGCTTACTTTTGGATATTTCTGTGGTAGAACTGAGGTCTAAAAGGATCTGAATATGTTCCTTGCTTCCTTACAATTTTTTTCATAAATATAAAGTACTTAATTATGTTTTTGAATTAGTTGCTTAGTACAGGTTTTGTTCAACTGTGAAGGCTTTGGTGCTCAATCCAGGTAAAGGGAAACCATCTGAGATAATGCTGAGCTTTCAAACATTAAATCTAGGTGCATTTTCAAGAAGGTTAACACCATTTTATTCTTAAATGGGAAAAAGAGCATTTACATTTTAAATTTATTTTGCTCTTAACATCACAATTGTACTGATAGACATTAGAAAATTCTTTCTTCTGCTTTTGACAGCTGCAAATACATTCATCTCTGGGGCAAAATTTGGCTCCCCCTGCCCCCAGCATCTCTGTAGCTGAAGCTAAATCACACATACCATTTTCAAAAAAAAAAAAAAAAAAAAGGCATCTGGGCCTAGGAGTCAATTGAGAGGTTTACTTAGAGGAACAGGCTGGAAAAAAAGAGCCTCACACTTTCCTAAGTTCCTAGCTCAATCAGTATGCACTGATTAAAATGACCAGTCGCCAGGAGAATCTTGACTTGGCGGTCAGTGTGAAAAAATTCAAGTCGGGTAATAAAAGGGCATGTTAATGCTCTGAGAATTCAGAAACTCCAATGTTCAAGTACTTCAGGATTAGCTTCCAGAGCCTAGTTTGAAGCTGCCTCATGTTTTCTAACAGTATCTCCCAGAAGACAGGATCTTGTAGGACCCTTGGTGCCCTTTGAAAGAACAAATGATACTGCTACTGCTAGTTGCAGGATAAGCAGGAGTGTTTCTGTGATCTTTTTGTCGTTTTGATGAAATTAGGTGCTTCTTCCTTTCTTTCTATGACTTCTGCAAGTGGCTTTTAAAATCATTCTAGAATAGTGGAAGTCGCTACCAGGATATCTGGAAAGGCCAAAGGAGAAGAGGAGGAGCCCTACAACAAATGAGAATTTACTTGAAAATTAGAAGCAGTAGAGGCAGTTGAACTGGGGCAAAGTCTGGAATTTCTTGAAAGATTCTAGTAGAATAAAACTTCTGTTGCTGTTCTGTTCAGTATTGTTCTGTTGTTGTCTCCTACTTAGGCCTGCCACAGACAACAAACATTCTTATCTTATTTTTAGTAGTCATACCCATGTCTTATTTGGCAATAAGAGGAACATCCGTTGTCATTTTCACCAGAGAGAAGAGCAGCCTGAGCCATACAGCCTGAGATGACTTCTAAAGGAGGTTGCACAAGGCCAGGATTGAGACATACTGGTTGGACAACATGATGATTACCTTGGACTGAACTGCCAGGGTTCATACCTGTCCTGTAGCTAAAAGACTTCAGGGTCTAGCATTGTCTGGCACCTGTTAGGAGTAATAATTCATGGGAAGGGACTGACTCTTCCTCCTTGCTTTCACATACGGTACAGAGATTTAAGTAATTTTTGGTTATTGTGTGCTTTCAGGATGTGTTTGCCCATGGGTTTGCTTTTTTAATATAGAATCATAGAATTCACTAGATTGGAAGGGACCTTTAAGATCATCAAGTCCAACCATTGACCTAACACTGCCAAAACCACCACTAAACCATGTACCTAAATCTCCCCTGGCACAGTTTGAGGCTGTTTCCTCTTGTCCTATAGCTTGTTACTTGGGAGAAGAGACCAATCCCCACCTTGCTACAGCCTCCTTTCAGGTAGTTGTACAGAGTGATAAGGTCTCCCCTGAGCCTCCTTTTCTTCAGGCTAAACAACCCAGCTCCCTCAGCCACTCCTCATAAGATTTGCTGTCTAGAGCCCTCATCAGCTTTGTTGCCCTTCTCTGAACAGACTCCATGATGAATTAAAATCAAATATTAGCAAGATTTACTTGAAGTTTTATGAAATCTGAAGCTTCTCTTGTATGTTTGGGAGACTGTCGAATGCTTTACTGCTAACTGCCACAGGGGACTGGCTTAGTGTTTCAGCCTTGTGCAAGTGGTTGCAGACTGCTTTTCACCAAGTCTGTTACCACATGGAGTGAGGGAGTGAGCGAGCTCTTCAGTCTACTAAACAGCTGCATGGTATTACAGCGATGCATACCTTGTATTCCTCAGCTTCCAAATGCTTGTGCACCAAATCTCTTCCAACGCATGACTGAGATGTGTAATTTCTAGTAGTGAATTTCTTAGCTTTGTCAAGAAAGCAGAAAAGATATGTAATTGCTGGCTGTTATGTATGCTTTTAAAACATAACTTAGTTAAGTCTTACATATTCATTCATCTCACCTGATGTATTTCACAAGGACTCCTAGACTTCTTCCTTCCCTTGCAATCTAGTTCTACCTAGGAAAACAAGAAAGAAAACGTTTCCTGTGAGAGTTGATCAGTGATTACAGGGATCATATGAATAATAGAATCTAAGAGAAATATTTTATGCATATGTGTATGTTGGATTTGTATCTATGTGCACATGTGCATACACTGTTTGTACTAGTTCTATAAGGCCATCACATTTGTTTTTGGGATTTCCAAATGTGTGGTAGTTCTTTGCAGAAATCATCCTTTGAGTTAAGCAGCTAGCTCACATGTACACATTTACTTTATTGTTTCCATTCAAGTCGAAGGCTTGTAGAGCCTCTTAGGAGTTTAAGTAAGACTCTTGACAATAGTGATAAAAGAACAAAGTGGTCCAGATGTACTCTTTATGTACAGAAATATTTGAGGAATTTTCTTTTCCTGAATGGCAACGTGGATATGTGGGATTCTGCTGAATTATCAAGCCACATAATCCTCTGTCATGTTGTCTCTATATCCTGCTTGCTTATTGTGCATGGGATGGGAAGGTCATGTGTTCAGAGGCCAGAAAAGCCTTGTGCTGCCCTGCTCCCTCAAGAAAGGCATGTCTTCTGGTATCAGTGTGGTTCATGAGGGAAAAGTCATACCGTCTCGGATTAGGCAAACTGAGTTCCCTTTACTCCATCTACTCCATACGGGGAGAAGGCCGCTCAAAGGAAGAGCTGAATTTAAAATAGTTCCTGAATACATCCTTTGCACCCAGCTCTTTCTAATACAGTGTTCCTGACTCTTCAGCATCTCTTAGGGAGGTGAAATGGGACAAGACTGTGAGTGAGTCACCACTAGAAACTTTCATACCTGTCAGACTGTGTGATTAGTGTTGTAATCACGTAGATGGTCTTTGATATGGAAGCTAGGGTGTGTATACGTGCTGTAAGGAAAACTTGTGACAAACTTGTTTTTAAAAACAACAATAGAAAATAATACCACAGACATGTGGACTTAAGTAGGTTTTCCTCTGGTTTATATTTGATGAGCTAGTGTGTGTTCATCTCATCAGTTGCTTAAATATAGCTTAGTATTTTAATATTTGTCTATCCTGAATCTCAAGTAATATGTTTGAGACCTTGCACTCTGGAAATGATTGGCAAGCCAGCCCTTAAGTATAAATTTAACTTTTACCAGTGCGTGAATTCTAATTCCAGTTAAATTTATAGCAGTTCAACTGTACCAACATCCTGGTTTGAGGCACAAACCATGACAACCAGGAACAGGATTTCTGTTTCTTTGGCTGAAGAAGTTTTGATCAGTAAGATCTGAAGAGGAACAAATGTGGTGGAGCGACAAATCCAGTTATGAAAATGCTGCTAACGCTGTTGTCTTGAATAGATTTAAACAGAGCAGGCCAAGATTTAGATGTGACATAAATTGAGAAAGACAAAAGAGTGTGGACCAGAATATGGTTTTCCTAGAGTAGTCAGTTTACTGCTTGCTGGCAATATCTGATTTACTAAAATATTTAATTTTGTTTGTGGTTCGCTTTTTATTATCCCCTTTGGTTGAATCCCATAGCCCTTTGTCAAGCAGTCAAAAGTGTATCCAATGCTTAAGTGAAATATGAATGTCCTGTTGGATATGACAGGGCATATGTGTGGAAAGTGATGGGGATGCAGGCTTTCTGGTCAAGACCAGCTCTGCTGATTTAAGTAAAATTAGCAAAAATACATATGCAACTCAGAATTGGCTAGAGATGTGCAGAAGTCAAACTTATGTCCAGATTAGGGGCCCAAGACCCTAGGAAAGTAATATGCAGGACCCTACTGCAGGTCTAAGATTTGGTATTGTGGTTTTCTAGTGTGCATGGCTCTGGTGAACTGGCAGCACTTCTTCAAGGCCTATATACTAATTTCAGTTCCTTTTGTATGTATTTATTGTACTTTTTTTTCCTGAAGTCACTGGTTACTGGGCTGGTCTTTTGTCTGGTGTGTTTAGACCATCAAAAAGGTCAACTAGACTTTTTCTTTTACCTGATGTGAGTAATATTTGGACCGACAATTCTGAAATAAAATGTTCTGTGGAGCACTTCTAGTCTTGTGTGTTGTCCATGTAGCCATATATCATGCAGCTCAGAACTTGTTTGTTTATTTAGTGATGCTCATTCTAATTTTGTTTGGGGCTATTCTTAATGAATGGAAAGCAAAATATCAGAATAGAGCAAAGGGTAAAGATCTGATGACAACCTGTGGAGTTGTGTTACATTCTGTTAATAATAGACACGTAGGACTTAGTCTAGGAAAATTTAGAATATAATCCAGCAATATAACCAAATCCTGATTCATTGGTATATAAAAAGCTGCTTTTGGTTAAAACTGGGTAAAAGTAGAATTAACTTGTTCATTCTATGAAGGCACTTTAAGTATCCCTGACACTTGCATAGCTAAGATTTGATCTACAAAATTTTAGGGATAAATAAGAATAAAAGACCCAGACAGCTGTTGAGCATATGGCTTGTATTTTGGCATTGTTCTAGTTGCCTGAATCTCAGAAAATTAGCATAAATTATTAGGTAGCTATTAAATTTATGTGTATGTTTGATACAGTGTGTGTGTGTGCTAACCTGATTTTTTTCTTTTTATTTCTTTTCTGTGGAGAACATGTCTTGTTGATTTCTTTTCACGGCTTGCACTTAATATTCTTTTGATTGCTATATTATAAATAGCTTCAGCTAAATATATTTCTCATGTATCCAGGTGAAAAACACACATATATATTGTGCTTTCTTGCAGGGGCTGGTGTTTTTTTCCTTTCTTGTGCTGAAGGAGAGCAGATCAGCTTTCTGTTCGACTGTATCGTCCGTGGCATCTCCCCGACGAAAGGCCCTTTTGGTTTGCGTCCAGTCCTACCAGGTTAATATAGGAAGTATAGAGTAACTGAGCAAAGTAGGAACTTGCCATGTCTAGCACTTACTGCTGTGATTGTAAGAACAGCTTGCAGACACTAAGGGTGTAGAAAGTGCAAAGTGGTTTTCATTCTGAAATGTCACAGTAGAGATTTAACAGTTGAATGTACTCAGTTTCCCCCTGCTGCTCTGGCTCATTCATATTTCTGGTGATATTGCTAACTTTAGCCTTTTCTTATTTAACAGTACTAAAATATGGCAATTTGAAATGAAAGGAATCCTAACCTTTAGTTTTAAGGTTACACAGTTCAACTTGGATCCATGTCTGCATTACTACTTAACTTCTGGGGCATTTTGAGTTCATCCAAAACAATTAGAACTAAGTCTTCCCAACCTTAGAAAACTTTGTCAGGCCTCCACATCACATTTCAGTTTTGCAGCTTGAGCTTCTTTTCTGATGTGCAAGGATTAAATTCCTTTTCCTATTTCATGGTAAATGTTGCATGTGCTGTAATGTCCATGGAGGAAGTTAGATGGCATTATAGCAAGCTCTGTTGCCTTTTGACTTTGGCAGATGAAGAAATATAATGTTGAGTTGGAATGACTGTGTTAAACAAGACAAGAGTGTGGAAATGAGATTGCAGAAAAATATCTGTGAATTGGCAGTGGGATGTAGTGGGAATAGGCTACAAGAATGGTGAAGGGTGAGGCAGGATTTGTAGGAAATACTTAGAGTTTCTGTTTAAGTGTTAGGCAGTTAATAGATGTTTGACAGGGTTTTATTGCTGTTATAAGATTAAGATAATTGCAGGAAGGAAATGTGATGGAAAAGATTAGATCTTGATGCGAAACTTGTGAAAGTAAATTATGACAAGTTAATTAAAGTAAATGGAGTAGACACAAGGCTCAGTTCATCTCTTCTTTCCCATAGTTGTAACACCGAAGTAAATAAAATAATCAAGCAGAATAGTGGGCAATAAAACCTCATTCTTCTATGATAATCTGTGTTTGCGTTAAACTAAGTGGAGTGTTAAAAAAAAGCAAACAAGAAAAAAACAAGAGAAACCCAAAAAACAGGGCTGATACTTAAAGCTTTGCTGTTGAACGCATATTTTTATGCATGTCTAAACTGTATTACACATATACAACTCCTAAATATTTCAGTTAACAAAAATTTATGTCCAGAAAAATTAAGCCTACAAGCAACTATTCTGTTGTCTTTTTTTTTAATTATTATTTTTTAAATTTTAATTTCAGATGCCACATTCTTCTTTTTCTAGAAGCATGTAGAAGTAAATCTGCTTTTGCATCTTAGTTATCAACTCTGCCATTTGTGGGTTGTTATACATAGCTGCATAATACATTGCCTTACCTCCAGTGAGGTTCTGACCTCACTGAAGTGCATAAAGTGGATGTGGAATATCCTGGGGATGATTCAGTCATTTTGCTAAGGAAAGACATTTTTTCCAAGGAAAGACATTTTTTCCAGGGTCTTTTTCATTTGTTTTCTGTGCTTGATGGACTTGGCGCTAAAATGAAGTGAAGATGTACTCAGCCACTTGATTTCACCTTGTTTCCCTGAAAAGAAGCAGTGTTCTGTAGGGAACTGTGCTCACATTCTTGCAGACTCCTCTACAGCCCTTTTCCAAGCTACTTTGACCCCTCTACCTTACATATCCCTTGTCTCTTCCAGTTTGTTGTCACGCCCTATGTACACACCGCTTCATAGAAAACTTTTATTTTTTTATGTTCACCTTCATTTATTATCCCATGCAGAAGCTTGCACAGACCTGTTCAAGGCACATGCACATGTACAATACTAGTGATTCATCCATAAACTAATTTTCCTTATCAAGTACGCTGTTACACAGCAAGTACTGTATTGCTACCAGCTGCATATGGTATCTGGCAAGAGTATTGAAATTCACCCAATCTTTTGAAAGGGTTAGTTATTAAATAGATTAATCATCTGCACACCTCAGGTAACTAGACCAAACCGTGCAGATTGGGGATTCTACCTAGAAACATCTAGTCAATGTTGTTCATATTTACTGCAGTGCAGAATGCCACACAGCCACAAACGTGCTTTATATATGCAATGTTCTGCTTCTGTGTAATTTAAAAGCTTTTACAGGAAGCAGCCTTTTCTCCATGGCTTGCTATTTGAATTTGGCTTCTTGCTGTTGCCCGGACCTTTTCAACTTAAACATAAAACATGCTTGAATAACTCTTAGGTATTTTCAAGAAAGGAAGACACACAAAGGGCAGCTGTACAGAGAAAAGAATACGATGTGGTGGAAAAAAAGTCACATTGACAGTGTTCTTGGACACCAATACCCATGGAACAAATATAATCTAGAGACATTATGCAGTCAATATCTGCTTAGTCTGTCTTTTGAAAAAGGATAATGAGTGAAGCCAGTGGCTTCATGTACAAAAAGCTCAACCATATGGTTAAATGGAGTGCTGAAATATTTAAGTGTTAGCATGAAACTAGTAGGAAATGATAGAGACTGATTTGGAGAGGACTGGAAAATGACCAGTTTTCTTACTTTTTACTTCCCATAGTGAGTCTTTAAACAAATGTAAGCTGCCCAGTATCCAAAAGGAGTTTGTAAACTGCATGTGCAAGGGATATTTGCTCGAGTACAATTTTCACATCTTCTTTTCAGAATTGTAGTTTTAAAAAATATACCTTACTTCCTTAAAACGTTGGTGTTCTCATAACATAGATATATGATTACTATATGTATTTTATTATGTTATATATAAAATATGTAACAAGAAAGCCATGCAGTGGAACTTTTAAACTTGACTGACCATTGCAAGGTATCAAAATCTGGTCTAATCTCTCATAGCTGACATGCTTTGAGCAGCAGGTTAGATTAGAGAACTCCTGAGATCCCTTCCAACCTGAATTATTCTGTGACTTTTTGGAAATGGTTATCGAATGAATGTGAATGGTGTCATGACAAAAATAATTCTATTATGTGTACACCCAAAATAAAATGGAAAAGGAAAAGAACATTAGATGTTTCACAGTCTACTACTGTGTGGTACTTATTTTGGCAGTCCATTAATTCTGCCAAATTGTACCAAAATACTTCTATTGGTAGCTCTATTAGCAGATTGGAGGTTTTGATTTGTTAAAGGCTGCATGATCAGGTCTCAAATTTAAGACACATGGCATTGAGTCGGAATGCAATGGATACCTACAGTACCTTACATATTTTTACGCAGGGTAGCGTTTTAAATAAAGGACTCAAATGAGTGACAGGATGTCTTTGGTGGCTTGTTTTCCCTAGCTACTAGTTGGAAGATAATTGCTGTAACTGGCTACCTGCAACAGACAACTTTTTTTCTTGAGAAGATACTTAGAAAACAGACCAGAGAATTTTATGTTCTTGTCTTGACAGAAGTCTAGGTATTGACAGAGTAATGAATCACTGATTGGATGGTTTGTAATCTATACTGAATATGCATGCATATTATTTGAGAAATGTTTGTTTATCAGATGTGCATTGAATTCTGTCTTTTCGCTAGCAAGATTCATCTTGAATGCCAAACACGAACACAGCAAATGCCCAACAGTTGATCAGTGGTATCTTTGATCAGTGGGCAGATCAGTACTCTCTAAATCTGGCTAAGGCTATGGGACAGTCTAGACCTGCAGGCTGGAAAGACCCCAAGTGTAATGTTGATAGTCTTGATGCTCTTTTTTAATTTTGGAAGCTTTTTCAGGCTGCTTTGTGACTGACTGGAGAGTGTGCAGTGCTGCTTGCTGAGGATCTATCTGATGCTCTTTCTTTTTGTTGAAGCTTGATACACCTTTGGCCATTGCAAGACAGCTCTGTGGCTGCCTTCTGCAGTATCTGTACCAAGTGGATCCTCCTCAAACTTTTAGGACATCTTTTCATTCCTCCAGACATCTTACAAGGTGTGGAGATGTTAGCATGAAGGTGAGGGTCCAGGCCTGATTTGCAAGTGTGCCTACAGCTACAAAGGAAAAAAGAAAGGAGAGATGTTCAGGCTAACTTGTCTAACTTTATTTAATGATGTAATTAACCAATGTTGCATTTTAAACATGCATATAATCAAGCATATCTTAGGTAGCTGCTGACTTAACTTGATAGAATACTTTTTTCTGACAGGTTCTTACTGAACAACCCTGGAGCTTTGAATTACTGTGACACTTTATTCATATATTACCAAAGTGTTCAAAATCTCCCACGATGAGCAGCTGATGTGGCTTTAATGAATATCCACCAACGTAACATAAAAATAAAAACTCCATCAGAGGCATTTTTAGTCCAGCCAAATTTCATGTAATCCTTCCCCTTTGCCCCAAAGCAGTGTTTCAGAAGATTTCAAGGATTGCCTCACACAGAAGTTTTTTCTTGATAGCAAAGGATACATTTTTGTCTGGAAAATGATAAAACACTTTCTCAGTTGAAGGATGTGAGTGAATCTAACTGTCTAGATTCCATGGGAGTAAATCATGTTATAAGATACATTTGTTTAGAGTTCGGGAAATGAAGGTACTAATTGCTCTTAGAGTTGTTGGAGCTACTGTAGGATGTTGTGTGGGCAGAAGCTGTCTGAACTTTCTTTGACAGCTGTCTCAGTACCGGTCATGCTGCTTCTGTCCTCCTGAGTTAGTAATATGGCAAATTACTACACAGTTATTTAGAGGCTTTGTATTGTGCATGCACAAGGTATAGGATGATGCCAACAAATCCAACTTCACTATTGAAAAACCCCTTGTTTTTACCATTTTTTAGGCCATACTTCTACACTCATATGCCAGGAGGTCATAAGTTACGCCCTCAAGTAAGGACTCGTTTCTAAAAGGTGTCTGCCAGTGACTTCAATCCTTAGTCTGATCTTGTAGCAAAACCTCCTGATTAGTACTTGGTAGTCTGTAACCAAAAATACTAATATAAGAATCTGCTGCTTCTGGATAACAGCATTGTGTGTGTTTTCCATAGAAGTCTTGCTTATTAGCAGAGAAGATTAAAGGCAAAACAAAGAATTCAGTAAAACAGATGGACAATTATTTTTAATATCTGCTTAATACATTAAGTCTATACATGTTTGGCAGGTTTTGAAGTTGTTTCTCTAGATATTTCCTAGTACTTGCTGAGAAAGGATTCTTCTAATCAATCTTCTACAAAACCGGGCAATAAGAGGTCACAGCACACAACTATGAACCCAATTTTATACATACCTTTTATACATAGGCAATCCTTAAGGGGAAGTTTAACCAAAAAATTATCAGTCCTGTTGGACAGACAGTATGCCTAGAGATTTCATGTTGTTGGGTGAATCCTGTTGTGTTCTGTAGCTGTGTAGCTGATAGAGAATTTGGCTTCTAGGAGCAATTGAACATGTGAAATAGAAACTTAACTGATTTGCTTCAACTTCCCTCCTACCTCCCCATCTTGTATTTTATTATAGGCCATTTTTGCAAGATCAGTTGCTTGACCAGGTTTTTTTAAACTATATCTTTTGCTGTCTGTAAGAGGCATATCAGTTACTAAAAAACTAATAGTTGTGTATGTGCTGAAGTAACATTCTGAAAATCTGTATTTATCAAGTAATCATATTCTGAGAAAAATGGAAAGATCTTTCCTACTGACAGTTCTTTGCTGTGGGAAGGGTTAGTGCCTGTTGCATCTTGGTTTGACTAATTTGCTGATCTGTTATGCCAACTTTATACTTAAAGTGCTCATAGAACATCTTTGTCAAATGTTTTTGGACATAAGGGCATTTAACTAGATACAGCAGAGTAACTGGAGCAGAGGACATTCAAAAATAGATTCAGGCACCAGCCTGTAACACTGTATGCCACTGAGCAGATCCTTGCATGGACCTGTCTGGGTTGCACCATAGGTGCTGGTGGCCAAATCTTGTATTTTCCTTTGGCAGAGGTCCATACGGAAGCATTGGGGGTTTCATCTGAGTAAGCAGTTACACAGGTTTGAACTAGTCAATGCTTAATATGAGTTATATTGCAGGGAAACAGGAATGGAGACCTAACAAAATAATCCATATCAAACAGTCCTCTGTTCTTAAAGATAAGTTGAAGGTGTCAGAGACTGACATCAAGCACTGTTTGAGCTGGGAGGCACAGAGGTCACAGACCCTGTTTGTCACACACATTGTTGCCTTGTCCCTGTTAGAATATCTTTGATTTCCAAGATATGCTGTTGTAGGACTCTGTGTGTCTGGCTTCTTCTGCTAATCTTATCCAGATTGCAGACTGGTAAAGATGGAAACCTCTGCATGGGAAAGAAAGTTCAGCATTGTCACTTTGTCGTGGTTTGGGCCAGATTGGCCCAATCCGGTGGAATGACAGATGCGCTCGCTCTCTCTTGCTCTGCTCCCGAAGGGAGGCAAGAGAGAGAGAAAAAGAGAGACTTAAGAGTTTAGAAGGAACTAAACTACTTTAATGAAATATTAATAACAAAATAATAAAAATAAAATAATTAAATATATACAAAACCATATCAAGCTCCCAGGATGACAATCACGTCACCAGCAGGCGCTGGGGAAGTCCCAGACTGGACTCAGTGATGGACAGGAACTGGATTCCAGATCTGGATAGGGATTGGGATCAAAGGCAGACACAGAGACAGAGTCCTTCTCGGATGCTGGCCATTGAAGAAAGAGGGGCTGACCCTTTGATCCCTCAGCTTTTATACTGAGCATGAGGCAGATGGGATGGAATACCCTGTTGGTCAGTTTTGGGTCACCTGTTCTGTCCGCTCCTCCCCACAGGTGTGACCGCTCTATGCTTTTCTGCTTCTGACCCTCCAATGGGGCAAGTAACAAAGTTGGCTGGCCTTGGTTGTTATAGCAATAAGTATAACCAAGAGCCTCTCTGCATCCCATTCCTTGGCATCAACTATAAACATGGGTCTTACTATTCAGAGCGAAGTTTTCTGCACAACATGCTGTTAATTTCAGCAGTTGGAAGAGGCCTAGCTAAAAAGTAAAGTTACTGAACAAAATTGGTCCTGTTTTACCTCAAACCAGGACACACTTCTGCTCCTGTGATGTACTAGGATCTATCCCGGGCAGGCAGATCAGAAAGTGAATACGGTTAGAGAAGAGAGATGTGGCAGCTTGTTTCTCAGGTAGTTAATAATGTAGGGACTCCCATGGAGCTTCAGCTTACCTGGCAATGCTCCTTCCCCTGATTGTAAGCTTGCTTTGACTGCTGTGTTGACAACATCAAACCCAAGTCTTTTAAAACCAAAAGACCTGGGATGAAAATGAAACTTTTCTTTCATCATTTCAACTGTTTTTATCTTACTAACTCAACCACAGCAATGTATAGCCTTTTTCATCTTTTTTTTCAATGGTTAAATGTTTTTGTGGTGTGTTACTACTACCCAGTTGATCTGATATACAAGAGCAGCAGTTGTGAGGAAGCTAATCTGTTTTATCTGTCATTAATTCCTTTCCCTATGTAATTAATAAGAGCTACTGAAACTTCCAATGATGAACAAGTTAGCAGACCATATTATTTGCAACTGCTGAACATGACACACTTGTCAGTGCTGTTTGAAGAAATCTGTAAGATTTCTCTTGGGATAGTGGTTATGATTACTTCCAACATCTGGTTTTATTGTCGTGCCTGGCTAGAAACAAAATGGTTTAGAGGAAACTGGCTTGTTTCACTGATGAAAGTTCTTCCACATTCTGTATAACTTTTGGTCTTTCTGTTGGAAAAGAAGAAGCTGTCTTCAGTGAAGTAATTTCAGCTGGAATGGCAAACTCACTAAAATGTATGGGGTAAAATCCTTGATAGTACATTTTAGGAGTGCTTTTTAGTGTTCTAAATTGTCTTGTATTAAACATGAAGACAGAGAGCCACCAGGTTGCTTATTTCATCTCTGACTTCTGAACTGAATCATCTTCTGAACATCAAACTTGAAAGCAATGTCTTTGTAAATAAGTGATCTGGATTGGAAGGTATCAGAGAGTTCAATCACTATGACTCTGAGTTTATGATGTAGATTTGTAAATTTGTAGGATGAAAAATTTGGTCTTTCTCAATGGTAAAATTCCCAATGAGTTCAGTGAAGTCAAGACACATTTTAGAGGTCACATATTAGTTTTCAACTCCACTAGACCTGCTGGATGCTAATTATCTCTGTAGCTATTGCCTTTGGTGCTGTGCTCTTCAGGGTCCCTGGTAGTAACTCTTATAGGCATTGGGTATAATCTCTGAAAGTCTTTGACACTTAACATTATAACTTATGTGGCATTTCTCCAGGATGTGGTTGAAGGCAAATTGTCCAATGCATTTTCCAATCAGCATTTTTCCTCTCCTGTAAGCATGTCTTTTTCCCCCTTTTTTATATATTTTCCATGTTTCTTTTTTATTTATTTTCTGTTTCTTTTTAAAGATCCAAGTACAAATCCAGCCTATTCAGAAGAAAGATTGGCTCATGAAGCTTTGCAATTAGAAAAGCGCTTGAGCTTGCTTTCCCATACAAGTCGCCAGGGCAGTGGAGGTAAGAAACATCTTTACTTAAATAAAAATAAATGCTGTTCCTTCCTTCCCAGAATTTAGAAATGAGCATATGTATGTAATTATAAGACGCTGAGCTTAAGACAAAAATAATAGAGAAATGGTCAAGAAATTTGATTTGGCTGCTGTTGCTTGTGGAGCAGTTTTTTAACAGCATTGTTTGAAGTCCATTGATGTAGTTCGGAGTTTTTCAGCTGAGTAGAGTGAGCTTTGGATCTAACACTATTAACACAGGAAAATCCTTTCGTATGCTGAATCCTACTGAATTTGTGCATGTGCAACTTCAAAAGAATTGTCTGCGTCGTTTGATATCTGCTTAAGTATTTGACTCACTCCAGTCTGTGAGATGAACTGACTTGTATAGCTCATGCATCAGGATAACGGCAGATTTTTTTAATAAAACCTAGGACTCCTGTGCTTTAGTTCTAAGTGTTATTATTCTTGCTTTTCGTGATGGTATCCATGCATGTCCCTTCTGGAGTTGTTTATGCATCAAAGTAGAATTGGTGTCTAGCACTGGACTTGTAAATGGGCCTATGCCCCGAACTGCCATTTGAATTGTTTAATAACAGAAGTTAGATCTTCAAAAAATCTGCTTTGCTTTTGACTCTGAAGCCTACAAGCCTAAAAATTGCCCTGTGAAGATCCTCAAGAGCTTAATTGTGTGCTTCTATGCGTGTCCATGGCTCCTTTAGTATGGACACTGCTGAGTAATGTGGTTTGTGACTAAATTTCCCTGAGACTTCCTGAGGGTTTTCTTAGTTAGCATATAACTACCAGACTTGACTAGATTGATGGAAAACAAATGAGACTTGATAGAAAAGCATGCCTGTTCTTTTTATCCAGTTACTCTGGTTAGAAAACATGTGGCCCAACTTTGTATACGTTCTCTGCTTGAGATTACTTGAATTTATGATCTGATTCTCCTAAGAATGTTATAATCCTCAGAGAATGAGGAATCCTAGAGTAAGATTTTAATATTCTGTTATTTGAGTTTTGCATAGGAAAATTAAATATTTGTTTTTATGGGAAATATTATAACAACAAGACTGTCCCTGTAGGTTTGATGGGAGGATATATGCCTGAATCTGGAGATCTTGGTTCTGCCACTGCCTTGGAGAACATGTGGCTCTACATCGTTAGAGCATTTTCTTCAAGTTTGTGGGAGGGCTTCCCTTTCAGAGTTTTAAAGTGCCTAAAATATTTCTCTTAAGAGAAGGGATTTGAAATAAATTCAACAATCTTATTTTTTTAATAAAAAATATATGTTTTTGTAAGCAGAATAACTTTTATTTAACAAGTATATTTCTTCTTCTGGGCATGTTGCTGAGAACTACACTAATATTTTTTGTAATTCATGCCTTCTGTCTAGACAAATTTAATCCCAGGAGTTACACTTATGCAGGGGGTCCCAAACCAGTGTCATGCAATGAGCACTGGGGGAAAAGAAAGCATTAGCTTTCATGGGATAAACATTGCTATTGTGTGATAGTATATATCAAGAATTACTCCACGAAGCGCAAGAGAATTGTTTTAAACTTTTCCCTCAACACCTGAGAATAGAAATAGCCTAGTGATACCAGAAGCTCAGGTCATTTTGCAGTGGGCCCTTCCTCTTTCTACCCCATCTGGCAACTTATTGCCCAAGGCATAAAATTAATAAAGTTAATACTTACAAAATGATTCTGCTGTCAGCCTTTGTTTTCACATTGGTTTTATTAAGAAGTAAGGAAATAACATTGTAGACTGTGTGTGCCACTACAAGAAAGTGTTTTTTTTTTTGTTTGCTTGTTTGTTTTTGTGTATGTGTTTGTGTAATGTTTGTGTTTTGTCCTTATGCCCTTTCATACCAATGTTTAATTTTTTTTCTTCCATCTCTTGTCTTGAATAACAGTAGTTACATGTAAAAGTGTCCTTGCAAGTATCAATGAGAAAAAAAAATAATCTTGCAATATATGCATAAATGAATCATGGAAGATCTTTTTGTATATAGATACATAATAATTTTTGTAATAGTAGTATTCTCGTATTTGCTTGTTAAAGTGATGTATGGTTGCATTTTGGTACAGATATTATGGAGAATTACAGTGTAGAAGAGCTCAGAAGAGAGAACAGGACAGTCTTAAGTTTGATTTTTCTTTTCTAGGAGACGATAGAAGTCTTTCAAGCTCGTCTTCAGATACCAGCCACTCGGATGTTAGTGTTGGGAGCAGATTAACAATTTGGCCTGAACAGTCTTCAGCCAGCACTTCTCAAGAGAGTCATGGACTGGCAGCTGCAAAGGGCATTCATCTTGGGGAAGAAAAGACCCTTCCAGAAGGGGCACGTGGCACCACTAAACTGCCTCCAAAGCCCCTCCGATCCAGACAGCTACAGGAAATAGGTCGTCAGAGTTCTTCTGACAGTGGAATAGCTACTGGTAGTCACTCTTCGTACTCTGGAAGCTTCTCTTCCTATGCTGGGAGCTTGGACATTTGCCATGGTGATGAATTTGGATCATTGCTAAGCGTGCCATTGAACTTTCCTTCAGATCAGAATTTATGTACTTGTCCTCACAGTGAGCCTCAGAGAGGTGCGGGATCAGACTATCAAGTTCCCAGCTCTCTCAGACATATTTACGATATACCCAGGAGTTTGTTACAGGCAGCTTCTAAAGATGTGCAACCGAAGAGTGCAGATTCCACATTACCCAAGGACCAGGCCCTGTCACCTCAAGGTGCTAGTGACCCAAAACTGCTACTACCACACTTGGAAGCACGGCGGGTACCTGCGCACAGCCAGGACAGAGGGAGGCCTTCATCCTTGCTCACAGAAAGCACCAAGGACTCAAGTGATGAGACATATGTGGATTTTGTTTCGAGGTGGTCAGACACAAAACCACAAGGACAGGTGTCAGACTCCAAAAGTAGTGAGTTGTCACCATCTAGTGGGGCCTCAGCTGACCCCTATGACACATGTAGCCCCCACCCTGGGATGACAAGAGCTCTTTTTTCAGCTTGTCCAATCTGTGGTGGACTAAAGGTAAATACCTAACACTGAGCAGATGCTAACAAGCCTTACTTAATAGAGCATGATTAATTTAAAATTACTTAAACTGCAAGTCAGAAGTACTATTGTTTCCTTTATAATTTGAACAGGTAATAACTTTTGTGGTTTTTATCCTCAAGTTGAGAGGCTTAGCACACGGTTTCCTCAAAATCTGTGCCCGATCGAGAAAACACTGAACAATATAGGTCATCAGTCATTACTTTTAAATTGGAAAATTTTGGTTTTGGGTGTATGCAAGTGGCTTACAGTGACAGAGACAGAAGCTTTACAGGCACATAAGAGGGCTGAATCTGTCATACAATAGTAATTTAGCATGAAGGACATTAATCTGTCTTACTGCTGTTATTTCAAAAGAAGAAAGAAGGGAGGCCAAATAGTATGTGCTGCTCTTTAGGTGACCACAGTACATATTTTTAATTTTATTGATATTTTTCTTTTCTTAATCATTGTAGTTTGAGCATGTCTTGCACAAGAAGCCAGATTAGTGATTCACTGGGGAAAGACAAGATAGTTGAGTTAGCATAGCAATCCATAGCAGATCAACTAATCCAGTATTATATTTATAACTGGCCAGTGATAGACACTTTAGAGGTGGTGTACAAAAACTCATTAGTCCTCTACTACCAGGACAGTGTATTTGCAGGAAAAAATATTTTTGATCACTTGTCACATAAAGACTTAAAACCTGAAGCATGGAAATTCATATACCTTTCTAAACATGTGTTACTATGAATGATATTCCCAGAAGTTCTTTTTGAACACTGCTAAATTCTTGGCTTTTTATGGCAGTAAGCTTTATACATTAGTTGTACATTGCATAGCGAAAAGATTTCTGTTTTTACCTGTTCTGGAGAAGACCTTTTTATGAATGTGTTTGCTAAACTAGAAGAAGGTAAAGCTGTTTGTGTTGGTGAACTGTTGAAAGGCTGGGAAGGTTAGGAGGAGTGCTCAAATTAAGGAATGTGTGAAGCAGAGACTCAACAAGACAGGCTTTTGTTCGAGGAATTAAGTATTGCCACTGAAATGTGTACATTTTAATTGAGCATGCGGGATTACATAAACCACTGCTATGAAAAGGGCTTGAGCTTATAGCGCATTATGAAAGAAAAATTAAAATACTATAAACTTGAGGGATTATTTTCTTCTCACAAAGTATTTCATGCATTGGCATCATTGACTGCCTTCATGTGTATGAAAACTAGAAAATGCTATCTGCCTGAGATGCTTGTATAGCCTCTGTTAACAGCACCTTGGGTGTTACTTTGTCACGTACTTGCAGCGCTTGGGAGGTAGGGAGGTACTGGTGTGACAGGCCTTATAAGGTTGTGTCTACGCTGATCATTAGGATCAGTGTTCTTCCAAGACCATCCTTGCCAGCCGTCAGCACCAAAGGCCCTCACTAGGCCTCTAGCCTAATTCTGAAAGCTTGACTGGATGCAAGGGCCTGAGATTCAGCCTCCCACTTCTGTTCTTTCTGCAGTGCAGGCAGTGGGGTGCACAGCAGTGTATCTACTGCTGCCTTCCTATATCTGCTGCCTGTAGTTAGAGAGAAGATGGGAAAAATCATAGAATCATAGAATGGTTTAGGTTGGAAGGGACTTTCAGGATCATCTAGTTCCAAACCCACTGCCACAGGCAGGGACACCTCCCACTAGACCAGGTTGCTCAAAGGCCCCATCCAACCTGGCCTTGAACACTTCCAGGGATGGGGCAGCCACAACTTCTCTGGACAACCTGTTCCAGTGTCTCACCACCCTTCCAGTAAAAAATTTCTTCCTAATATGCCATCTAAATCCTAATGTCTAATCTAAATCTAATCTAAATGCACAAGAAAAATCTAAAAAAACCCCCATCTAAATCCATCTAATCTAAATGCACAAGACTGATTTGTAGAAGGGCTCTGCTCTGGTATCAGAAAGCTCCAAGATGGCTTTCTTATAGGCAGCAAGGAAAGAGTTAGTTAAGGTACAGTTAGCTCACATGGTCTAAATGTTTCTTGGTGATCTGAATTGTCAGTTTAGACATGAATTTATCAAAGTTTACCCTGGACATCTGTGGCAGACAGGAAATTGGAAGTGAGTATTCCATTGTATATCTTCAAAGCATTTAAAGGCTAAGTCATGTCACTCCTTCTTTAACTGCCTGCTGACCCCAACAACATACACACCCACATCTTTTATTGCAAAGTGCTGTCAGGTTTCATAGTGTTTCTAGTTGCCTTAATATCAGTTGGCAAGAATTTCAGGAATTGTCAATATTTAGACAAATTTAGTGAGAGAAACACTGGTGTAACACTCTTCCTAGCTCCTGTTTTAGTATGAGATATGCTCATCTGCTTCTTTCCCCCCCCCCCCCCCCACCCCCCCATTTGTAAGCATTTGGGAAAGAAGTCTCATTAAATTGAATGATTCATGGGTTTTTTTTTACTTTTGAAAGAAAAAATAAGCTTTCGATACATTATCCTGAAACATCAAGATGAGTTATTTCAGCAGTATTTAATGGACACTGTCTTTGGCTTTTCTCATGATGAATACAGTGAAAGCACAAATCCATACGCTGTAACTAAAAAAATAATTCTTATTCCTTGTGCTCTGAACAGAATATGTTTAAGATGCAGTCAGGGCCAGGAGGAGTTGATTTGTGGATAAGACACCAGGTTTTCACATTTGTTTAAATTCATGTTCTAAACGCTTTAGTGTACCAGTGTTTGGAGTTCCTTTGCAATTTCAAGGTAAGCTGTTAATTAAATTGTGTTGATGGTTTTAAAATGCCTACTATTTAAAGTGAGTGAGTGACCTGAATAGAGGAAAGTCTACAGCAGTAATAAAGGATATAGCATTTGCTTGTTTTCTACCTGTATGTAAACTTTGGCAAATCGTGGTTAGATTTGGGCATGTTGGCTGTGCGTGTCGGAGTTCAGCATGTGAAGAGTTGGAGACAGGTTGCAGGATGAAGACATGCATGTGTGGAAGGCATGGTGGCATTCATGATTGAGATTGACTTGGTTAATAACCACCTGCTCCACTAATGACAAGGATGATGATGAACATAGGGAGAACATACCCTGGGAAAGTGCAAAGGTTCAAACAGAAAATAGGGCAAGGAAGCCTTTCAGCCTTTCTGTTTCACTCTGGATGAAGAATAGAACCAGCATGAAGAAAGTCACTAAATAATGCTTCTATTATATCTATATTGTATTTCATATTAGACATTGGGGATTAATAAGCAAGCATGCAGGGTGTTTTCTTTCTGTTGTATGTTATTGTAGTGTGCTCAAGATGTCCTTCTTTACAAACTTCACAAGGTGCGTCTTTGCTATGTAATTTTTGCCTAGGTGATTTCAGTGCTTTAGATGATTGCGGAGATGAATTCTTGTGTATTGTAAGTATATTTTAAGCTCAGAATGTTGGATTGTTATGGGATTTCTGAGTAAGCTGTAGAGATTTATTATTAGACTTTACTTATTACATTTTCAACTACTTAGCTAATACTAATTTGACAAATAGAATTTCATTGTACGCTTGTTGCTCTGTAACTTCATTTGATGCTCTAGTTTGAGAAATGATGTCAACTTTTTTTATAGGGTGTCTTTTTTTTTTTTACACCACCGTTGTTTGTAAATTTTCTTAGAAGTCTGAAAAATAAAATTATTTTCCAACTGGTTTTGTCCTTTTCCATATGACAAGTACTGGTTTTAGTTTTGCTTTGCTTTTTGTCCCCTGACCTTCATCTGCTTGCAAGTTGAATTAATATGGAATGATTATGGCTGTCTCTTCACACTACTTAGTGTTATACACAAATCACTGTTGACAGCTCGAAATGTGCCTATTAGTAGGAATGACTTTTATGTGTTTCTAGCTCACCCTAAACTCATATTTATGTCAGTGGGAGTTTTTATGTATGCGGAAATACAGGCTTGATTACTGCTTTGGTAGTTAACTTGCTATGATAGAGGAGAAAAGAGAGTTCCAGGTTTGTGTGTGACTGTTGTCATCAATACTGTATTGGTATTCAGCCACCTATTTTAGTTGATCATTTAAAAATACCGAAACCTCCTTGGAGACAATGGTCCCGAATTAGAAGTTGGTCTACCCAAATCCTCTGGGAGGTATTTATATAGTTCTTGCTGCCACAGTAACAGTGTGCCTCAAACTTTGAATCTCCCAGCATATCTGTAGTAAGCGGAGATATGGGAATGCTGTGGTCACGATGCACAAAAGAGTTTAGGGATTTTGTCAGGTAGCAGGATCCACAGCTCTGAGCAGCTAAGAACACTTCCCTACACAATATAGGGAGATCTGGTACCTGCCTTGGGGGGATGTGGATCTTGGTTTAAGTGGGGAGCTGCTTTGATTGGCTGATAGGAAATTTACCTCTTTTAGTCTGTTCTGTAGAAACTGCTTATTTTTCCATTACAACTTTAAGAGAAAGCATGTGCATGTCTGTACTGTGATCCTTGAGCAGCCACTTTACTCAGTATATTTAATCATACAGCACTGCGTCCCTGCAGGGCTTGTTAATCACATACAACCTTCTGTGAGTGCAGACTCTCTGGGTAGATCTAGAGCTACTATGATTATCTGTGTTTCCATTGTGTATTGTAGACCAGGGAGAGAGAAAGCCTAGAGGGAAGCAAGGCTGATGTGTCCTCAGGTAGAGAGGGGGCTTGAACTCTAAAGAACAACCTGCACTGAGATCTGGTTTTGTTGTCTTGCCTGGACTGGTTTAGCCAAGGTCATGAACAGCCATAACTGGCTTAGGTTGGTATAGCCTCAGTCTTCCAAATCCTGTACAAACCCCTTAACCCTGATGTGTCTCCTCTCATTGTAGGCACTGCTTTTGAAAGTGGTAAAAGAGAAGGCCTATAAGGTGTAAACTTGTGCAATGAGGCTCGAGAAATAGTGACTGCAGGCTACATTGCCACGTACATGTAACTGAGAGTGTTTTCATTTTTTGGGGCTTTTAATCAGGTACTTTTCTAATGTAGTATTAAAACAGATACTAAAGAAATCACAATATATTGTTATATACAACTTTAATGTAGCTATTTTTTTTTCTGTTCGAGCCATTACCTCTTTCCCCATGAGGCTGAACACCTTATGTGTTTATCTTGTAATGTGTTTATTTCCCTGCTTTCTCTGAAAGTATAGGAACATGATTATTAGTAATTACACACCTTTTACATCTCTTTTCAATTTTTTTTTTTTTTTACATTATTGATGCGTGATGCTGTAACATTTTTATGCTTCCTCCCACCTTCAAAAAATCTACAGGCTGTCTAAATTCTCAGTTGAGAAGGATGCGTTTGTCATCTTCTACAGCGTTGTTTCTACTTGTATTTCTGCTCTAATCTTAGAGCTCTGGGCAGTCAGGCAACACACGCTGTCAAAAGTATAAAAGGAACACTTTGCACCTCAGAGGAATCTGGAAGTCAGTAGTCAGTATTATTGGCCTGAGTGGCAGTGTGTTTGTGAGGCTCTCGTATGCTTTGATGACCATGGTTCTGGGTACTGTTGGCTTTTCGCCTGAATTAGAAAACATGGATTTGTGCTCTCTTCTTTTAAGATTTAATTCCAATTGTTTTTCTTTAAGTCCTGACTGTGATACATTAACCTGCAGTGGGGTGCATATTCTGTAACACGTATCACCACTAAATGAGGTGACTGCACTGGACAATAAATGATCTGGCAATCTGAAATTTTATTTACATTACCGTTACTGTAAAAGGCTCTGAAATTTTTACAATAAAGTAGTGTTACTTTTTTGGCTTTTCACAGATTCAGAAGCATCTTTTAAGACACCAATTTCCCCACAACGTCTTTCTGAAATAAGAGAAATCCATGATTGTTTTGTCCTTGACAATGAAATGCAGTCATTTCTGGAGCTGGTTGTGCTGACAAAAGCACACAGCACTGTGCAAATCAGATTGGAGCAAAATTATGTTCTCCAGTTGAAACTGGCAGAGGAAAGGGGCATAAAAGAGGTGGGTGTAGTGTCAGGCTTAGAGCTCGATTTATTTTATTTTCCTTTATGTAGTTTTGGCCAGGACCCCAAGACTACCACAGAGTTAACTCCCATCCTCTTACTAAGGTGCTAGTGGCTCTGCTTATGCATTGTGTTGAGATGTTTCTTATCAGCAGTTCACAGGGGAAGGAAGATTTTTTATTCTCCCCCCCCCGCCCCCCCTCAGTTTACTGCTGCAATAGGCTTCACTCCCAAATAATCAAGAAGAGACCCAACTTCCTTTTACTTTGCTGTTGCTGGTAAGGGCTCATATAAGTGACCCAGCTCTTTCAAAGCTTTGCTTGGAGTAAGTCGCTTAATGGGTATGACTTTGGATTGGAGACATCACAGTAAAATACAAGACATGCCAACCCTACCAGGACTGTGCAGACCTGACTTGGTTCCGGCACTGTAGGAGCTGTTTTATGTCTTATTTAAAAAACAGTACTGAAGATACTCACCATCTATCATGAAAAAATCCCCCCAGCATTTTGTGCTAAGAATAAAGGTTCTAATCTGAATTCAGAATAATAAGAATTGAGCTCTTGGCACTTCTTGGGATCAGGCAGTAAGCGGAACAGCTAGCCTCTGGTCTGTAATGGGAAAAGAAGTGCCTGCCACAGAAGCACTGGTAAGTGAAATGATATTAATAATGTCAAGAGACGAGAGCACTTTCCTACATGAGGTAACGTAGACAGCATAGCTCAGCAGAATTAATTCTTCTTTACTAAATAGAAATGTTGCTGGATTGCTTTTCTGTCAGAGAGACAGTGAAGATACTGATAAACCACAGTATTGACCTTTTATACCCATCAGAATGAACAAATGGGAAAATCTACTTCCTTCCCTAAATACAACCAAGCTGGATAACAGTTTTTATTATTACTGCTACTGATGGTTACTTCTTCCTCTGTTGGGAGCAATAGCTTTTCTGAAGAGAGAGAAAAAAATGTTTTGAAAGAGGAGGAATCTGACAATAAAAGCTGGAAAAAAATTACTCACTTTGGAATGTAGGGTTTATGTGGGTTTTGGTTTTGATCCAATTGTAAAGAGACTCATCAGGTCACTTAGAATGTGGCCAATGGAAAATGGATGGGTTTTTTTTCTGTCTTCTTTTTTTTCTAAATAGAAATCAATTTCTTTTTTGAAAAATTTGACAGAATCCTGTAAAGTGTTAGCAGACACTTTCTATCTTCATTTTCTAAAAGAGTGAAACTAGAATGCTTCTGCAAAGGAAGAAACCACAAAAAGAGATTAGGAAAGCATGGATTACATTGAGCCGAACTCAGAGGGAAGCAAATAATTCCAGTGGCAGCCCTGGATTAAGATTGCTAGGTTTGATTCCTATGTGGTTCCTCTCCTTCTGCAAGACCATAGACAAAGTAGTTACTTTAAAATCCCCTCAATTCCTTGACTTGCATTTCTGCAAAATGTTTGTAATGTCTACCAACTTTATATTTTTAAGATCATGGATTGAAGAAGGCTATGCAGAAAATATTCTGTTTTGATTAACAGTCACTGGTATCAAAGTAATTGTGTGGCTCAGAAGGAATTGGTGAGTGTCAGTAGGATAACAATCATTTGGATGGGATGTCTGGAGGGTTGACAGCAGCTCACTGTGAGTAGATGACAAGATTGAAAATAGATTCTCAGTAGGGGTGTGACCTTTCCTACCAACCGTTTTTGACAGAACCACTTAAAACTGGAAGTATGCAAATTAGAAGGATGAAATGTGTTCCAACAAAATTACACAAACTGTGCTTAAATTTGTCCACAACCCATGACAAGACACAGGAGCGGAATTAGTTTTGGTAATTTGAGATGCCAAATATACTTGTTACTTAAGATATCTGTGGAAATAACGTCAGTCTGGCTGATAATATCCCGTATGGGCTTGTAATCAGATTAGATCCTTAAGATATCAGTTATGCAGAGGTTGTGATGTAGGCAAATTCTTACTGTTTCTAATATAAATGTGCAACCCTATACCAAGTTCTATTACTTGGTTCATAAAGAGCAAATAATGTTTTTTGATACTGGTTTAGTAAAGTTTAATAATATGGAAAAAAATCTTCATACAGGTAATGGGATTTTGGCATTTTTTAGCAAGAAAATGGCAGGTGTGGCAACAAATCCACTGAAGAGAAATTGTTTATTACCTGCTCCACAAAAAATACACTGAAATCAATTTGAGGAATGAATCACTGAAGAATCACAAAATGAATACTTCCCATAAGCAGGAGGGTTAGGAAATGTGGGTAAACAGTTCTGGTGTAGTGAAGCCTGCCAATTTTCAGGATGGACTGCTTTAAAGTTGCCTGCAATTTTATGTATTGCTTTATGAATGTTTCTGCTGAAATGCTAGGCGACATGTCTAGAGAAGAAAAGAAAGGCAATTCTGCAAAAGTCCACGTAACAGAGACTAGAAGGATAGGGTTGATTGCTCTGGACCTCAGGAAATACAGAAGAAATCCGTACTAAACTTTGGTGTTCTTTCCCTGCCTAGCTTAGTGTTGGATGCATTTTACAAACCTGCATGCTGTGCTATAAAGCTAATTGTCTAATTGAGACTCCTGGCAGGAATTTGTGATGGCAAAGTGCAGGTGATGATAGTTTTTTGGACAATGTCTCACTGTAAATTGGAGGGGAATCCCAAGGTGTGCAATAGAGGTAAGAAGCTTGAGATTTGGACTGATCTAGGAACTTTGTGTTATGGTTTTATTATTGTGGCTCTGATCAGCTTACCTCAGTCTACCTAGTTGTATAATATCTGTATCTGGATAATGTTTACTTCCCAAGGCTATTGTCAGGATTGACGGGATGGTGTTTCTACAGTGCTTTGGATATGGACAATTCTATCGAAGTGCTAAAGATATTAAATGTGATGTTTTCCAGGCTGCAGTGAGGGAGACAGAAAGTTGTTTTACTTTCAAGTGAACTGTGGACAGAAAAGGAACTCATTAATAAGAGTTACTAAAGAAGAAAAGCAACCTGCCAGGATGGAGCAGCTTCTCTACAATTATTTTTTTTTTAAATGCTGGGAAGTATATCACTAATTTTTATAACTTCAACAAATAGTTCAAAGCTGTTTTCTATTTAATGAAACATCACAGAGCAGTGGCATCGAATACACTATTTCAACAAATTTCTTTTGTGTGTGAAATTGAGCTTGAAGAATGGTGTCTTTCAAGAACTGCAGAGTTACTGGAAAGAAGTTACTAATGCAGGAACCTTTACACTCAGTGGATTCAGAAAGTCTACAACTGAGGACATGGCAGTTTAAAACCAGTTCTTTCCAAGCATGGGATTATCTGAAGGGTTGGGCAATTTTTTAGCATTTAGAAAGGAGCAAGATATCAAGAACATGCTTGAGGATATGACCGAAATTCAAGCCAAGTTGTAACAACAGAGGAAGAAAAGAAAAATATAATTGTATTATGTTTTCTTCATGTATTCTTTTCTATAATTCTTACGAAGAGGCATATTGCATTAAATCTAATTTTGCAAATTTTTTTGATGCAATGATTTTTTTTTTTTTTTTGTGGTCAAAATCCATTTTGCCTGAATTAGGGATTAGGTAAAACTCTGAGCTCTTCCCCAGTAAGAGGTGTGAAAGCAGATGACCACAGGGAACTTCTGGAGCAGTTCAAGCTGTCTGAGGATCTGTAGTTAAGTGTTTCATCTAGTCAATTGTCCCATCTTAAGTAAGAAGATACTTACTATTGAGTTTCTTTGATGCTGGCTAAACTCAGCTCAAAGTGTAGGGACTCTTGGTCAGAACCACATATCACAATGAAACCTTAAAGTTACTGTGCTTGACCAACTGAGCAAATCTCTTTTGTGGTGTAAAAAATGCTCTTTACCCCACTTCTTACTGGTGCATACAGCCTTTTCTGTCCCATTCCTAAACAACATTGTGGAGGGAAGGACCTCATTGCATTCTGGCCATCCTTGCTAGCGTAGTAACGGAATGGCTGTTGAAGGGTCCCTTGAAAAACTTGAAAGTGCTTCAGGGAGTAATTCAACCCATTGGGTGTAGGACAGATGTGTGGGGAAAAATGTTACGTGGGGCTACTGTTGCTTTTCCATCCCCTCTGCTTCAGCTCCAGTGAAGTTTGATGCTTCAATATGTCTGTAACAACATGTCGTAATTTTTGTGTGTGTTTTAAAGTTAGACTGAGCTTCCTTGGGTGGAATGGGGATGTTAAGATCAAAACAAGTGAACGTCAATGTGGTCCATGTGATAAATGACATCCAGGATGGGGTGAGTGAATACCAGTGTCTTACATACAGATTCTAGGCTGCAGTAAAGTGCCTTTACTGCATACAAGCTCTGCTTGTATGTTATCCTTGGCATTATCTTTTACGTATTTCCATATTTCCTTTCCTGAAGCAGGGTAGATGAAAGAAAACAGTCCTCGAGACTTTCTCTGCAGCAGTTCAACCCCACATAAGTACAAAGAGTAGATGGAAAAGGGACTTTAAAGTTGACTTTGTGCTCCTAAGTCTTGTCACATGAGGATATTGGGTTATTCACAGTATAAACTGCAGCAGCCAGCTGTCAATCAACTGAAATGACTGTTTCAACAGCTGGGAATCAGTGGGACATGAACTCTGGCTGTGTTCCTTCTCCCCTAGCCACATCCTCTGCAGTAGTCTGGATTCTGTGGAATCCTCTGCTAATTCAATGCTGATTGGAAGCAATTTTGAATGTAGAAGAAATTCGAGCCCGGAAAATATTAAGGAAATATAAACCTTTTCCAGATCTGGTTTATTACAAGGACAGAGAAGTGTCAAGTGGGCTATGTCGGGGCTAGTAACTGTATATTTGAATCCTCTGTAGCACTAGGAAAACATTTCCAGATGAAGTTTGCTAATTCATCTCATTTCTTGAGACACAAAGTCAAGCAGAACACACGTGCTATGGAGATAACTGCTATAGAAAGCTTTGGAAAACTACAGAAATAATTATACCTAATAATTTATAGCCGTGCTTTCCGATACAGGAGAAGCCTGCGAGCAGCCCCCATGTATAGTTAAGTATCTGTATCCTTTGAAGCTGTGCAGCTTAATTATAGTTTCAATACCTTTGACAAACCATAATTTCAGTGATGGGTTGGGGATAAAGGAAAACACGTGTCTTAATCTTACTATTTTGAGCTTTCTCTCTCTTATTTGTCCTTCTAGTTCTATCCGTTTCTTTCTAACAATGGTCACTGATTATCTTGTTAATAATATTTTTCCTGGGAGAAGTTGACTAACTTTAGCTGTAAATGCAAAGTTGAAAAAGGAGGAAAATGAATGCAAAGATGGTATTGCAAGGCTTTCATTTTTATTCTTCATAGGCTCATAACTAAGCCCAATCTAGTCCTCTCTTTGTGTGGAGCATGATGCACAGGTTATAACGAGGATTCTTTTCTTCATGTCTTTATGTGGAATGGGCTGGAAGGAAGGAATCAAATAACTAGTCTAATGTAAATTGGCATAGCTCCATCAGCTACAAAACAGGCCCAAGTGTATTTTTAGTGCAAGCGCAAGCTAAGCTCTCACTGTGGAACAACACTCTTTGGGGGAAGTAGAAGAAGGAACAGAATTTTCTTAGGGCAAGCCCTAGGTGAGCATTTCAAAATGGTAATTACAGCTGAACATAAACTTTCTCCATCTCTAAGAATTTGTAGAGGTAGGTTTAATTTGTCTCTAACATCTGAGATTTCACTTTGCCAGCTTTTGATATATTTTCACATTTGCGCCCTTCTCTATTTACCGTTTGTCTCTGTAGCTGTACAGTTGTAATTAAACTCTTTATTTGCACAAAAAATCCCTTTTCTTCATGAATAGATGACTTGGATTTAAAGCAAGCAGAAAACTTGAGTAAAAGTGATACTTTATGCAATTTTGTATAATTGGCAGAATCAATTCTATGTTAATCAGAAACTTTTTGACAAGAATAGTTGTGATAAGTTAGGATGCTTCTCAGTAGAGTGGCATAGGAGCTATTTTTCACTGAAAGTGTAAAATGTCTCTTACGCAAGTGAGTTGAAGCTCATCCCCTTTCCTCATCAGAGAAGGAATGTCTCAGTGTCAAGAAATGAATGAATTGTTGGACCTTTTGTTTTACATGTCTCTTGTGGTGTAAATTTGCCGTAAATCACTCCTTTGCTAATCAAGAGAGCAAGGGTATCTAAATCCCTGTGTGAACACATGTGTGCATATGTGCACGTGCTAAAGATTGTCCTTTTCATTTACTTCCAGTCTCTCCAAACTTCCTGATAAACATTACTTTTGCATTGACTTTTAAAATCTTGAAATGGACTAATGCTCCTACTGCAGCAGAACTCTGTTGTTTCTACTGGGATGTGCTATTCTAAGAAACTGTCGAACAACACTTCCCATTTGGCAAGCCCTCCTAATTTCACAGGTATTTCTGCATTACTGAGATGCTCAGTGGTGGCACAGTTAGCCTTGTGAACTTTAAAATACAAAAGAAATGGATCACGTGAGGTGTTGCATCCAGTCTATGTGCACCTTTTACATGCTGAGCAAGAAGAGTGAGATGAGAACACCCCACTGCTCGTTATCTGCACAGTAGAGTCGAGTCTGCTGTTATTCATACCTGTTTGGACCCCGTCTGAAGCTTATTTTCAGTGGTACAGTAGTTTTTCTGGAGTCTGGTTTTCACTTGGTGCAGAGTGAGTGGAAATAAACAGAACTATTGTACAAGGAAGCTCAGGCTAGCAAATGTGGGGAAACTGAGTGTATTTTAAATATCAAATGTTCTTGTAGTAGTGTAATGCTACCCCCTGTTGGAAATTGGAATATATGGAATATAAACCAGAATCCATGGAACTGAAGCCTCTTCGACTTTGTGTACGTTACTTTGTTTCTATTGCAATTGATAGGACTTCAGAAGTGCCAGTCTCTATTTAAAAAAAAAAAGAAAAAGAAAAGGCTTTTTGGCATAAATAGGAAAGCTGTTTTCCCCCCAGTTATCAGAACTGAATTCAGTTTTAAATAATCTTCTTTTCATGTTAAAATACAGCTGTAGGAGCAGATGCCTGCAATTTTACTGTCTTTCTATAAGAATACAAACATGTAACCTATTGTAGTCAATGTTGATTTTTATTGTTCATAACCATCTCTTTATTCATAAAGGCCTTACTACTTCTAACAGAGAAACGCATCCTGTCCTTCTGCATGGCTAAAGCTACCGTATGCACTAGTACTCAGCTACATGCTGAATAACGGCACTCATGTTCACCTGTGAAAATGTGAATGGTTAAAGCAATGCTGTGGGTGCTCTGCTGAACCTTCAACAGTCAGGACAAATGTGTGTTTGAGCTCTTTTGCTTAAGCATTACAGCTGGAGTTGCTGTATGTACCTTAGGAGAGGTGGTTTAACTAATAGAAGCCTCGCTGAACAAGGCTCTGAAAAGGGGAAAAGGGAATGTAATCTTGCTGTGAAAGCATCTCTAAAAAGCTGACAATACTACCTTGAATCATAAAATCTGCTGGGTGTCTTACGCTTAAATTAAAAATTGTTCCTTTTCGTAAAATTTCAGAACAGAACTTCTGCTACTGTAAATCATGACAGCTCAACTGAGGAGTTAGGGGGAACAATGTAGCTGATTCGTATTACCTGGAGGAATTGGCTATCCTTATTTTGGCCCTAAGAATGTATGATACGCCGAATTTTAAATTAGGGGTATCTGCCTTGGATCTTAGACCTCACAGTTGGAGAAAAAGAAGTTATAATTTCTGAACTGAGTGTATTTGATGGTTTATTTTAATGGCAATCATGTAAGGAGTCTTTCATGTCCTGAATGGCAGAATGATTGTTATGCGATACATCTGGTGAAAGATAAGGCGGTGAAGGCTGATGTTAATACATTTTATTACATATCTAGCATCAGTTCACAGGTGTATTTGTTCAGGGTTCTGTGCTCTGAAATGAGGATATGCTGGGCCCCAGTTGTCAAGTTTGATGAGTATACCTTATCACATTTGCATATGGTGTTTTTATTTTTTGTGAAGTATTGTTTTCAGTTCCTGCCTTCTCACTCCTGCACCAATTTTGCCCATCTGTATTTATCAAAGATGTTGAATTAAAATTAGCCTCAGAGGCAATTTGCTATATCTGGCTTAGCCATTTCTCCTGGCTTGCTGAATTCCTCAGCCTAGTCCTGGCTCCTGCTATGAAAGTCCTCCTGTATCATGAACTGGGAGTGAAATGTCTTCTGATCATGCTCCAGTGTCTTTGTGCTGTGAGGTCTGTCAGGAAGCTTAGATGAGATCATCTGCTCAGCAATATTCATAATCATTAGTGTCCACCTTTTCATTTGAGTTGCTTGTATAGATCTACCTAGAGGATTTGCTACTGCAGTGTCTCTCTCTGCAGCTCGTCACTGTATCTGTCCTTACAAAACCTCCATGAAATAACGAAGTGCTTCTACCTGTAGCAAAACAAGTGGTTCTGGTTTTTACCTGTAGTTAAGTAAGACAGACTCTCAAAATCACAGAAGTATTTAGTAATGTTGTTTGATCTGGAACCATCATACCAAGTTTTTGAAGAACAACTCAAACCTTATGAAATTAGTTTAAAAAACTCTAAGACAAAATCTGTGTTGGAGGGAGGTGGCAGAGTGTCTTTATTTTCTTTATGTTTCTTAAGTTGTTGAGGTTTTGGGCATTACTCTGTAACCACAAGCTCTCTAGCTGATACTGCTGTTAGGAGAGTTTATGATGGTTTGGTGTTGTGTGCCTTCAGGCTTTGTCTACTTGGGGTGAGTGTTATTGCTTTGGGGCAGCTGTACGTGCTCTTGACTTTGGTTTTTGCCGAGCAAGTATGCAAGCTTGACTTGTAGTAGTGCCTGGAAACAGACACAAACTTCACTGATGGGTTTGCACCAGATATGTTATATGCATTGGATGGTATTGCATAGCTGTGTCCTCTAGAATTCTGTCTGAATACTTCTGTACATAATGAGATATGTATGTGATGTTAAAAGGATGTTATTTAGGTTGAAAAGTTAAGCCCCTCACTGTTAAGGAATTGACAGATTTACAGTTGCTCATGCCATCTTGGTTTTACCCGCACATGTGTCCCTCTCGTGCAGTGAATGAGGCAGATGTCCTGTGGAAAAAATGATATGTGACCATGTAATTGCATTACAGTCCAGTTGTTCAGCACACTCCTAGTGCGACTCGTCGGTATGTAATAATTCTAGGTCTGTTTTTGAAAAGCAAAAGACAAGAGCAAATCATGTGCCTTGTTGCTGTGTCAGCTTCCCCGTGCCCATATATTACCAGTAGCAGAGCTTGAAATTTGACCCTTCAGCATTGCAACCGAGACTCCTTCCATCTGAATTTCAGGGCTGTTGCTGCTAGCTGGCAGCTGGAGAGGGCTTTTATCTGAGGGTGGAGGCTGGGCAGCTGGATCCAGGTACTGGCTTTTGTGGTAGCCGTGGCAGAGGACTCAGCCTGGCTTTTCTTTCTCTCCCTTGAGTGGACAGCTTCAGAGTATCCTAAAGGAAGGTGTGTCATTTTCAGAGCTAATGGTCATATTCTGATGCCGATGGTCGTATTCTGGATTGGGTGACAAATGGCTCATGGCTGTAGGTGGCTGGGAAGCCCACAGCGCGGAGCAGAAGGCCCCTCTCAACAGAAGCATATCACAATCACAACTGAAGAGTTCCTCTGTAAAAACATGAGAGAGAGAAGATGGGTACACAAATCTGGACTAGAACAAAACAATATTTTTCATTCTTTCTCATCTCTTGTTTAAACAACACCTGAAACTTGTAGATGAGTTGAGCTGTGATTATCCCACAGGTAGGCGTACTTTAATGTGATACAGAGCACAGCGTGCCAGTGCCACTGAAATCGCCAGCTTCATGCTTCAGAAAATAGCTGATGTTTGGGCTTGGCTGAGCAAACTGAGATGTTTCTGAACTGACTTCAGCAATCTTTCTGTAAGCCGACAGTTGGCTTGCGACAGATGAAGCTGAGTAATCAGAAGTTTGTGGCTGAAATTGGAGCCCTGCACCTGAAGCACGCCATGGACAGGAGTTTCTGTTTCATTTGGAGTTGTTATGAAGGATCGTAGAGTTTGATAATTTTGTAGCTTTTGTTCAGAACCTGATCAACTGCTGGGCATTGTGAAACAGCCCATCAAAGCAGATGACCTTTAAAGGTTGCTCCATGTGTCTGTATTTATCGACCTTTCCTGGGAACTCTTTTTTTCCTGGGGCAGCCTCAGCATTCCAGCTTTAAAGTTTTCTGGTGATTTGCTCCAAGAATAAGGCATAGTCTTTAAATCCGCATAAGGAAGGCACCTTGACTGTCAGTTTCGTTAGGGACTGGTTTTGCTGCAACATCTTGACTTTGCAGAACTTTGGGAGATGTTCAAGAATTTTTCTTTTCCATTTTCCAAAAGCAATGGACACTTTTCTATTTTTGTGACGCTAATTTCAAAATCTTCATTCAGGATTTCTCCTTGTGTCCTTTGCTCCTTTGTGAAGTCGCTGACAGTTCAAGAGACTATTGTCACAGTGTCACTGTAACGTAACTGTAATCTGCTGCCTCCCTCTACATACACACTAGGCGAAGCAGTCAGAGGTATTGTGACGAAGGGCCACCAGCTTATACACAAGCAGGCATGAGAGTCTTTGCCCATTCTTAGAGAAGCCTGCTTCGCAGTTTCCGCTTTACAGGGACCATCCTATGGATTTTGAGTCAGGATTTTGATGGTTTTCTCTTGAAAAACTGAATTAGTCATGTCTTGATACTGCACAATAGCTTTTAAATAAAGGAAGGGAGAGGAGAAAAAAATCCAGATCATATTCTCTGTGAAAATTAAGCAGCTGACCAATGTTGCAATCCATCCTCTCTGTTTATGGGTGCATTTTTGGTACGTGCTGAATAAAAATCTTGCATTGCAAATAGTTGCTTCTATTACTGTCGAGTATGAATCCCTCATTCATAACAAGAAGAATCTGGGAGCCTCTCATTTATGTTAAACCTTCCTTCTTCCAGTCTGAGGACCCAGACTGGGGCAAAACTTCATAGATGTGCTTAGAGTAAAGCAAATGACACCTAAAAATCTGTACATCTAACTCTTACTAGGTTCAGAATAATGGAGCTATAAAAAGCTGCCCAACTTAGATGAGCTGAAAGAAAAGCTTTATTTCTAAAGATGCACAAAGGGAATGACACAAGCTGTGACTGATGAGGTGTGTCTGAAATGTTGACAGTTATCAGGCAAATGGCATTTCATTCCTCCTGCCAGTGAGGATGGAGCCCAGCTCAGCATTACAATCTACAGAAACTGATCTACTTTTTCTTGGAAGTGTGGTTTCCTCCTTTTTAGGAGGAAAAATATGAAGCAAAAATCTTTTGGTTCTTTGAAAATACATGTTTTATATGAAACAGCTATCTATCCGTTCCTACCCTTAGAGCCAGTAATGGGAGGGATTAGTCTTAAGGCAATATTTTCCTTCATTTTTTTCTGTCCATCTGACTCGTAAACTCCTGGCTCCTTTTTTACACCATGGAGATGAGCTTACAAAGCAGTTGTGATGCCTGGTGGCACTATGAATCTGGCAAAATTCTTCCAACAATAGGAAATTGCGCAGTACAGTAATTTTTGCGCCTTGCTTTGGAGCTTAATCTGGAAGATCTGGACTTTGCAGCTGATCTCGTGTCCAAAGACTAAAAATCCTGTTAGCAGCAGCAGCAAAGCAGAATTGTTGTCCATGGGAAGTGACTTGAGTATATAGAGAAAGGTAGGCAGAATGCTCTTTATATGGGACAGTATTTGTGTCTGGTAATTTTTCAAATGAGAACTGATCTGGTAAATCATATATTTAATGAAATTTAAAGTGAATGAAACTTTGAATGAAATAAAACGCAACTTAAAAAAAAGGGGGGGGAGAGAAAGACAAAGATACATCAAATATACACGGGGGTGAGGGAGGGAACGGGGAAGGAGAGGGAATAATCCCATTTTGATTGTAAAAAGGATTATGTAATATGATGGTTATTTACTCAGACAGAAATAAATGCCAAGGCTTAGGTTCTGTTTAGCTGTTTAGGGCAACAGAGCTAATCCATGAATAACGATACAGCGTATCAAACTAGTGGGTTCTCCTAACATCTATCATTGAACCCTGCCCAAGACATTTGGAAGCAGAACATCAAAAATGAATGTCATCTGACAGCAGCCAGATCACTACCAGAGTTAAAATAGCCCTGGGCATGTAGTTCATGATGTGTGATATGCAAGCGGTACATATCCGTTTACTGTGGGTGTTGCAGTGGTGAGGTTGTTTGAACGAACAACCGTGCGTTGCACCCTTCAGCACTCAGCTCTCGGGTCACAGATAAAAGAAACTAAGTTAGAAAGATATTTAACTTATATTTGTGAGTAATATTAGGAGATATGCAGGATTTAGATGCTCACTTTCTTAGTTATTGTCTGAATATCATAGCAGGCATAACAAAAGCATACTATTTGAGTGAGGTCACTTACCCCTTTTCCTCTTTGGTGTAATCATACGGTAGGTTGAATACGTATTAGACTTTGCATTTTAAAACCATGCATTCACATTTGTGTATTATACCATAATAATTCTAAAAGTTTCTCCTACTGACAAAAGCATGTCTTTCTACTGAGTTGCCTTAGTGGTAGCCACTATAAGTTAGTGAAGTCTCTCTCTTACAAAGGACTGCAGCAGGAGGCCTCGGAGCTGTAGAAATAATAGAATATGACATACTGAAATGGAAATGAAGACAGCAATCTTATAGACTGGAAAAATCACTCAATAACAAAACAGTGGGTTTATTTTTGTTATTATCTCAGGCTTTTTTTTTATCTAATCACACCTGATTTATTTATTTGTTGTCTTTCATCTATTCACTATAATTTCAATGATATTTTATCAATGTCCCACATCTGATGTAATTTCACACATCTAACTTCTGTTTGCTTTTTTGCATCTTTCTTTGTCAAGTATAATCTAATCTTCTAATAATGACTTTGAAAGTATATTTATTTGAGATTACCTCTCTAGCCTTTATCGATTTTCTCATCGTACCTAATTTGTATATTATTAAGAAAAACATTTTAGAATTTATTTTGTAAGAGTAACTAGGAGTTCCAGGCATGAAATAAGACTCCATTGTTGAACAAACTGTACCTATGTTACCAAAATGATCTCTTTAATTTTCAGTTATTTCCATGCCATGTATGATGCGCAGAATAAAAGGCAAATGATAGTTTGAATTCTCCCTCACATTGAGAGGTCAAAAAGCCCCGCTGATTGATTTTAACTTGCATTAAGCAGCACATTACCAAAAAAAAAGTTTCTGCAACTGAAATGTTTTTAACAGTTCGGCATCGCCTACTTTTTAATCCTCATTCTTGCAGAAGTGCTATACTTGTGCAACACTGGGAGGAGGGAAAAACAGCAAAACTTAATGTGCAAGTAAATCAAATAGCTATAACTTGAATTTACAGGGGGAGCAGAGCTGTTTAGCAAGTAGGACCGTATGCTGGTTTGCAAATAACTTTGTTATAAGGTGAGAAGAAAACCAATCATAAAAATATTCAGTTTATTGTTTGTTTCTTTGTATTACTGTTGCTTGTAACAAACATCTGTAATGATGAAAGAGGACCCCTCTCTGGGAGATTATGTATAAACAAAGAACCAAAATGCCATTCTTTCTTCAAAGAGCTTTCAATCTCCTTTCAGGTTTTCTGCTTTCTCTATTTTATTTCTATCCATGTTTTTGCCATAATTTAAGATATTCTGATGTGTAATGCATGTATGGAAAAAGAGTTAAAAATATTTTTCCGACTTGCTATCTAGTTTCATGCATCAAGCCCATGCCCTGAATGCAAGGCTGTGCAGATTAATGAATCTAGAGGCAAAGGTGAGGAAGATAAAGGTATTTTCTTTTCCCTTCCCAAAACAATTTTTGATTGACTTTGTGAACTAAGTAACATACAGTTCCCCTCCCATAGCACCCCCTCCAAAAAAAAAAAAAAAAAAAAAAAAAGCTTTGTTTTTAAAAGTAAAAAAGTTGCCAGAAAGTTGTGAGGTCATTTCTCATTAGGAAGATTTGATTTTTGTGCATCTCAGCACTGCAGTCTGCCACTTCCTCTTCCATTAAGTAAGCTAGCAGATGCAACCTTCAAAGGCAGCATAATCTCCTTCACATTACAGACATAACCAAAGTCAGGGAAATTATTTTTTTATATTCTGTATTAGTAAACCCCTAACAAGATACTGGGGGCAGGAAAAAAGCATTTTTCAAGCCTGCTATAAATAAAAAAATCATAGAAGCTCTATTGTAATGGGAAAATATTGTTACATAAATATACAGAATGTTGCTTATAATGGACTCTAAAGTCTTCTGTCCTCGATCGGTGCAGATACTTCTGCATATTCCCCAAATGAAAGCAGCAACTTCTGTGGTGGCACGCAGTAACTATAGAAACAAATAGCATCCACTATGGTTAAATTAATAAAATGCTCTTTTTCTGAAATGCCGTGGGATGTTTTTTCTGTTTCAGAAATGAAATCTTGAGCATATTTCTGATTTCCTCCCCCTCCCTTCTACTTCTACTCTAAACAGTTGCTCAAATCCAGTGTCTCATATGTTAAAATATTCAGCTAGCATAAAAGCTGAAGTAAATACTGAAGCTGTAGATTCCATGTTTGCAATACGATCAGGCAGAAACATCCCTTATGTCCTGTATTATTCTGCTGTTGAAAGTTGTTCTGTGTTGCAGATTTCAAAACCGTATTTTATAAAAGACTTACACCACCTCTGTACCCCAATTGTTCTGATTAAGCTCTTCTAATGCATAGATTTTGACTGAAACGGAATCAGTGCAATCTTTTCTAATCTTTTTCTGGTTGATTGCAAGGTCCATCAAAACCAAAAAAGCCTTTCCACCTACTTTAACTGAAGCTGGGTCTAGTTGATAGCTCTGACAGTTTTTTCTGATGGTCACATGTAATGAGCTTTTTGTCTTAATATGTTTACCTTAAGAACGTGTTGTGCAGGAATTAGTATTAGATTTGAATTTCTACATGGATGATACATAATCTATTTTTTTTCCTGTTGAGAATTTTTGAGAAGTCCACACAGTGCCTGTATAGTGGGAAGATATATGTAAAGTATATGTAAAGTCTTGAATGTATCTTATAAAGCATAGGAAATGGAGAGTTATCAGACGTCACAAGTCTGTATATTTAGCTGAAGAAAAATACTGTCAGGTGTTATATAAAATGGAATTTCATTGCTTTGGAATTGAGCGGTGTTATTGCTCAGCTCTAATAGGTATATAGTGGTTTTCCACTTCAAAGTCCAGAAGACACATTTATTTATCAAAAAAAATGAATCATGATGATGGATTCTGGTTCTTGCCAGAGATCTCTTTGGCAGGGTGGTGGTCAGCAGCACAGACCAGACTGACTTGATAGTGCACTGCAAGAGCAGCCTTGATACCATCTGGAGATGGAAGTGCCAGAGAGTCCTCCAGACCAGCTTTGCTTGACATAGATAGTATTGCTGGGGAGAAACCTGGCCTGCCAGCATGTTTTGGAACACACTCTTAAGTGTGAATGGGTACTGGTACTCTATGCCTGACTGCTTTGATGTGCTCTAGCTGCCATCATACCAATGTGGCAACGTGAAGCATGTGAGATGGCACAAAGCTTTTCTAGAAAGACTCTGATGTCACAGGTGGGATTTGTAGGCACTCTGAATTCAAGGATAAAATACGTTGGCTTTATGGACCTGAGTCAGAAGCACACCAGGCTTTGGTCTGTTCACAGCACCTACCATTTTAAGCAAATATAGGCATGGCCTTAATTTATGTGTGTTACTCCAACTTGGTCTCATCTGAATATCAAATTTTCTTGCTTTTTGCTGTTTAATTCAAGACTGATTCAATAGTGCTAAGCTTCACCGTGCCTGCTACAGTTGTTGCAAAGCACCCAGAGTCAAGTTAGTCAGCCTTTACTAGGGTACACAAAGGTTTTGCAGCTTATGCATGTTCCGAACACCTTTAAGTCTGAACACCTTTGTGTCTGTTCTGGATTTTAAAACCACAAGTTAAGCTTTTGTGATGGTGAAGTGATTTCTCTGCCATTCTTCCTATATTTTGTAAAGTCTCTATTTCTTGTAAAGATTTTTTCATTCTAAAATTTTCTGTTTTCTTTAGGGAACAGCAATATTACAGTCTGGAGTTTTACCAGCTATACCAGGTAGGAGCCATTTAGCTTTTGCTTTGTTAAAGAGTAATGCTTAAGTCCCAAATTGTGGTGAGAGAAACAGATTTATGGTGGCAGAACTGAAGGTTATGTTAAGAGGTATCTTGTTTGTGGGTGGTTTTGCTGCTGCAATTCATGACTGAATATTATGAAATACATCGTAATTTGTAGTATCTTTGGTTGCAAAGATTAATGCCTTTGTTTTACCTTCCTTTTGTAATCTAAAGAGGTGAAAGCTGTCAGTTTCCATATAAAGTTGTTTAGTGCTTTTTCTACTTAGATAGAACACCAAGAGAAAACTTGATTTACACATTCAGTGTGTATACCCAGTTTTCTAGATAACACAAAACCCCAGGAATGCTTCCTTACCAGAGGGAACATGGAGATGCTTCTCTCATGGCAGTGGAACTACTGACCAACAGATGAAATCAGTAAAGGGAGGAAGCTGAGTTTCTGGCCTGGAAAGATTTTATTTAGGCAAAGGTAACACGCTGACTGTCTTTGCACTGTAAATCTGCCTGTCAGTAGAATGTGTTGGTCATTTGGAGTTCTCTGTTTGATGTAGCCAAACGGCTCTGGCACCTTTTGTATCATCATTTTACTTCAGGGCTAACATTTCATAAGCCTTTGGGTTTTTGTACTGTCTCCATTTTGTTCCTTTGAGAGATCTGTGCAAAGAAGTTGTTTAATGTCTTAAACATCTTTATAGTCCTTAAACTGTTTACCTGATAATTCAGTAAGTCCATTAAATTACCAGGTTGCCTGCTTCCAATAGACATAGAACAGCTTTTTGCGCTTGGCTTTCATTATCACTTTTTAAAACCTTGGCAAATACGTAAAGAAGTACAGCTGATTGATTGATACTTGCGTGAACAAATCCAGTAAGATAACTAGGATCAGGACGTGTCTCTGGAGAAGGTCATAAGTAACTCTATTTCTTTGTCTGTCTTAGCAGGAGAAAACCCAGAAGCATTTAGCAGATCTTGTTCCTAGTTATTCCACTCGAGTCAGTGAAATTAATCTTGATTTATAGATGTATAAGTAGAAGCACAAATTGTATCATTAACTCTAATTTTATCTTTTCTTCTAGTACTCAGGTTTCTAGTCCTCTAATCAAACCAAAGAAGCCAGAGCACTTATGATTAAAGTGTGTGTAAATACAGGAGAACTTGGGTCTGTAGCTGTGTGTGGTGGGCATAATATTATGTCTGCATTAATTTCAGTGGCAAATTAATTGTGGATGCAAATAATATCTGACAAAAAATCTCAGACTATTCATGCAGATGAAGGAGTTAGCTGTTTTGATAAAACCTATCATTAAGCAAACTGGAAATGTAGAAATACAGGACAGATTTTTAGATCAACGGAAAGGGAAGATACAAGACTGGAGAAACTTGAGTGGGTGGGTTTTCATGTCTGGTACACTGGGTAAATATTGTTTTAGAAAAGAACTGAATATTTGTTGGAATAAGTATAAATGCTTTAGGCAAATGCAGCATCTAAAGCCAGTGACTGAAGTTTTTAGCTATCTTTGTGGGATTTCATCTCTTAAATGCTCTCATTATGTACTTCTAGAACTTTACTCTTCAATACTACACTACTTTTCAGAATACAAACGAAACCCATGTTTTCTCTGTCTCGTCGCATTTTTATTACCTTCAGCTATTTCATTTTAAAGTATTGTCTTTTATATATGTGAACATTTCAAGTATGATTGAACTTGGCGTTGCAAAGCTTTTAAAATAATACTGTAGCCTTTGAATGTTTTGTTTCCACCATCTTTAATCCAAGCCATTAACTGAAGGTCCCTGGGTGCTGAGCAGTTATTCAAACAGTTCTGTCGGACTAAAGGAACAGCATTAGAATTTTTCTAGGTTTCTCTATTATGATTTTTTAATCCATTGTTGAGGATGACATAAGGGCACACTAATTTGAGGTAACTACTTTCAAAACCTGTCTTGCGCATTTACATGGCAAGATACCTTTACTTGCATGATTGATTGTACAATGACCCAATAACAGTTATAATGTTTGCTAGTGTAGCAGTCCACTTAGTCATAAAAACATTTCTTTTTTATCACAGAAAGGATTGTTTTGTATTTTCATTCAAATACACTGTACAAATGCAAACCCACTTCTTCCAGTGCTACAGGTGCCCACATGTTCTATATGGTATTTCTGCTGTTGAATGCCTCAGTTCTGTAGCAAGAAGTGGAGTTAAAGAGTCAGGATCAATTGTTTAAATATTTTTCAGTTTATTGGTAGTGAATGTGGGTGATATTCCCTTTCTACTGTTAGTTATATATACTGAGCGATAGACTCAGCAACTTCAGAGAAATGTGTCTAATTCTAATGGCAAGCTGAAAAGCGTTCATAAATGTGGCAACAATTCTGAATTGTATTACTAGATGGAAAAAACCAAGTTGGGGTGAATCATTTAATTCTAGTTTAAATAGTTTGGTTGCCTTTTTTATAAATAACTTTGTAAAGATTGATTAGAAAGACAGACTGAATTAGATTGCTTGCATTTGTAGGAGGAAAACGTTCCTATTGTTATCATAGCTTTGTAGTACAGATCAAGGTGAGGGATTCTTTGGAGTTGTATGATGTGGGAATGCCGGCTCTTAAGTATAATAGACTGCACTTATGGTTATTATGGACCTTGAAATAACCTGACAGTATAGGGGTTTAAAAATGTGATTCAGATTTCCTGATTTCTGAGATTGCTGGATTCTGGAGGCACCTAAGTTTAGTACATTTGGTCTAAGAAGTTCTCATGGGACCTATACAGAGTTTCTCATGAATGGTCAAGAAATTTCATAACATGATCTAGTGGATGCAATTTCAGAGATACGTATGTTGGTCCTTTCCTTAGGAGCTGCTTCTGTGTTTTGAATTAAGGGATCATGAATGAGATGCACATTCAGTGTTGAGAGGTGGAACCAAAAGACAGCATGTTCCTTCACAGAATGGTGAGCTGAAGAGCTCATCATTATCTTGATTATCTTTCTGGTACTATAAATCAAAGTACTGTAGGAAAAACAGGGCCGAAGGGGTTGTCTAGCTCAAACCTCTGCCCTGAGATTAGGATGTCCTTCTGTGTGTATGTCTGACAGGTGTTTGTTTAGCATGTTCTGCAACGAGAATCCTTAATCCACTTTAAATCATCTGAAGTCCTTTGATATTCTTACATTTAGAATGTATTTGCTAATAATTGTGTTTCTCGCTGTGATTTAGGCCTGTTACTTAAATCTTGTGCTCCTCTCTAGTTCATTGCAACAGCTTAGATAGGAACCTCCAGCCCTTACTTATAATGTCTCCAAAATATCTGGATTTTCTCAGTTGAGTAGAATGCAGTCACAGCTCTCCGGTTTTATCAATGATGTTAAAACCATGAGGTTGTTTTGGAGGGAGGGAAAACACGCAACTATTTCTGTCCTAGGTTGTCAACTCTTCCAAGTGAACTGAGCAGTCTGAATCCCAAGACTCCTATTTAGAGAAGCTAAATTGATAGCTGGAATGAGTTTGCAGAAGTGCTTAGGGTCCCTCTCCAATCCCTGGAGAAGATAGTTCATGCAGGCTTCATACACTGTATTTCAGAAACTTTTGTCCCTTCCCATTAGCTACAGGCAAGCTGATTGCCCAGGCATTCCCAAAAGCCAGACACAGCCTTGGGCATTTCAATGCTCAAATTAAAGATCTATAGCGGGAGGTGTGATCTTCCTGTTCCTCTGTGCTGCAGGCTCTCGCATTACAAAAATCAATAGCTGAATGGGAAAATAAGTTAACAAATATCCTCCCATGGAAGAAGCATATTTTAATATTGTTGAGTTTTGTGACTTTTAAATTCTCTTTTCTTTTATTTTTGCCTGTGCAGTTCCATTTTTTTTCCATATTCCACAGGAGCAAATTCATCAGCATTGCCACAGACACTCTTGCTATCTGACAGCCACTTTGCTTGTAATACCAAACCTACACAATGCTTGACGGGAAATGTTCTGAGAGGATGAATTAAGAAATAAACATAAAACAATGCTGTGGATTGGAATTCATCTGAAATGTCAGCTGAATGCTGCTTATGAACATTGTATCTCTATTAAATTGTTCTTAGGTATATAGGGAGTCAAGGTAGGGAGATAAAAAGAAAGAATAAAATTAAGTACGAAACAGGTGATGGGTGCTGAAAATGAACTCAGCTGCCTGACAGCTTAGCTTTTATGATGGAAAAATCGGCTTTCTTTCATGCATTTTTAAAATTTTATTGCAAACCTATGCAGCCTGATACTTCCATTCCAAGCTTAGGAGTAGGCTTTCAAGGAATTAATTGAGAGCAGTGAGAAAGAAGAATCTGGGTCATACTGTGTTGGTCGTTGTTGCTTAGGTTGAAAATATTTTATAATTCACAATTTTTTTTTCAGGAAATATGTTGCCAGCTCTTCAGATGTAGGAAGCCAAAGTACACTATGACACTTTTACTGAGCCAGTAAAGGACTGTGTGCTGAATAGCGGCCACCATAAACATGTCATACCTCATAGGGCTAAACACTGTAATAGAAGAGCATTATTATAATGAGAAAATGATTACTAAAACCCTGCCATAATATGACATGCTCTTTCTTGATTGTAGTTTGTTTTATAAGTTCATTCAAAATAATTCCGTAGGGGAAGTAAAATAGGAGCTCAGAAAAAGTGGTTTAAGTAAGCTGATTAAAATACGTATTGCATTTACAAGCTAAACCTTGGCCTTCGTGACTCTCTGAATTACTAGGGGTCTGACAAGAGGGAAAAAAAAAGTCACTGCAGTGAAACCATATGCTAATGAATGATTCAAATGCTGCTGCTTCATCCTCTGGGCTGAGGAGGTCCAGCAGGTTCCTGTTCCCTGTTTCGGGGGTGACAGAAGGTGGTAAGTCCATGTCACAGTGACCCTCTAGTCCTGCCTTTTCTGTATTCCTGATTTGCTTCCCCATGCCTCCTCAGACAGCTGAAGTCTGGGGAAAGTACATATCCCAGCCTTCTAGAACACAAAGGCGAGGAACCCTATTTGCAAGCATAGTGATTATTTCAGCTNTTTTTTTTTTTTTTTTTTTTAATTATGAATGCTCAGCATGTGATCTTCATTCTTAGCCAGTGTAGATCCTGAGCTTCAGATGCCTCAAGAGTTTTGGAGCAAATGTATGTAATGCATCTTGAAGGGACATTTTTCAAAAAACAGACATCGAGTTTCCCAGTACAGGAAAATGGTGATGATTTTAGCTTAACACTTGTGTTTTTAAGGATGAGAGGCCCTACAGCACAGAAAGATGAATAATAGCTAGAGGTAGTTAGGTCCCCTGTGATTCTTTTGGACACACTAAACAGGCATCTTTGTGGAGCAATATTTGAACAGTCACTGTGCTTGAATGCATTTCTAATTTTGAGTGATTTTACTACTTCCGAAGTTGACTGTTAGAGAGAGAGGAGGTATTTCTGTATACTCTGAAATCTGTAAAGGAAGTAAGCATTTTTAAGCATCTGCTTCAGCTTTTATGTATTGCAGATAATGCCATTTGTATGGTAGAAAATATATGAAATTCCTTTGAAAATAGAAAAGAAACAAACCTAGGGAAGTTTTATAGGGCAATTATACAGCACCAGGAAGTAATTTATTATATTTACATGAAAAAACCTCCTGGTGTACTTGCAGTATTTCTGCTGTCAATCAGTAGCTCTAGGCTTTGGACGATCTTTTAAGCAAGGTATCTGTTTTCAGAGGAGGAGATGGAAATGTTGCTTGGCTGAGTGGGTCAAAGTACTTCATAATAAAGGTAGTTTTAATTCAATAAGAAGCAAAAATTTGTTGTAGAGCATAGTGTTTTCTTCTGTCCTGACTCCTTGTCAGCAAATTTAGTAGCCCAGACCTGTAGAGTTTGTGGCCTACTCCGTGAAGGCAAAGTAGAGGCTGGGCAGTAAGAGGTGATGACTTGATAAATGCAGTGTGGTGTTGCATGTGTCTACTCACTGGCCAAGTGATGATAGGTGATAGGGTTTGAAAATGTAAACTCTTAGAGCATGTATTCCAGCTTCCCTCTCATTTGTTAATTTTTTTTGCTGGCTCTTTCTTGAGCTGTAAACTATGCTTATTTTTGAAGAGTGGGCATAATGACTATCAATTTAGAAAAATGTTTCAAATAGTGGTTGTCTTCACTGAGATACATCAGATGTTTGAGTTTAATCATATGTAGGAATGCAAAATATTCTGCAGCATATTTTCATTTTGTCACATTTTGAGTATCTTCTTCCTCTTACACATTAAGGAAAGTAGAACAGAAATAATTCTCTTGATGAGCTACTCAGTTTTAACAAAAACTTGAGCAAGTCAGCCACACAGAACTGGATGGCAGGGGAAACTGAAAAAGTTATTCTTAACAACCCCTTGTAAGAGAAAAAGAGTGATGGAAGGGAGCATCTGTCTCCTGCTGGATGCTTTATATGTTCGGAAATTTATCTTGCTAACTTGTTTTTTCCATTCCTGCAAGTGTTATCCTAGGATTCATAAATAAGGAACAAATCAGTTTACATGGTAGATGTAAAGAAGAAGGAAGAAAATCTCTAGGTCAATCTCTGTTGACATGTGTTTATATGACGCACTTCAAAGCTTAAAAAAAATTCCATGAGACCTTTGACTATGTAAATATTTGTTAGTTGCCAGATTTGAAAATGAAGAAAATGCAACAGGTCAAATCCTGAAGCATTAACGTAGTTCTTTTAAACGAGCTCCAAATGGGGAAACTTCAACTTGACCATAAATGGATTGGAATATCTTATTGCCTTAAATATCTTTTCCTGTTCTTGATGTGGGCAATGTCCTAAAAATGTTGCTTAAAAATTCATGTTTCCTGTGGAATGATTTCTACTGAATTACATTAAGTTTTTGAGGGAGAAAAATCCTCCACACCAGCTTTGTGATGAAGCTGCAATTAGCATAAAGCTATAATCTTCAAAGTAAGGTAAGGTTTTTGGCTGCATAAAGCATGTTCCGATATTCTTAATAATGCAGAAACAGGATGTGCTGGGGTGAGAAAAAGGAAAATAAGTAAATCAACTAGTCCAGAGCATCATAGTTTCTGTCCTATTTTTGCATTTATTTATATCAGCTGTCTTGTTAAAAACAAAATTTCCGACAATATTTCCAGTGGTTAAGTCCTCACCAGAGTATGTAAAGATTCTACAATCTGATGTCATTTGTTAAAATACAAAATCAGGTCCTCAGTACAGTATGCTTGAAAATTGTTGTTGTTGCACCCTCAAACCAGGACATTACCCTATACATCTTTTGTGTACCCAAAGACCGTAAAACTAAATGTTCAGTTGTGCACTTCTGAAATAGGCACTTACTATTTTTTAATCCATTGTCCTCATTAAATGAAATAATCTGTGGCTTTTCTTTAGATTATTTTATAAAAGTATAGGAAGCATTTTATAAACATGGAAATTAATAGAATTAGAAAAAAAAAGTGTATGAATGTATCATTTATACAGGGGAAAAATTAAGAAATTGCCATTTTCTTTAGGTTTCTATGTCATGCAGATTTCTTAGGTATTTGAGACCGCTATTTTATCTTACAGAATTTCTTCATGTTGTGTAAGAATTGCAGTAACTTTTGGATGCTATTTTAAAAACAATTTCCAGAGAAGTGTCTCACCTGCTCAGAGACTATTCATCAGTTTAGAAGAGAGTGTTAATTTTAGACCTGATCCCCAACCCCCAGCAGCACATGGCACAGCTGCCCTGTCGCTAGTGGCAGGGTTACTCAAAAGCACAGCCTCCTACCTTATTTCTGTTAAGTACCATTTACTTGCACAAGAAGTTCCCTTGAAATTATTCATGTGAGGAAACAAATGCCACTCATCTTGATTAAGGTGCCCATGGTGACAACAGAGACAAGACATTCATGGTTGGATAGGGATAACGCTAACCGAACAGCTGATTAGTTTGCTGGTTAAAGAAAGAAGGGATGTGTGTACGTAGACAAACCATACCACACAGAATCATAGAATCATTTAGGTTAGAAAAGACCTTTAAGATCATCAAGTCCAACTTTAAGCTTACACTGCCAAGCCCCATTAAACCATGTTCCAAAGTGCCACATCTACATGTCTTTTAAATACTTCCAGGGATGGTCACTCAACCACTTCCCTGGGCAGCCAATGCTTGACAAGCCTTTCAGTGAAGAAATTTTCCCTAATATCCAGTCTAAACCTCCCCTGGCGCAACTTGAGGGTGTTTCCTCTTGTCCTATCGCTTGTTACTTGGAAGAAGAGATCGACCCCCACCTCGCTACAACCTCCTTTCAGGTAGTTGTAGAGAGTGATAACGTCTCCCCTCAGCCTCCTCTTCTCCAGGCTAAACAACCCCAGTTCCTCAGCTGCTCCTCGTAAGACTTGTGCTCTAGACCCTTCACCAACTTTGTTGCCCTTCTCTGGACACACTTCAGCACCTCAATGTCTTTGTTGTAGTGAGGGGCCCAAAACTGAACACAGTATTTGAGGTGGGGCCTCACCAGTGCTGGTACAGGGGGACAATCACTTCCCTAGTCCTGCTGGCCAAGCTATTTCTGACAGAGGCATACCACTGATACCTGCGTACCACTCTGTAGGTTTCTGAATTGCTAGCTCTTGTTTCCTTAAACTTCCGTATTTAATACTGTATCTGGGACAGCTTCCTGCTGATCTGAATGGGGCTGGGTAAAGAAGACTGACTGTGCCACCTGACATGCCCTCGGTAAAGCTTTCCTGGCTGTAACACTTGGAACATTATTTCACAATAACCAGCTGTGACCTGGATTCAAACCCCATGGAAGCTAGGTCCTTCGCCCACCCTTCACCCTGCCCCAGTTTATGCATGCACGTCTAAAACTGGATGGTGGACTGCTGAAGTGTGATACAGTTCTTCCCATTAACTTTAATAGGTTTTGGATCCCGTCTGATGATATTTTAATGAACACTTCAAACTTTGTGGTTGCCAAAGCTACATTATGTATTGCAAAGGCAACTCCCCGCTCAGTTTTCACTGCCGTTTTATGTCTCAGTTCAAGACAACTATCTCTGTGAGTAAGGTCGTATTCACCACAAACAGGGAGGCCAGTATTCTGAAGTTTTATAGAAGGCAACCTTTCTTTCTAATGAAAGGAAACAACAGAATTAGATTATAATGCCACAATCTCAGGATAAAGACTTTAGCAAAAAAAAAAAAAAAGGAATATTGCTTAAATGAAGAACAATGACTTGTAATTCTTATTGAAAATTTTCTTGATGTTCCAGAAACATCTACTAAAAATGCTGATGCACAGCAGGTATCTAATAATAGCAACAGGTATTTAGATTTGATGTGATTATCTCTCTTTGAAACAGGTGGGGCTTCTGTCATGGCAGCTTCTGGGTCTTTGAAAGTATATCGAGGGCATGGTCTCCAAGCTGGTAAGTACAAGTGGTTATGAAGTATGTGTGTGCATGTAAATTTAAATTAATTTAAACTTAAATTATTTTAAACTTCAGAAAATGTTAAAGGTAATGTTTGGCTTGACTCCGTATTGTAAGACTTACGTATTTCTTTGGTTTTTTTGCCTTGCAGGGTTTTTGTTAGAAAGGCATTGACAGATGGGATAAGTTTAGAAGAGGCAGTGACAGATGAGATAAGTGTCAGAGCATAGGCAGTAATCTTACTCACAGCAGTAAAATGCTGCCAGCACTTTGTTAACAAAGGGCACCCACCAAAAAAACCCACCTCAGGCCGTGAGAAATCCTGTACCCTAACAATGACGTGGTGGGAAAAACCCCCCACTGCATTCAAAGATAATTCTTCACGATAATGGAGAAAGATACAACACCAGCAGATAAAATTATGAGTGTTTGTCATTCAAAATTAATCCCAATATGTTCATTCTATGGGCATAGCATTTTTCCTTGCCTTGTTTGAACTGGGGTGGAGTCTGAAATCATGAGGAAACCTGGGCATCTTTTTTCAGCTTAGTGCTCTGGAAGGACCAATGATGTTGTGCAACCTGGCTTCTTGTAAAGATGGTGATTTGCACTTGGAAAGCAAAGTTATCTTTGGAAGGGCTAGTTTAAGCATTCTCTACAGAGCTTTGTCAGAAATCAAGAAGTTAGCCATCATGCTGGAGGTGGAATTTTAACAAGAGTCTTCCAGATGCTCCCAAGATCACCCACGCACTTCTCCCTGATTCATGCATTCAAGACAGCTTTGCTCCCACATTGAAGTACAGCAAAACACACTGTTGACTTCAGTGGCCTTCAGTGAAATGCTTGTAAAAATGTCCTAACATTTATTTCCTTGCTGTTGCACTCATTAGAAAATGCTGGCATCACCACCACTGAAAAGTCAACACTAGCCACTGTTTATACTTTCTGAGATTTTTCAGTATTATTATTCAGGTTAGAAGGTTACAAGTCAAAACCAGAAAATTATGTGCTTTGTTTTCAGTGTGCAAATTCCTAAATCCAAAGCTGTTGATAGTGTTCCTGTATTCTAGGTCCTAAAGGCGGTTATGAGATGCTGACATTGCCTGCAGAACCTGGAACTCTTACTAGCCCTGAGGAACCTCGTGAGTACAGGTCTTTGCAGCCAGTTGCATCAGAGGACACTAACATCTTCTGTTGCTTTCTCCTTTTCCTTTTTTGTTGTGATTTCTTTTAAATGTTTATTTTTGAGGTGTTGCCCTTTGAACATGTCAGCTTTACACGTGAGCTGTGTTCATGGTGTTGGTTTTCTTTCTGTGTTATTTATCACACATTGCTGAGAATGGTGCCTACATAGGTTAGAAAATATGAATAACTAACACTTGCTGAAAGAAAGACTGAAACACCAGTTTCAAAAATAATTCTTCTCTTCCCTACCCAGTCATACTATATTTTCCTTTCTTTTTATCCTCATTTCAATGCCATTCCATTTTCTCTTTTACTCTTCTCCATTTATTTGCTTAACAATCTTTTTTTTTCTTCCTACCTTTCCACCTTTCTCCTCAAGCAGTGAGGATATTCTGCCAATTCTTTCAGAATGTCTCCAAGAGCATTTTCGTCTGTTTTTCTCCCAAATTCTCCCTCCATAATGATCTCAAAATACTGATCCTCTGACCCCTCTTGTAAGCATCTTCTACCTCTGTCCAGCCAGAAAGGACCACCAAAAGCATTGTCTTTGTCCATGGCTCTCTGTGTGTGCCTTGTTTTCTTAGGAGGAGCTTTTTGACTATCTTGTGCTTTTCAAATAAACTTTTCTCTTCAAACAAATATAAGCCAGTTTTTGGTGTCTAATGAGTTTTGACGTTTTTTATTTGAAGGAAAAATGAAAAGCCAAGTATTCCTATATCTACAAAGAAAGCACAGTTTCTATTAAGACAGCACAGACTGAAAAACAGAAGACTTTTCCTTTCCTTCCATTCCGGTTTGCCCAACTTTGTTCTTGGTTTGTTTTTTTTCCTTTGAGAAGAATATTTGATTGTTGCCAGGGTTTCTTTGTTCTGTGTGTTTCTTTTGTTTTTCTTGCACAAAGCCCTACCAATTAATATATTTTTCTCAATGTGTGTTTTTTAGTTCGCAGGAAAATCACTTGTGCTGTCTGCATCAGTTATGACATTCAGTTTCCTGAAACCTTTCCGCTACTTAGCTCTATAGAGAAGTTTACTAGTTTTCATGCTAGCTAGCTTTGAGGAGACTTCACTTAAACTGCTACATCACTTTATCAGCATATAGAAAGACTTCATAAATTATGTTTTCCTTCATGACTATTCATGAGTCTGTATCACTCATTAAGACTGTCATTTACTTACAACTGTAACTATTTGGGATGCGGGTTTTCAATGCTATGGGCCTGCTGAATTCCTTTTGGCATAGTCAGGCCAAATTCCTTTGAAATACTATAGACAGAATAATTGACAATAATTTCTGAGAATGATGTTTGATGAAGATATAGAAATTTCTTCTTTTTGATTTTTTTTTATTTTGTCCTCTTCATTTAGTTCCTAACACTCGGCTTTGGAACAACGCAAAGTCTGACGGTCAGAAAAATGTTCGGTTACTTCATGGACATTCCTATGTTTTCTTTATGAAAATCTGTCAGAAAATTGGCCAACTTTCCAAGCTTTTAAAATTTTGGACTGCACAGTAGACTCCTTTCATTTAAATACCTTAAGCCTGGAGAGATTCCATTATCCTGGAACCTGCTGTAGCCTCTGACAACTCTTACTGTTGCCTGAGTTGGTATGAGCTATCTCTGCTATTCACAGTACAGTCCGAGAAGAAGAAAAAATTCCCCTTAATGGTTATTCACCGCTGCTGTTTGTATATTTGGGTCCCCTGCTACCTTCTCTCTTAGTTTCACTTCTGATAAGATTGGAATAATTGAAAGTAGGACTAGAAGAGGTCTCGAGAATTGATCCAGCAGACAAAAAAGTTATCTTTAAGTCAGAATTGCTTTACAGAGAACTGTTTCCTGGTAGGTGTGTGTCTATCTTCTTTTTAGAAATTTCTAGATGCAGAAATTCGTCAGCTTCTGTGGGATTTCCCCTAGTGTTCTTGTGATCTTTACTACTAGAAAGGTTTTCCCACTATCTCATCTTCTACTTCTTTCCTGCAATTAAGGTCTTTTATTTCTTGGTCTGTCCCCACCTGGCATTGTTCCTATCTTTTTCAGCTCAGGACAGGGAAGCTGTCAACATTGTCTCCCCATGCTTGCCTTCCCCTTCCTTTGAACAGTTCTTCAGTTCCTGGTTTTGGGACATACTTTCTGAACTTCTAGTGGTTGCTGGCTTGCAGGTGACAGAATAGTTCACATTTTCCTAGAACTTCATATAAATGCTTCATATAAAGCTTTACTAACCTGAGTTAGAGCTGAAAGCCTTGTGAGGTAGTGTTACACAGGTTGCTTCTGTTTGAAAATTTCTGCATAGTGTTTGCTTATTGTCACAACATAGTGAGATCATTGGCTGTGGTCTGCGGTCTTCTGTATAGCTCTTGACTTGATCAGTCTCTGAGAATCTTTTCTGTACAAATACTAGTCTTCTCATGTTCCATCTACGACTGAGGAACATACTGTTTGGCAAGCTGAGTTGTTGCTGCTGAATGTTTGCTTTCAGAACATTTGACGGAACGTTGCGGTTTTATGAAATGCACGTTGGTCGTTGCAAACAGTGTCTATAATCACTTGTTACTTATTTTAGAAGGGGCAGTAGGTTTTTCAGCTGATGCCCCTGCATCAGATCGGCCCCACAGTGAGACAGCCACCTATGTGAATATTCCTGTCAGCCCTACTTCCAAAAAACAACTTCATTACATGGAACTGGAACTTCAAGAACCTAGCACAAGCATAAGAGGTAAGGAAGCCTACAATACCATTTAAACAGCAAAGGAAGGAGTAAAGGCAGACTCTATTGGGAATCTTAATTTCTCATCTCCCATAGGCGCTTGCTAACAGAGGAGTTGAACCCGGGTACATTTGTGAGGCAGTTCTTGTAATTGACAACTCTTTTGGAAAAGATTTTTAAGTAATGAGGTCCTGTAAGAGGTTGCATCCCTCTGAGAGGTGAATTGTATATGCACTCCTTTTCAAGTGAACCTTTCTGTGTCTGTGGAGTTTGACAGACATAATTTGCTTTGTGTTCTCGAGATTTTCATCGCACGTATTAGGACTACACTTAATTTTTCTTGCTTGGCTTCAGAAACAGGGCTGTGGATGTAGGTGTACAGGGCTTGCTGCTGAAGATACTGACTCTGGAGCCATGCAGCAAATGTTTAAGAACAGAACACAGTATTCTTCTATCTGCTTTCCATGAGGATGTGTGAAAGTGCTACAGAGAGGAAGCCAGCCAAGTATTTGATTTTTTTAAATTATTTTTTTTATTCTTTTGTCTGGATCTGGGTATTTTACTTCTAATGCTTAACTTGGACAATTAGCACATAAACATGCATTATAGCTAGCATGTATTGTTATTTAGAGATGCATTCGTCCTTACAGAAAGCCCCTAAACAGGATTGGGCATTCAATTGCTCACACTTGGTATTAATGGGTTTTCCATAGTTTTCAGCTATTGAGATTTTAATTTGTATACTTTTAATTTCAGCAAGTTTATTAACTTGGAAATGCAGTACTTTCCCCTTTGGTTGTTTATATGGCTCTAGTTAAGTAATTCTAAGCTTCTCCCCCATTTAATGTAGTACTCTGTACAACACCCTGTTGAGATGTAAAAGCGATGTTTTATCTTCATTGTACAGACGGTGAACCAAGGCATTAAGAATGAAGAACCAAATTCCATAAACTGACAGAAACTTTCCTAAATGCCAACTACCCTCCTATGCTCAACTTGTATAAATTTGAAGGTGCCTCTAATGACCATAGATATTTTATTTTTTCATACTAAAGTTTTCCCGGCCTCCAGAGTTGTACATCCACACCTATGCAGAACTGTTCTGCTCCTGAACAGACTGAGCAGCTTTTATCTCCCTTATTGCCAATTATTGGACTAAGTTGTCATTCTGTCTAAGGCTGAAGGTGGTTGATCTGGTAAATGTTCATGGAGTGCCTAATCCAGACAAAGAAGAATCCCTGCCAACCGCCCTGCCAATGGTGTTTTCTTTTCAAATACCGGGTGTTATTAATTTACTTACCAGCAGCCTGCTGATGAAGCCTCCCAGAAGTCAGAGAGCTGAGTTCAATTTTGTCTTCTACTGGGAGGAGTAGGGGTGGAGATTCAAACCTGGGGCAGAAAGACAAGTGGTTCATTTGCTTATTTGAAGAAAACCAGATAGCTATAATATGTAGATAACAAAGCTTTGGAGGTGGTTTTGGTTTTTTTTTTCAGTTGTGGTTATCATCTTACTCCCTTTATAAAACTTGCTTTAAGACCAGACCAAGATCATCTAGGAAATCTCTGGAAGAAATGTCTCAATAGTTTAACCCCGGGTCAGTTTTACCCAGGAATATATGAGGAGTACCGTCTTTTAAATGATTTATTTGATCTGGTATTTCAGGGAGTGGATCATCCCGGTATGCACAGATTGACATTGCAGCCACCGAGACAGCCCACAAAGTGGGAACGCAGCACGCTCAGTGCCGGGAGGAACGCTTGCAGGAGCTAGAGCAAAAGAAGAAAGGGGCTCAGCAGTGACCTGTCTAGGAAAGAACTTTTGGCTCACCATAAATTGGTACTAATTTGTCTTCCAAAAGATTCACATTTATTGTAAAAAGCACTCATACAAAAAGCTGCCATTGCTTATTGCATTTATACCAGATTCATTCCAATATCTTGATTCCTCATTGGAAAGCTGGTAGCATGAGGGGGGTGTGTGGTCTTTCTTTTTATTTTAATTTGGTTGTAAAGTCCTGGGTTTTTTTTTCATATGCAATGACAGATCTAAGTTACCTTTTTCTATAATTCTAAAATCCTGGAGAACCTGGAGCCAATTCCAGTGTTTATTAAATGGTGGCATTTTCTTTAAAAATAAAGAACTTGAATGTGTGCAGATAAGGGAATGTGAGTGTGTGTGTGGTAAGTGTACACATATATTTGCATGTGTGCATATGTATGTATGTAAGCACACATTACTGATAAAATATATGTATATATCTGAGTGTATAAAATATGTAAAACCTCTATTAATATATTAATGGACTCTTACAAAAGCAAGAAAATTCAGTGCCTGGTTTTTGCAGGCACAATTTTGTTCAATTTATATGCTTATTTATGGACATGCTTAACCTTACCTATGGGTAATTCAGTTTTATACCTCACCAAGAGTTCCGTAGCTTTGGTTAAAGTTGCTCGAATTTAAAAGCTGCAGTGTCAGGGATGCATGTGTGTGTGCATACAGACAAGGGCAGACACAAAGAAGTTATTTAATTTAATTATGTCTATAAAGCAAAGTAATGTGAAGGGACATTTTAGGTGCTTCCGTTCTTAAAAATCCTGTGTCAAACCATAGGCTTTGATTCATAGTTGCTGAGTACCTGTAGTTCTTAGCAATTTTCCTGGAGTTGAACATATGTATCGCTTTGAAAATCAGGTCTCACATTTCTCATACAGAATATCTTAAAACCAAGGTACTCAAAAGAAACATTCATTTTTGAAAATTGAGTCCTTTATTTGTATCTCCAAAGCTATCCCTAATGTAAACCAGCATCAAAAGCCGATCACCGCATTGAATCTAAAACTTCCATTGAATGATTCTCTGCTGTCCCTAAATAGCATAAAACCAGTTCCGTGTAAGAGGATGATGTTTTCAGAGATGCTACAGAATTGAGGCACAACAGGATGTTCTATAGTAATATAGCTTTATCCAGAAGTCTTTGACATCTTGCTTTTGTACAGTGAGATTGTATGACTTATTTTCTTGTGTTGCATCGTCTATGTAATTCTTGTGCTCTGTGTTTTTGTCCTGATACAAAATGTTATTTAAATAAAATGTTATGGCAGTGACACTACACTAACAAAGCAGTGTACTTATGAAGAAAACAAAATTTTGGCCTGCAAAAAGATAGGAGCTTTGGCTTCCAGAAGTTATCAGGAGTGAAACCTTGGGTATTACCTTTTTTTGACTGTGCCCTCTTATGATACAATATCACAGCCCAATTCTGTTTTTCAGATACGCATTATAATTCATATCGGTGAGTGGAAGTTTTGTACCAGTGAGGGTTTCACTAAGTGACTTAGAAGGAGAGGTGGGTGTTTGTTTTTGAGGCAGAATTTAACCTATAAATGTACTTGAATGTAGCCTCAACAGTAATGTAAAATACCGTAAATCTCTCGAATAAATACAAATGTGTTTGAGAGTTAATAACTGCCATTGTCATCTGTCCCGTGCTAAGATGTACTTTTCTGTTTATCAGCCTAGCATATTTCTGAAGGGAAAAGAAATAGTTCTTATGAGATTCCCAGTTTAAAAGATTTTTCTTGTTTGACAAATGGACAGTGGTGATCTGCTTTGTAAACGCATATTCAGTACAACTGGAATGGCCTGGACTTACCGCTCCTTGGGACCAGATTTATCTAACTGAACTGCTGTTCAATTAAGGATCTTCCACTGAAGGACTTGCAGAGTTAAATCTCTTGCTAGATGCCTAATTATATTTAATAACTAGTATGAGCGTAGCTTGCCTGATGCACTGAAATGTAGTGTTTTCCATCATGATATATAATGAAGCTGCAATATTTCTATTGTAAAAATCCGTTTGCCAGGAAAATGTATTACCCAGGTTCTGTACAAAGACTGCCTTGCTGTACCTTACTCAAAATCGCTTGCATTGAATCCTGGACTTGCAGCGTGGGTAAAGAATTGACACACTAGTAAAGGTCACCAGATTGCTGCTGGCCTTACAGGAGGAGACACAATTTTAAAAATATGTTTTTCAGGTTACACTGGGCTGTGAATCTGTGCATGCACATGGTTCTCTGTGCGCATGTATTTGTGTATGGCATAGTAACTTCCGCTAGGATTAGCTAGATGGCTGGATATAGATTTATACTTATAGCCGTTGTTAATTTCAACATAATTATCCTATAAGGTTTTCCGCAAATGAAGTATTTTACTTTTTAGACTTCTGTTTCTCTTTTTCTATTTAGCTTGATTAAGACAAATAGAACAGATGACTTCTACTTATTTTTTTAAATTCAGTTCTTATTCTCGCGCACTAAATGACGTCTAGGAGGCTGAAGCAGGAGGCCAAACCTTATTGTTGCATCTCTTAAAAACTGGTTGGTGGTTGTTTTTGCAGTTCCTTGCAGGCCTCCCTGTCAAGATATAGGCTTGGCATTTCTTTTTAAGAAACGAAAGTTTTCTCATTTGAACAACAGGAGCTCACAGAAAACCTTTTTCCTAAATAAATAAAATAACGCGCCTTTAATTTCAGTGGCGGACTTGGGAAAATGGAAGTGAAATAATCCTATGAGCAGGCCTGTGCTCAGCATGTAGCTTCTATGGGTTACATCTAGTACCGCTGTTAATGTAGGAGTAGTTTGGGGTTTATTCACATGCATTGCATAGAGCTTATGCGTAAGTGATCTGAAATACAGTTTGTGATGATTCTAGATTCAGAGCTCTTTGCAAAAAACCCCAAAGCCTCCCACACTTTTGGAGACAAATGTGATTCCTAACATCTGCTGGTACAAATGAAGGCTTTGCTAATTTTTAATTTAGCATTCTCCTATAGTCAGATCTCCTCCTGCCCTGACCAGGAGTGTGAGGAATTAATTATCAGAAGAACAAAACAATGTGATGTGGCTGATACTTCTGTGAGATGTTCTTGAAGTACTTGATCATGGTGGAAGTGCTCTCAGCGATGAGAAAACACGCTGTTAGCACGTGCCGTGTTCCGGCATAACAGTTAGCGTGTTGTGTACGTCCCTCTCTCTTTCTGATAGTCCTACCCAGCAGGTTACTGCCAAATGTAACTACTACTTCAGTGGTTTTTATGGCATCGTTCATAAGCTGTTACAGAACGTTTTTATAGGCAAGTATTTGGGTGATGGAATTTCTCCAAGTTAGCATGTGCTGCACGCCAGAGGGATGGGGTTTGGAGGCATTTAATTGCCCAACAATGCAAATAGTTGTCTGGGTTTTAATAGCGCTCCGGCACCTAATCGTGGAAAATGCCAGCAGGTGTCTTTAGGCATCTAAACGTGTGTGAAAATCTGCCCCAAGAGCTGTTTTTAGCACATAGCTTGGAAAAATTCCTCGTTTTCCTCTCTGCTGTAAACAAAACAGTTTTAATTACTGCAGCTTGGAAAACTGTACTCAAATTTGAATTAAGAGTGACTACATTTTTTTATGAGATGCTGAAACATGCACCCTTTGGTAAGCACCTTTTCTAGTTTGTCTGGGGTAGCACAGGTACTATTGCTAAAATGACCACAGGGAGAAGACACAGAATTTTATGGGTTATTAGCTGCTTATTTCTGTTAAAATTATGCATTTTTTTTCAGATGAAAGTGCTGTTACACTTTTATGTCACCTTTTATCTGGGAAGATGCTCAGCTCTCATTTGGCCAGTCTTACAAACATTATTTTGCTATTCAGGTTGAAAGGAAATGTTCGTTTAGCGTCATACAGCAATAAGAACAAACAAAACAGAGTAAGGATGGAAGAATTAGAAGTTATTAAATGGATATTTGTAAGGAGTAGCTCTGTAAACGTGTCTTTTCAGCATAGGTGAGTAAAATTAAGGAACAGTGCCATTTTTAAAGAATTTGGATGGGTTCTGATGAGTTCAGTTTCATGCTTTCCCTGAAAGATGACAGGCTTCAGGGTAGCCTTACTCTGAGGCTTAGGACAGTGATGATCAGGTGGTTACAGATTAAAACCAGCTCTCTTCTGGACCTTCTCTGAAAGGCTGGAACGTAAGTGACAGGAAAATGCATGCAATTCATATCCTGGATTCTGATACAATAAATAGCTTTCTAAGGCAGCGGGCAGGTTTAGGAAAGTGCAGCTGCCAAGCGAACTTTGAGTTTAGTAAAAACTTTAGGGTAAGTGAAAGTTGAGTTTAAAACTTACTTGCTTTCAAACGTTTGTCTGCATCTAGAAATAATTCAGATTTATGATCCCACTGTGTACACAGAGGCGTATGTAACATCAGTGTTTTACTGAAATAATAAGCGTCAACTTATCTGAGGAATGTGCACTGGGGGGGTGGGATCAGAAAGCAGATTTAGCCTGACAGTCAGTACATTATACTGTTGTGAAAGCCCTAAAAAAAAAAAAAAAAAAAGCCCTAGCATCTGCTATTGTATAAGTTAAATTTTACTCATCTGTGGGCTGATCTGTGGCAATTTATGGATAGTTCATATACAGAAAATAGAGCTGATTGCATGCTTGGAAGGAAATCTGGCCTTTGGATACCAAAGCTTTATTATGTAATGAATTGCTCAGATTCATCACACATTGGGGTCCCTCTCTGCTACTGTTGGAAGATGTACCCCGAGGCCGGCCTTTGGCTGCTGTGACACGCTGTCCTCTTACTGCCAACAGTCAGCAGTACTGGACACAGACTGGGAAGCGCAGGAAGAATTCGTATTGGGATTCTGATGGAGAAATAGGCAGGGGTCAGCAGAGAGCTGGAAAGCAAGTTGTCCTTTTTGGCCAGCTATTGCACTGGCAGAAGAAAAGGGCAGTGACAGGGTGACAGAAGAGTATTTGAGTCTGTAAAATGTTTGGGCCAGTGCTGGAGACTGCTGGCTGGATTGTTGCTTCTGGTACAAAGTGTGGTTGTAGCAAGGAAGTAGAGTTTCCTGGAACAGGCTGAGGTTGCCGTCATGTCCCTGGTCAAACAGAAGATGTGCCAGCACCATCTCTAGCAGGAATGGAGTGGGAACTGTGGGATGGTTAATGCCGATGTCCACTCTAAAGAGGCAGACTGCCATGCTCCACGTGTGACAGAGTGTGTCTCATTGTCCTTTTGCATCAAGTCATGCAAATGGTTTGAGTTTGTACTGTATATGCGGTCTAGACCTTGGGGGGAATTATCTTCTGTGTCTGGTTTTTCTCCTCTGTGGAAAGTTTATGAAGGCTTAGTATGTATGTTGGGTGAGGAATGGTGGGAGCTGGGCCCTGCTGTGACACAGAGAGCACCCTGACCTGACATGAAGGTGCGCCTAATTCTGCATTCAGCTATACAGGTGGTATTTACAATAGCTGGGAGATTTGCTAGAGATGGATCAGGTCTACTGAAAGCCCAGGAAATGGTCTCAGATGAATTTTTGCCATCTCTGTGCTTTTTACAGTGAATGCATGATACTAGTGACTGTAAGTGATAGCTGTGAGAATACATTTTCTGTGGTGACTCGACTTGAAGTCCCAGGTGGGCTGCTGTTGAGATTTGCTGACACTAGATACTCCTTACAGCATGTGCATCTCTGGCCAAGTCCTCCTTTACGCTGACAACATTTAACATGTTTACACCCTGTCATTGCTGACCATCTGGCTGGGGAACCGTCAAGGTGCAAGTTATGGCCTGCAGCTGGCCACATCTTCAGTTTGGACTGTGACAGGAACCCTGTCTCTCTCTATATCAGCATGGCGCTTGCCCTGAGCAGTGCGGGAAGAGCCAGAAGCAACTGGATAAAACAAAACTTGGTGGCCAAGCAGTGAGGTTGTCAACATGAAAACGCCGAACTACCCACACCCGCTGTGTCACTGGAAAGCTGTAAATGGTCAAAGATGAACAGGATGAGTTGCTCCGTTCCTTGGTTTGAAGGAGCTGAAGAGAATTCATGTTTATTCTCACTGTGTGCTTGCAGCTAACTATGCTCACTCCTGTTTCTACTGTAATCCTAGATACGTACTGCAGCAGTACTTTGATTTGGACTTCTCATTGCCCTATTTGAGTATATTGGCTGTTTTTTTTCTTTCAAAAACTCTTAGCATAGCTGTTTATACAGATGGCAATAAAATGAGAAGGAAAACAATTCCTAAGGATATCTCTGGAAAATCATGTTGTTATCCTCAATTAATAACTACTCATGAACGAAACCTTTGTTTTGCAGTTCTGCAAAGCTCATTTCTCTGCAGGGGAATGAGGGTCAGTTTGCACAAGACCTGAAACCATCAATCAGTGGTAAGGGTTTAGCGACACCAGCAAATCAAGGCTAATGCAAACATTGTCTAAGACATATGCATCCTGTATAGATCGTGGTTATTAGCTGCTTGAAGAATGTTCAAACGTTCCAGGCCACATTTACCTGAGTGGAAGGTGTCCAGACTGTTGGAATGTGGTTTTCCTGTAAGAATCTGTGTCAGTTGGGTACAGATTAGGAACAAGATATAAACTAAAAACTTCCTTACAAAAATTGGGAGAAAATGACTGCATTTTCCACTGCCAGGAGTATGCTGTTGAACTGAAATGAGCCGTAACCCCGGATTCCTAAGCTCTTGCCATGGAAGGCTCTTCTTTCAGAGATGTCACTTTTTGCACATAGTTGTTCTCACTCTCCTTTTGTTTTCTTGAACTTCAAAACAGAACAAATACTAGACCATCAATGGCCCCAGGAACTGCTATGAATGAAGACTCTTTACACTGTGACTGGGCGTATTCGGAATCGTAAACGGGAGTCCAAGAACTTGAATCTGAACTGAGGTTGGAGAATGGACCCTTTCCCCATTGAAGGGCCATTTAGTTAATGGTTCTGGTTCAGATGTCTTCTTGAATTAGATTCAACACTCACTTTGCCCTATGGAAATCACCAGGTTTAAGTTACAGTAGACCAATTCTTGACAGGCAACCTTTGAGACTGAAAATGATTAATTTTATTCAAATGGATATGTGCAGGTTTCTGATAAGTTCACACATCAGTGAAGGAACAAAAGATCTATGTGCTATATAAATGTATCTATTGTTTTTATGTTCACACGTTAAGCATTAATATCTATGTACTATTTTCTTTTTGATTTAGGAGAGTGCTTGTCTGTTGAGTGGTGGGATAATATATGTGAAGATTTGGATATGTTAAGTGCATTAAGGGCTATTGATAAAAGCATCTGTGTTACAATCTGTCCTGGTTTGAGGTAGCTCAAACCAGGACAGAATCCTTGCTGTAACAAATATGGCTCAACTGGATATATTTACTGTGGGTGAGAGTTTATAAATTTATTTTGGCTCAAGTGGACAGATTTTTATGAACGCTTCCATTTTATGACTGTGGATACCAGTAAGAGAAATCCATACCGTCTTTTTTTTCTGTAGGTTAACAACCTGCTTCCCAATAGATGCCATGTGTATGGCCCGAAATACATGTTAACTGGGTGCTGTATTTTGCAATGGTGATTCTGGTATTGAGAAGCTGTTTGTTAGATAACATAGCATATATGGAAAATGCAGTCTTTTTCTTTCATAGCTCCCTGCTCTCTGTTACAAAGGTAGGTCTGTTTGTACTGAAAGCAATGTTCTATTCCATTTATTGGCTTATATTTCATCACTTTTTAATTTATTCCTTCTATTCTAATTAAATGCTATGAAAAGAAAAATTTTATTTAAAAATGATTTTACAACTGCCTGTGTACTACTAACTGGTGTATGAAATGGCACCTTTTTTAAACAAACCAACCCAAACCCAAATATCTCTCTGAAGCAGTGCCAAATGATAACAGGGAAGCTCTGCGGATGTTGAATATGTTGTGAACCGTGTGTTACCTCTGCCTGGCTTAGGCCTGAGCTGGACACTGTACTTGGGCTTTTGAGATGTGTTCCTGGGTTAGGGCCTTCAGAGGAGCTCGCAGCAGCCTGGCTCCCAGGGCAATGCTCTGGTTTCTGTGCACCGTGGCACGCTGGATCCTGGGTGGGGACCTGCATTCTTTCATGGAGTGTAACTGCACCAATTCACCTAAACTCATGTACTGAATAAATGGCAGAACTGAAACTAGGATGCGTTAGGGCCCTCACCAGCTCCCTTTAGGCTCAGCGTGGCGGGACGCCTGCTTAAGCAGAGCTGCAGACCCTGTGTGCTGGGATCTAGGCAGAGTACACACAGCTGTGCTTCGTGTTCTTGAGCTGGGAGCTGCCTTCTGCTCCCCAATCGGGGTGTGAAGCCCTTCTGAAGCCCTTCTAAATGTCAGCTGAGATCAGCTGTTGAGGCAGCCACATCATGGAAGCTAAGATGGTTTCTCTGTCTCTTGCTCCCTCTCACCTTCTGTGCAAACACCGTATCACCATGGCTAGAGGGAGCCCCACAGTGCAGCCTGACACACAGGAAGTGGGAGGAGAGCCCTATCAAGGATCCTGCTTCCATCAGCTCCTGAGCACTGAGATCCCTACCTGCAGGAACTGGGTCACTACTGGGAGGCGGGGCTGGAAGGTCAGATGACACCTCAGCTTACAAAACGTAAATGATCTCTGCTTGGTGATTTTAATACTGTGGCTATTGCCTGATCTATTAGGCATCAAAATCCCTTGGGAGGGGAGAGGGGAAATTGTTACAGCAACATGTCTGCTGTAGTGGCTGTTCCTTATTTGTCTCGGTAGAATGGTGCGCTCTGAGCTCCTCTACCAGCATGTAGGACATTGTGTTTATTTTAAGAAAGACTTGGTTATTTTTATTGTATTTAATGCCTTGTGTATTTTTTTCCCTCTCAATTCCACCCCCAACCTGTTTAATAAATAAAATCTGTCCTATGTGGAATCACTGGCACGTTTATTTAAATTGAGGTTCTTTTTGAAGGCAGAATTTGACAGAACGTATAAAGCATAAAATGTTCTGATTTTTTTTTTCCTAAGAAATGCAGTTCTTTCCTCCTTCTTCTGCTCCTACTTTTGTATTTCAAATTGTTTTGCAGAGTGATTTGAAAAACTTGGTAATTTGAATAATTACCAAAGGATCAGATAAAATACCAGTTAAGGAAGAGGAGAAGGTTCAACCACTGTTTAAAAGCTGCTAGTTCTTTCCTATTCAGATGTCTCTTCATGCAGTCTCACCTATGAACTCCATTATTCACCCTTCATTAGGTACAGGACTGTAGGCATATTTCATTTATACCTTCTTTCTTAGCTTTGAATTTTTGTTGCTATTTACAGAAACACAAGAGTCGTGACTCTAGCTATTTTTTAATATCTCAAAGACTACCCACTCTTGTTATTTTGGCCATATGAATTGTCTTTGGAGGCTTAAAATCTCTAATAATTAACTGACTTGTACATATATGGATGTGTGGAAGATGCAGACTATAGAAATGAGTAAAATCAGACTTTACAACTCACTAGCCTGTGCGCTGTCCCCAGATCTCAAGAAGCAGGGAAGCCCCAAAGAGCCTTGACAGGAGTGGAGACTGTTCCTAATGTCTTCTCTAGGCCGTTGCAGACCCTAACTCAGCTACAGACTATTTCAGGGGGAAGTTGGATTCAGGGGCAGCAACCACTGCTGTTTAGTATTTTTTCTTCTCAAGATTTGTGTGAACAATCTTTGGGCCTGATGACTCCTAGAGGTGACCGTGCAGACCCCAGTCTCCACCCTTTGCCACCGATGATCTTACGACTTGTTCCCAATTTGAAATTCCTGTGAAATGTAAAGATTTTGTCCATCTCTTGCACTTTGAAGCACTTGCCAAGCGTTTCCTCTGCTGGGGTCTACCTGGCCTTTGAGCCCAATTACTGTCATGGCATGGTGGGTAAAGACATGGTACAGCCACCACCACATGCTACAGCCATCACCTCTGTTTACAGAGCAGCTCTGCACTTGGAGACAACCATTACCACTGCTGATCTGACCCTTGTTATGTGTTCTGTGAATCCAGCCCCCTGTGCTATTTCACAATTCTTTAGACATTCTGCAAGAAGCATACCCTATTTCAGGTACACACCTGAAATCCAGCTTTCAGTGATGCCCTCTTGTGCGGAGCACACAGTTACTCTGCCTGCCTTTATTGCACATTGCTTTCCCTTGTGCAATAGACTTCCCTCAGCAGCAGTGGCTGAACATGCTCAGTAAAAGCTTTTCCATTCTTGTACAACATAGCTAGGACTGCTGAGCAGGAACTGCTCAGATTTCAGTGCTTTGCTTAGTTCCTTTCCTCTGCTGATGTACTTAGTGCACGCGTTCAGATTCTTTACCCAGGAGCCAGTGTTGTGAGCCCCTCCACATCCAAGTTACAAAACAAGGCTGCAGCCACCGAACACCAAACTGACCTGTGGTACATGGATTTATTTCTTACTCTACGAAAGGGAAAAATGAAGGACATACTGATGTCTGCACCTTCCACACATAGTACAGGCTGCATTTCTATTGTGCACTCACCTTGAAAAAAAACCTTGAGAAAAATAAACCTGTAAGACACAGCTACTGCTGTGTTAAAGAAGGCTGAACAGCCCTTAAAGTGCTAGTCTGGGGAAGAAATGGTGTGTAGCACCTAGGAAAAAAACAAAACAATTCTCATAAATGGGTTTTAGCTATTTTTGGGTTTACTTTCTTCAGCTTGCCAAACAAAGGGGACATACACCATAAACTAGTGAACGGAACCATCTCTAAGTCTGCTAATATTAATGGTAGCCTCTGATTCTTGTGATGGACTGATTCTCTGGAATATAAATAACTGTTAGCTTATATAAAGAAGAAAAAAAAAAGCAGCTTGCTGCTGCAAAGATATTCAGAATCTCAAAGAAAGACTGCTACCACAATTTTGGTTCAGATCACTTGCACATTATGAAATAGTCTTTATGTACAGAATCATACTTCTTTTAAACCACCATGGACCCAGGAACTGGATAAATTATACATAGAGTGGCTGATTCTGACTGAATGGATCTTTTCAATATTTCTCACGGCATACGTATAGCAAGCAGGGCTTGAGGACAGCTTCCTCATGCAGCACACTACAGCATGGCAATGTGTGAGTAACAGAGCTTCTTAATGATGCAGCAGTAATGATTTACCTTCACCGGACCTTCACCTTAACCTTGTTCCTGGAACAGTTTCATGTGAAACACTCCTTAGAAATAAAGTGTCAGCATTATTATTATAGAAAATTTCAACCCAGATGGCTAATGTTTGCCAAAGTTCTGATGCACAACAGAAAAATCTGGTCTCGAAAGGAAAAGTGACAATCATTTTTACTGAGGATTGTACTGGAATATGTGCTCAGAGAGAAGCCGCTGTAGAGAGCCTTCTGCCTATTCACAACATAGAGGCACGTTCTCATGGGGAAAACCTACCCCTCCTGTCTTAAAAACTAAGGTGTGAGTGAACATTAGTTTAAAGGAATAAGCAACATGCTCAAAAACCAGGTCTGGTTACTTCTCACTAAATGAGAGGGAAAAAAAAAAAAAAAAAAAGCCTCACCGGTATCTTGTTGTGATTTGTTTAATGACTAAGTGTAACAAAACCAAGCAACCATGAACAAGATTATTGTACACATACGTTCAGTAACTACAGATGTATTAGTTATAACTAAACTGTGTGAATTGACCTCAATACTTGTTCTCTCCTTCCTCTCCCTCTCACATGGAAGATTCATATACAGTGCAGCTCTGAGCCACTGCTCAAAGTCAGTAGAAATATCTTCATTACCTTCAGTAGGAAATGTATTAGCCCAGGCATTGAAATAAAAGACTTTTCTGGCCTCTGTTTCAACTTCCCATGCCTCAGCGTTTGCTTTCATTGATCAGAATACCTCTCCTGACTATCAGATTGGTATTTTTTTTACTAGCAGGAATCCTCTGAGAGTTGACATATTTTTCCTTTTGACATGACTGCTTATTTCAAAAGCTGTTACTTGACTCAGATGTAATATTCACACAATCCAAGATATGCAACTTAAATTTATAATCTAATCATTTAATTTGATAGTGCAAATACAAAACTGGCAATTAAGTGACCAAAAAAAAATTTCTTACAGGACAACCCTGTTCAATCCTTACTATTTCTGCAGGACTCCTTGGCAAATCCTGTTCAAAAAAACCATTTTCTGTTTTGTGTTAACAGATTGATCCCGTGAAGGAGAACAAATTTTTATAATTCATTGTGTTGAAGACCTTGAGAGATTCTGCTGGATAGGTCTTGCAAGTGCTTCTTTACCTAGCAGGGAAACAAAACACATCAAACAAATTTTAGTAAGACAATGAATTATCAGTATCATATATTCAGATTTCCTGTCAGTATATGTGACAATAGGAAGAGCTGAGACAAGGGAGGATTTGGGCATTTTAGAATTGGGTGTATAAAAAACAATTATGTATACCCTGTACTAAACATGGAGCACAGATGTGTCTTGAACTCCCCCTCTGGAAGTCATTCAACTCGCATGAAAATCAGCACTGGATAATCTACATACCGTCTATTACTGCGTTAAACTTTCAACATGTACACTGTACATGTACACTGGGTTTATACAGACCTTATATCCTAGTTCTTTTGTTTTTTCTTCCAGCATGGCATATTTCTCTTTGTTTCTGTTCAGATGATCCTTATCTCCAGTTCCTTCTATATGCTTCAGTTTCTGGTGTGAAATCTCTAATTGTTTCTGATAATGATGGTGTTTTTCAATTTTTGCTTCAAAGTGTTTCAGCTCCTCCTAAGACAAGAAATACACACAGCTTCACAGGATTTTCTTTCCCAGGCTTCCTCTCTCTTTTCTTGCCAAGACATCCCTAATGCTATTTTACTAAGTCAAGCACAGAACGCTTTTTCAGTTCCCTGCTTCTTAAGTGACAATACGTTATCATCACCACCCAGACACTCAATGTTGAAGGCAGGTGCTGAGAATGTCCCACTGCAGAGTCCTCAAAAGGAGACTGCTGATGGCTCTGAGGTGCTAAGAGATGATAGCAGTGAGTACCAAATAAAAGTTTATACATAAGAATAGTGGGCTGGGGGGAGGGAGACAGACAATTTTTTAAGAGAAGCCTCCTTTCAAAATCAGGTCCTGGATTTTCAATTTTCTTCTCAGACATAAAACGTTTTCTGGGTTTGCAGTCTGCTATGACAAATCTGAAACAGGATGAATTAATTAACAAACAAAAAGCCCTTAGTTTGTCCCAAAGACAGTGGCTATATTAACTGTCGTGTTCAGGGACATATCAGAAACGGTCCTCAGATAAAATGGTACACTGCAAAGGGGACCAAAGAATGCATAATGTCTGTACCCACCAAAGCATATTCTTGTCTTGCTACTTCCAGACAGTAAATTCAGTTTCTCTGTGTCTTAGGACATGTCCTCTGTGAAGAGGATATGAACAGTTCAACCTGTTACACCACAGTTCTCTGCATTACATCCAGAAAAACTCAGACAAACCGTACAGTGAAATCCCTCTGTTTGACAGAGCCCACTTAATTTTGGTCACTGGTGTGTTTCAGTCCTGGTGGCTGACAAAATTCCTCTCATTTCAAAACAATTTAAAAAAAAAAAATAAAAATCCATCATCCTAATAGATCTTCTTCAGTTTTTTTGTTTTTTGTTTTCAACATTTCTGACAAGAAAATGGTTTCCATTTGCTGTAGAATATCCCAGTCTATTTCACATACTCCGTTCACGACCTCATTTGGGATTTTACTGCTCTGATAAATCATTTTAGCTGCTCCTCTCAGATGATGTACCAGCAGAGCAGTACTTGCATCTTTCATTATGAAACCCTTATGAAGGTTGGTACTGTGGCCAGTCAGAAGACACAACTTCAGGTGCTCAAACAAGGCTGAATGGAATCAGCACATGATTTCTTTGATTATGCTTTCATGGACTTTTTAAATAGGTAGACATTTCACTGTGATTCTTACTGTCTTACTTGCTTTAGGATGTCCCAATATTCACAGTAACAAGACAGGTTTGGTCTGGTGAAGAGGGTTTGCATGAATGAAGATTTCTAGTAAAACAGTAAAATTAATAAGCAGATACGTGTTCTTGCTTATGGAATTGGGTTTTTCTTTTTCACTGTGGCAGATATAAAGGCCAAATTTACCTCTCATGCAATTGTACATTCCTGGCCAAAATGTGCCACTGAAGTCAGCACAAGTCTTGTTGCAGACTTCACTAGGCTTTCCTCTGACACTCTTACAAGCAGGGCCACTGAAATCAGTATAATTAAAACTGTTTGCTTCATAAGAGAATCAAGCTGCATGTGAGTTAAAAGAAGTAAGATGGATCTTTGATATCTAAGAAAGACTAATTTCAATCCCCGTCCCAGGCAGTTAAAACTCTCTCATTATCTGTCCAGAAAAGAAGCTCAAGGTGTCCCTAGCCATGTCTTGGAGGGTAAGACAACATTGTAAGTACACGCAACTCTATGGAACAGCCTCGATGAGTTACTTCTCCAGGCTATCAATCAAATAGGTAGAGTCAGATGAAAAAAAAACCATTATGTCAATGCAATTTGAGTTAAATAAAACCATCATGAACCCCACTGGAATTAATTTCTATAATATTTCCTTGAAAAGTAGTCTTTATCTTGGTACTTCTGGATCAGTTCCACACAGCTGCAACACAGGAAGTTAGTAGTGCAAGAGGTGAGCATGAGAGGGAAATTGTATATAGTGTATTGCTTCCAAAGAAGTAATTACATCAAGACATCAGGGAAGAGAGGGAAACCTGGTGCATTGGAAACAAACAAGTAGGGCATGACCTTTTAAAGATTTAAAATAGGCAACACTTGCTTTCATAGGATTCAGAATTTTCATTTTCCTGATTATAACAGAACCATGCAGACAGCTAGTTAAGTACATGTTTATATATCTGAAATATTATGAAAGCAGCATGACTCTTTTTTATGATGTCTGAAGAGCAATACAGAAGTGGCTGCACTCAGAGTAACATTGAGTGTTTATTTACGTGGGAAAATAACTTTCCGTAAGAGATCTAACTGGAATTCCACTTACCCGAAAAGATTCAAGTTCTTTCTCAGTGAAATTGGCTGATTTGGCCATGTCCCACAAATCAATCACTCTTGGTTCTTCAAATTCTAAACAAACACATAGCATTACATGAAAACCTGGACACAATGCTTTTATGCCCAGCTTCTATTAAAGGTGAGCATGCTTTCTCACATACATACACACAGATATATTAAGCACTGTATTACTAATAAGTCTACTATATAGATGAAAAGGGAGAAAAATCCAAGTACTTAACTTAAAACTACAGTATTGCTGTAGCAAGTATTTTTTAAAAAGCAAAAAAACCCCTAGGAACTGAATAACGGCATTGCTTGCCCTGCATGATGTTTCGCTTACCTGCCCTCCTGGGGCTGAAGGCATAATATCCCTTCTCATGTGAGCATGGAAGACAAAACTATCCTTTTTACAGGTTGTCCTTCTCCTTTCATTAGGCTTCTAGTGTTGGCTTCTAAATAGAACAGGCTGGCTGTATCTCTTCAGACCATTGTGGTCACACCATGTACTGTGATACTGTGACTACATCTTATTACTTGCCCACTGATTTTTATTTTTTTAAAAATGAAATGAATCCCAAATAAGCATAAAACCCACTGTATCATACCACTGGTTGTGTCGTATCCCTGGTGACTGACTTTACGCAAACGCTCAAACCCCTGATTGATGCTTCTTAGCTTGTCTTTGAGTTCTCTGTGTTTGTTGTGCAAGATTTCCTCTTTCACCGGGTTCTCTTCAGATGGATTGATAACATTTTTGTGGATATCTGTTGAAGAAGAAAAGTGTTATTGATTGTGCACCAAATCCTGATAGGTCAAAAGCTCCAGAAATCCCCCAAATCTGAGGTGAATAAAAAATAGTAAGTTCTTAACATTTGAGCTGAGTGTAAATGAAGCATCAACACCACACTTTTAAGAGGCAGTAATTCCTTTTGCAGGTCAATATTAAGATCTATGCACCTCAGTGCTCTGGAGGGTGATATTACAGAAATGCCTTTTAACTCCTACTGGCTACCAGCCAAGATTTTAATACGGAAATGTTCATATTTTCCTAGGTTAGCAATATCCCAAGGAATTGGGATAGAGATGGTTGATGAGTCCTGTGCCCTCTTCCCTGGGCATTTCATGAACCAATCAGGACATCTGATGCTGAAATGACTTCTAGCAGCTTCCATGGACTCTATAATGCAAACATCAAACTGCCTATAAGCTTTAGGATACTTTGGCTCTTATAATTTTAGCTAGGATTAGTACAGCAAGCTGGTTTCAGATCCTCAATGTTTTAATACACCTCGAGCTCAGTGCCTAAGATATTCAAGTATATCCTCTTGGGCTCCCAGCTGGTGAGATAAAACATGCACGTTCTGCATACTTTAGGACCACATTTTGCAGCAGTGGATCTACGCATGCTGCATAATTTCCACTAAAATACTATGGCCATCATTGCCAATCTGATGGTATCTTCCCTGCTTGAAATGCAGGCAGAATCAGAAAACTGAAGTGGTATCATTTTCATTAGCTGGCAAGATTTTTGGTAGCTAATGCAGAACTAAACCCAGCAAGTATCTGGAAATGTCAGCATCTGCAAGCAGTTCTGACAGAAATGTCAGACTTCAGGAGTTTCAAAGAAACTTGGAAACAATGGAGGCAATGGGCAGAGAAAAGAGTTGTACTGATCTCGAAACATCAGAGAAATGTTCACGCACCTTCTGTTCTGCTCACAGTCTCCAGCAGAATATTGTATTCACGAATCTTTTCTTTGTGATGCTTAAATTCTCGCCAAAGCTTATCCAGCTCCTCATCAGAGAACTTCCCAGAGGTCTTGGCCTGAAAGAAACATGAGCTCATTGTGCTTTCCATGCCAGGCGCAGTCAACTGCCAAAACTTCTTCCTACTTCCCACCACATTTAGAAAATTATTAAGTCCAGCTTTTCCTTAAGATCTTTTGTTTTAAATCCCTTTATATTAGTATGAGGTCACGATTTAGACATCAATGGATATGGTGGCTTTAATAATGTCAAAAGGAAGTTTGCTGCAGACTTATAAAGCTAGACTTGCTATGGACTACAGTGAAAAGTGTTTGTCATTTCTGTTCCATGGGAAACAGTTTAATACAGAAATAAGGGTCATGGAGCTCCATATGCAACTGTAAGGGGACTGTTTGCATGAGAGATGCAGCCTGATATTAAGCACAGTCCTTACTTAATCTTACTTTACTGGCAAGTGAAGATTTTATCTTGCCATGCATTTGCTCTGCAGTGATTTTTTCCTTACTGAACTACTTTTTAGTAATTAGGGAAGCACTGGTCAGACAGCTGAAGGACTACCCACAAACCTGGTGACTTATTTGCAGCAATGCATGGTCAGAAGGGAATATTTTTGATACCTATTCAGCCCCAACCCTTTTTTTTGCTTAGGGAATGTTTCTATCTAATGCACTTTACTGTTCCCCAAAGCACATCACATCCTATCCCTTGCCAGAGCTGTATCTAGTTACAGTAACATTTTAAAACCCAGCAAATCTTTGTCTCTGCTTTACTAGCACTGCACTAGACTGGTGTAAGAATTCTTTGTTTTACCTGACTGCTTGTTTCTTAAAAGTTCAATTATTTAATTTTTGAAGGTTATGACTTCACCAGTTTTAACTGCCCAGACTGATAGCAGACTTTTGTCCTGGTTTGAGGTAAAACAGGACCAATTTTTTTCAGTAACTTTACTTTTTAGCTAGGCCTCTTCCAACTGCTGAAATTAACAGCATGTTGTGCAGAAAACTGTTCGCTCTGAGTGATAAGACCCATGTTTATAGTTGATGCCAAGGAATGGGATGCAGAGAGGCTCTTGCTTATACCCATTGCTATAAAAACCAAAGCCAGCCAACTTTGTTACTTGCCCTGCTGGAGGGTCGGAAGCAGAAAAGCGTAGAGCGGTCACACCTGCGGGGAGGAGCGGACAGGACAGGTGACCCAAAACTGACCAACAGGGTATTCCATCCCATGTGCCTCATGCTCAGTATAAAAGCTGAGGGATCAAATGGTCAGTGCTCTTTCTTCAATAGCCGGCGTCTGTGGAGGACTCTGTCTCTGCGTCTGCCTTTGATCCCGATCCCGAATCCAGATTCAGAATCCACTTACCATCCGTCACTGAGTCCAGTCTGGGACTTCCCCAGCGCTTGCTGGTGACGTGATTGTCATCCTGGGAGCTTGATATGGTTTTGTATATATTTCATTATTTTCTTTGTTTTTATTTTATTATTAATATTTCATTAAAGTAGTTTAGTTCCTTCTAAACTCTTTAAGGTTTTTTTTTTCTCTCTCTCCTGCCTCCCTTCGAAGCGGAGCAGGAGAGAGAGCATCTGTCGTTCTGCCTGATTGGGCCAATCTAGCTCAAACCATGACAACTTCCTATTTTTTATGCACTAATGCAAATCCTGGAAATTTTCACTTGAATACCAGGTTGGGGAAGTCTTTATTTAACACCCCCCATTACAGATTTCACTTTTAAAGAGTTTATGAAATAGTTCTATTTTAAATGCACCTTTTTTAAAAAGCCCAGAAACAACAATAAAAAAACCAGGAAAAACACCATAGGTATACTACCACACAAAGGGAATAATCACACAAAGGGAAATCATGAGTTCAGTGAAATCTGAGGAAAAACTCTGTTCCCAGTGGACCCAGGATCTTATCCTCCAGGCAGACTGATGTGGGTGTTTTATTTGGCAAAGAGAATCTGCCACACCTGGTGACCTGGATGCAGGTGGGATGCCCTCAGGGCACAAAGATGTGAGCTACAGAGCACAGCAGCGTGGCCAGTACTTAAAAGCAGAGTAGTAAAGCTATTCAATTCCAAGTCTGTGGGCTCTCAGAAGACACAGACAACAGTTCAATGAAGAAACACTGATCTCCTATACTCCAGTTCCTGGAAACCTTACTCACCTTGCTCCATAATTTTTCCAGTCTTGGATCATCTAATGTATCACTTTCTGTACCGTCTTTAATGTAGTTTGTATCAACTAGTTGAGAGTCCTTCTTTCCATTCATTCCATATTTAGTCATAATGACTGCAAGGGAATAGAAGATATAGAAACATCAGAACCAACCATGGATGTATGGAAGGTGAGAGACTGGCTACATCCTTGACTTGCTGAGCTGGATTTTGCAGCTCACAGTGGAAAAGCTAACAGTTTAAGACACCGAGGTCCCAGGTTTAACGACCTCTTCTGAAAACATCAGGAACAAAGGAATCTGTTAGCCTCCTGCAGCTCCCTACTGACCTCCAAAGAACTCGTGTGTGCTCAGTTTCTGGAAAGGCAACCTGTTATTTAATGGTTCAAACACAAACACAGGTGTCTAACCGTGCATATGTCTGATGCAATGTTTAAACTCCTGCAAAGATATACCTTACCATTCAAGTTGCGTCTGAGTTTGGCTTCTTTCTCTCCATCTTCATCTAGCCCTTCAGCCTTCAGTTTTTTCCAGCTTAGCTCATCCTTTTCTTGTATTTTTAGATCACTGTGCAACTCTGCCAGTTTCACAGCAGAGAGATGAAGCTAACAAGAAGAGAGAAAGGTTTGTATTCAGTTATGTGGAGTCACCTCTTGCTGCAGTGTTACCTCAGAAGCCAGTAGAGATGCGCAGCCAGTACAGCACAGCATTTTTATTTTACTGTAATGCTATGTATCCATCTGAACTTAAGGCCCTTAAGGTATGAGCCACTGCATACATAATACCTCTTGCTTACGTTAACAGAGAGTGATTGTGTAGCCTTCTCTCTCAGCTCTTCAGCTACTTGGACAACAAAGAAATTACATAAGGGCTAAAAATGTGTGTCTTTCTTTGGTGTTTCTTCAAGTAATACTTAAATGGGATTTCTTCCCCACTTTTAACGGGACCACCATCTAAAAATGATTCTACCTTAAATGGCAAAGAATGTAAAAAAATAATTAATTAAATCAATCCAGTTTCACTAATTCACAAAAGGCACTAATGACCAAAACATGCCATTGCTACCACATGTGCTTTATTGTGCACCGCCTTCTAACCACATAGTTATAGTGAGTTGGTAAATTTTATTTGTCAGTGTGGTTTTGCAGACTACCAGGACATTGAGGATGGCCTTGCAGGTCAAAGAGCTATTTCATCAGCAATTTTTACTGTGATCAAAGTACAAAATTTTCTAAGGTCACTTCTTAACATTGTTTATGTGCATTAAAAACATACAAAACCTAGAAGTATTCCTGTCCCACATAACAGAACAAAAAAATAAGATACTTCAGCTGAAGCTATGGAAAAAAAATTTTAAATGAATGATAGGTTAGTCTGACATTTTGTGAAATACAGAGAAAACAGGAACAGAGACAATGACTAATATACAGTTGGCTAAGTAGCACTGCTGTGAGTTGAGCGTGAACTTCCAGATTTTAGACATTTTAGTTATTCAGTTTAAAACAAAGAAATGTAACAAATCATATTAATGCTTCAGAACTTCTTTGGTACATGTGTGCGTGCATGTTAATAACAAGAAAGTGAGGTAAGGAAAAGCCCAGAGAAGAGAGATCAAAACACATGAGCAGTGTGACTTCCAATACAGTTCTGTCTGAGTCCTTCTACCTCTGACCACTGAGCAGCCAGCTCCTGGGAGCTCAAATCCAGCTCTAACCACCTGGGCTCATCTGTCCTAGGACCAAGCTTATTTACTGGAGGGGTTTTTTTGTCATTAAAATCAAATTACAGATTATAAAAATTCTCATTTTCAGTGAGGAAGCAGTGTGTTTAATAAACACAGACTCAGAGCTTAGTATCATTTTTAAACATCAGAATGATATTTGAAAAGATTCAGCCATTCATTTGAGTGTCAGCAGGTTATTTGAAAGTAACTAGGGAAAATGTCATTATTTTGAGCTAAGGCACTAAATTCCGACTGACAGGAATTCAGGAACTTATACCTGCTATTGTTTTGGCTTTCAGCTTAGGCTGTCCTATTAATGTCTTGTGCTACTGAATATAATTATTTTAATTTTTAATTTTTTTTTCCTCTATCTTGCACTTGGCTTACTGAAATAATTTACTAAAACCTAGAGTAGCTAGAATCACAGGTAAATATAAAATTTATAGAACACATTAACACTTATGATCCCTTTAATACTAAAGCAAAGGAGCATCCCTATTGTCTTCTTTACTATCTGCTTTTGGGGAACAGCTTGATAAAAGCTAAGCACTTAAAAGGAACCACTTTATTTATGATTTTTAGTATGTGCTAAAGTCAAAAAACCTTAATCGTACTTATTTGCTTTTCTGGAGCAGGATGACCTGGACAGCCAGAGTGTCATTGCTGCAGTGCACAGTTACCAAGTAACAATGCTTTGCTCAGCAAGAATTGCGCACTGATGCTTCAGGAGGAAGACTGAGCGAAAAGTTTGCTATAATTTGTGAAGGAAATGACCGATCACCTCAGTAGTTCTGTACTCTAATGTTAGCATTCAAGTAGCATGGACTTAATATGTAGTTAGGCTGAGCAAATCCAGGGAAACAATCACTAGCAGTAACTTACATAATAATTAATTCAGCTCCCAAGTACTGCAAAAATAGGAAAACATAATCTTTTAAACATATGACTTTATCATCAGAGACACACTATTGTATAAAAGATTACACAATGCAGTTCATGTTAGATACTCTGCAGTTAGTGCAATCTCAAAACACATATTTTGTGTTTTCTAGAAGTTCCAGAGAAGAGTATCAGAACTTCTAAACATAAAGTTTGGAGACATCTCATCATCAATCAAACATTTTAAACTCTTAATAAAAACTAAGGAACTACACTGAGCCCTTCTTCCTTAAGGAAAAAATTATTCTATTCAAATTTCTCCTGATTCCAATAATATTTTTCTGATTCTCATTATAATTTAGTATGAACTCAAGTAACTGTGCTTTTAAACATTTTAAATCCTTTGAAACCTGCTGGGAGCCCCTTTCCTGTTCCATTTATATGACACAGAAGTGAATACATAGGCTAATTTAAAGTATATAGTTCAAGAACTGCTTTCTTCAAGATCATATCATGTAGGACCCTGAATGACACCAGGTTAAAAATGTCAACAGGTAAGCCTCCACATCACTTTACTAACATCAGTCAAATGTTGGAATAACTAACTAGAAGTGAAAAACTAAGTTTAATGATTAAATAACAAAGCACCAAGTTCCTTACACTCATTCCTTATGCTGCCTGAACATTAACATCCAACATAGGTACCTGGCAATTCTGGGAACCAGTTCTGGAAAACTGTGAAACATTACAACAATTATGTTGTTTGCTGTTCGCCTGGCTACAATCATTACCTGCGATATCATTACCTACACCCTTGCTTCTGAGAGAAAAGGATTCTTTACTAAAAATTTTTTAGGTGTAACATGCCCTAGATTCTGGACCCCACTGCTGCCCTGGGATTGCCAGGAAGCCCTGATAACAAGCGATGCTAGAACTACACAAATGGCAACAACCACAGCACAGTGGACTGTTAGAGATGAGCAGGCCAAACCACATACCTTGTGAAACCCACATAATGTTTGTCACTGGTTCAAACTATAGAATTAGGGACTGACCAAGAACAACTTTTGTATTAAAATAACTTTTAAAAGTTTTTATATAAAACATATACCTATGAAAAGAGATGCTGGAGAAAGATCAAACCCTCCCTTCCTCCCTCGCTCAGGGAAACAGGAAGGAATTCTGGCTTGCCAGCTCCTGGCTCCCACTAAGTAAGGTTTTGGGGCTTTCTGAAGGACTGCTCATCCAGCTGTTTGTTGCAATACTGAATTGTAATATCCACCTCTTATGTAAAAACATCTACTATCTCCACCACTACCAAAATGAAGGAAGAGTGCAGCATTGGCACTCACAAGTATTTCAAAGCAGGTCTAACACACAGGCTTAGTTTTCCTCTTATTCCAGACTGTGCCCAGACATACCAAAAACTCACTTTCTAAAATGCAGGCTGGGTCTCAATTGTACTCAAAAGTGAAATTTAGATGGTGGCAAATTTAGTTCAAGTAGGTGTTGCCTCTCTAAAATCTGGCTTACACATACAGAATTTACTAAAGCTTAGTTCTTTACTCTGACAGAGTTAACTTCATTTTACATTTTAGCATCTTAATGTAGATGATGTAAAGCATCTCAAATTTGAATTCCAGAAGATCCAGGTATGAAAATGAAAAAATAGTGTAATTGAAAAAATAAGAGGAAACTGACAAAACTATCATTCCAGTTTATTTCTAGTCTCCATGTTGTTTCTTCTTCAGCTCTCAGTTCACAGCTGGAGTTTCACTATCACACACTGCCCAATCCCCCATCCCATCCTTCTCCCATTGAGGGAAGGAGTATTTTTGCTATCTTCTTTTGGCACATTGGGAGGCAGCATTATGGCGGGGGTTCTATTTTCTTACTAAAGCCAGGGATGTCCTGCCTTTAATTCAATTGCTCAGGCTGGGGAATGCCTATCCAGGATACAGGAAATCCACGATTAATGTTAACTATATCCCTTTGCCTGAAAGAACTGAACCTTTACCAGCCACGACTCTATTTTCCATGCTCCACAATATTCAGGGCATGAATACAGGTGTGCAGTGTGTTCCTCCCCTTCTGTTGGAGTCATTCTCCTTCGCTGTAATTAAATATTTCCACTGTAATTAAATATCTTTACAGTATTTTCACTTTAATTAAACATTTTTTTAGCTCAGTGTGAGAGAAACTCAAGAGTGATACTCAAGTATCACTGTCAAAATTAAGGCTCTCATCTGGGAACGGTGATACCCATTTGCTGGTCCACTCTCATGTGACTACATCACTTGGTATAAATGAAATACCATAGGTGGCACAACCACCAAGGTGGAAGATTTCTTATTCTCCTGTGCAGTGAGCTCCTGTCCTGTGCAAAGGAGGAACTAAGGCCACTGCCTTCAGACAGGACAGGATGAGAGCATCACGCCCCTTAAGTAAAGGGCTAAAGCATTGAAGCAGTGAATGCTGGAGCCAGTCTCAGACCCTCCACGGTACCAAACAGACTTCATTCTCTCTTCCACTTCCTGGGCAAGTGGTTTAACTGCTGCATTTAAACATGGGAAGATCAACACTTCCCATGACACAGGTACGTACGGCAGGATGGAGATACCTCCTGAGAGATGACCTTACACAGCACCGCTCTTCCCAGCGGCCTGGGACACCCCCCCAGGGAGCGGGGCTGTGTGGGTCCTGCTCTGAGCTGCCCGTCAGGGGCAGCCAGGCCTGAAAACCAAACAAAAGCCACCGCAGCCCGGAGGCCCAACACCAAGCCGGGGCCTGTGGAGGTCTCCTCACACACCAGCCCCCTGCTCCAACCGCCGCCCGCGCCGCTTCTCCCGCCGCACCCCATCTCCCGAGGCGGCTGACAGGGAATAAGTGTCCGAAACGCCCAAGCCCGACCCTGGGTTCCCCTCGGAACTCTGCCAGAGCACCCCGTCAGAGCGCCGCCATCGTCCCGGCTCCTCCCGCGCCGCCTCACTCACCCGCTGCGCCTTCTCCCAGACCTGGTTCAGTCTCACCACCCGGAACTCCCCGGCCTCCCGCCGCTTGGCGCCGGCGGCCGCCAACCCCTCGTTGGCCTCCCGGGAGTACTTGCTGGCCCAGACGCCAGCGGCAAGGAGGAACGCAGCACTGAGAGCCGCCAGAGCCCGCGGCGCCGCCATGTCGCGCTGGACAGGGAACTCCAAGTCCCGAGATGCCGTGCGGCCTCCCGCCCTGAGGCCCCCGGGCGGCCGCTGAGGTGCGAGCTCCGTGCCCTCCTTGGCGAGGGAAAGGGATGTTTTGTAGGGAAGCACGCTGAAAGTCCAGTTTAGGTCAAAAATCTAGTGTCTAGTTCGGGGTCTGGGGAGCGCGGGAAGAATTAGGTTTGGGTTGTTTCTGTTCAAGCGGCTTCGTGTCATTTTCCTGAGTGTTTGCTTCACAAAATGTGGAAATCTGCTGAATGTGGCGGTTTTTGTGGTGGGTTTTTTGCAGCCTGGAATAACTACAGTGAATGCTCTGCTGCACCTGGTGTGTCCGTGAGCGGGGTGTTGCTGTCAGCTGTGCGACGAAGAGCAGACACCATGGGTCTAAACACCACCCCTTCAATTGAACAAAGTTTTCAGATATTAGCACAGTGATCAAGAGTATACAGAAAAAGGCAGCTCAGCAAGGGTGGAAGGCAAGAATGGAGACCAGTTCCCCAGTACTCCGTATGAGGGGAAGGACTCTGTCCTCCCTTGGAGGTGACAGTGAATGACACTCCTGCGCAGGGCAGCACGTAGGGTTTGATGGTGTGGGGAGAAGGAGGACTGTGGCAAATGTAGTAACAAGTAGATGGGGTTGTTTCCAAGGGGTGTCCTACAAGAATGGCCCCAAGGCTGGTGGTGTGTGCTGAGAGTGCAGCTCTTGGGCAGGAGTGCCCTGTCTGCATGGCGCCAACCTCCCTTTGCAGTCCTTCCTCAAGTAGGCAGCCAAGAAGTGCAGTAGGTGATGGGAAATCTTTGAAGGTGATTAAGTCAAGCTGTATTAAGGGAAAAAACCCCATGATGCAGTGAAAACGCCCAGTGTTTAATCCAGGGTTGGTATATATCCTGCCAAGTTTTAAAAAAAAATCTGCTAAAATTCAGTGCTGCTTTGAAAGAAGTGCAGGAGATGCAGAACACACTCCATGTGGGTATTTCTTTGGGGAAGGTGGTGAAGAAAGCTGTTCCTTCTCTTGTCTTCTCGATGAGTCCTCTTCTGCACACTGCAGAGCTTGTGTAGTACAAAGTCTTTGGCGTAGTTGGGAATTTCTGTCTTGAGTTTGTTTAGCAAGGTAGTGGTGGGGTTACCTTCCTGAGCCTAGCTGGTGGTGGAGGCAAAGGTTCGCTTCATAAATTCACTTCAGATCTCATGTGTGACCTTGAGCAAATTGAAGCATAGCTCTGTAGTACTGTCAACACCAAGCCTTCATGCATTATAAATCAGTCCTATGAAAACAAATAGATTGCCTAAACTATAATGAGATTTCTGAGAGCAATGCCCTGGAGAGGATTTTTACTGGACTCTCATTTTTGCCTTGTAAGCAGTATAAACATCTTGTGTTTTCTCTTCCACAGTTTCTGAAGTCAATACAGAGATTCTCAGTCATATGAACCTACAAGACTAAATTGCAGAAGCGGGCAAAAGTATTGCAGTATACATTGCATTGAAGAGCAATTGAAGTAAGCATTGAAGTATAGTGAAATGATGATAGGAAAAGAAATCTGTCAGCCTTACCCAAATCTTGCAGAGCTCTCCACATCAATTTTAGGATTTAGAGCTTCTTTTAGTCTCATTATTACAGTGTATGTATGTATTGTTGAGTTATTCTGAAACAGGTGGTTTCATCTTGTCTGTCATTTGAAGTACTGATTGAGTTTTCAGGCCCTCTGCAAATAAATTCAACCTCCATGCTATATAAACTGATATAGGTTCCCACTCTTATTGAGCATAGTTGTGCATAGCTTTATTCATTTCTTCGCTTGAGTTTTTGAGCTACACTGGGAACATTTTCAGAAATAGGTAAGGGATGCAGCACCATTAGTTTGCTTATGCTGGCTTGTTGGGTCTCATTCTCCAGGGCCCTTACATCTGTGTCAAGTGACCACTGCTTGGTATTGTTCTGTATGTCCTGGCCCAAGTGCTTCACTCCTGCAAGTAAAAAGCCAAAATAACTCTATGGAGTTCTGTGTAGAGACTTTGGATTTACATTGGTGTTGATAAGGCCAAACTCATCATAGAATGCACCTTAATGTAAATAAGAAACATGCAGTGGGAAGTAATGGGAAATCAACTCCATCGTTTCCCTTTCCTGTGCACTTCAGGTCAAATGCTCCCTTCCTTTCTCACTAGCACAGTTGAAAAGCAGCTGAGCTGAATCCCTGGGGCTGTGCTGAAACTGTTACAAGCAGTGGAAGTGTTAAGCTGTTGTGGACTCTATTGTTTGCATTGTTCCATTCTTTATTATCCTCATTAAAAAAGAAACATTAACAATACATGATGTATACCACATTCAGAAGTCTGTCTTCTGCCCTCTGCCCACTTGAAAAACAAAATTAGAGAAATTTGGAATGAGGATGACATTGCAAAGTAGTAAAAAGATCAGAGAAAGTCTTAGTTAAAAGAAAGACAGAAGAAAGTTTAATGGCACTTACTGAACAGTGCAGGGTTCCTGGTAGAATAAAAGAGAGGAGGACTTTGAAGCTTATGTTCAGAGGCTTGAATGTAATTTAATTTACATTCTTCTGTGTACAATGTCAGGACATCTTTTCCTTTAAGAGTCAGTGTAAGAGCAGGACCAGCTGCTTCTGGCTTCAGTTTTACCAAAACCAGTTCACCATTAAATTTGCGCCTTCACATATTCTGTATACATTTAAATTTTTTTGTGAGTGATAGAAACTGCCCAGCATTTCAAATACTCTATTGCAGAGCTCTGGAAATGGGAGCAGTTGCGGCCTTTCTGATCTCCATCTTCTGTTCTAGCAATACAATCTGCAGGCTGAGCCTAGCCAGCCAAAATGCAGGGCAAGTAGGATAGGTGTGCAAGGGTGCTGCTGGCTTTGTCCAAATATGCCCTCACTCAGCCTCCCCAGGACCCCACTGAGGGTGTACTGAAGTGACGTCTGTGAACCTTTCAACCTTAGCCAAAAGTCTGCCCCAGCAGGGAAGTGATGTGTTAGGTGTTTCCCAGAGTGCCTTTCCCTTCCCTCTGGGAGACCACAGATACCTCTGTGTAGTAACACAGACTCTACAAGTTTTAGGACTTTCCCAATGCCCCACTCCTAGCCAAACTAAATTTTAGCAAAGAACAGCACCATTGCATATTTTTTGTTCCATCCATCTAGGACTGACAAGGTGAAATAGAAAAGCTTGTTTTTATGACCCTCAGTCCTCTCTGTAATTAATGATTTTCTTAATACTTGAGAGTTGGTAAAATTTGCACCAAACCCATCACCTGTTCTGAACCACAACCCTCATCCTATGTATGTAAAAGCAGTTCTACAGGCAGTGGGCTAACCTTTTTACATTTCCTTTACAAATCCTGGTCCTCATTCTACCTATGCCAAGAGTAGCACTTGGGTGAATCAAATCTGTGTCACAGTTTTAGGAGAGCTGCTTGCTGTTCCCATCCAGTTCTTTCACATTTTGTCTGTAAGGCTCATTATCCTATACCAAATGCACTTTGACATTTCATCCTCCAAAATCTAGCCCAAATCTTAACTTGGAAAATATCCAGGTCAATGGGAGACATACGTCTCCCAAAGTACTTCTTCATCTTTGTTCCACAGCATTTCATCTTTCAAAGACCAATTCGATCAGTAATAAACTGACCTACCTAACTCTTTATTTGGAGAAAGTCCTCATTCTCCAAACCCTAATCCTAACTGTTGCGATAGGACAAGGGGTAATGGATTTAAACTAAAAGAGGGAAAATTCAGACTAGATATAAGGAAGAAATTTTTTACAGTGAGGGTGGTAAAACACTGGAACAGGGAGATGGTAGATGCACCATCCCTGGAAACATTCAAGGTCAGGTTGGATGGGACTCGAGCAACCTGATCTAGTTGAAGATGTCCCTGCCCATGGCAAGGGGGTTGGACTAGATGACCTTTAAAGGTCCCTTCCAACACAAACTATTCTATGTTTCTATGATAAGGCCACATACGCTTTCAAAATCCCCAATTTCTGCAGAAATGGGCCTTTTTGGATAAATGAGGATCTGGTGGGTTACTTGCAGCTGGCTGCCAGAGAATCCCTGGGGGGTTGCTGGCCTGTGCAGTGCCAGACATGGGGCATGGGGATGGAGGTGGGGACATGTTCCCCCTGGCCTCACCTTCCATGCCTCCCACTTCAGCTCCTGCTGGATGTCGGGGAGGAGGAATCCGTAGAAACCCTCTCCATCAGCCCCTCTCTGGCTCAGTCTGCTGGTGTGGTGCTGGAAGAGGGGAAAAGAAGGCATGTGCTGGGGTCTGTTGGCATTGCAGCACTGGAGACCAGGGGGGTCTCAAGCCCTGGGGACTCAGCAAGCAATTCTTGTGGATGCAGAGCCTGTTGTGCTGGCACAACTGCCCAATGACGTTGGGTTGCAGTCAGCCTGCTGACACAGCCCGCATACTGCCAGGGGACGGCAGCACGGTCACACCCAGCACCACACTGGGGTGCCGGTGCAGGTACCGCTGGGAGTGGGATGGGGGAGAGGCCAGAGCACCTTTCCACAATGCAGGGGCCTCTGCTTGCACTGGCCAAAATCCCCTCTGGCAGGTGCCTAGGGGGATGCTCTGTGCTCACCTTCCTCCTTGGGGACCTGACACTTCATTTTGTTGGGCCGGGCACACAGGAGGGTCCTGCCTGCTCCTCCGGCAGCACTGCGGGACAATGGGCGGGGGGGACTGAAGCACCCTGCAGCACCGGGACCTCAGCTCCATCACTGCAGGGGGCTGTAGTGAAGGAGATGGCTGGGTGTGGGGGTGTCAGTGCAGTTGAAGAGCATCCAGATCCTCCAGTGTTGGGGCAAACACGTCACTGAGCTGGTGGCCGATGCCCGGGGGGCTCCCTGGTGCAGGGGGTTTGTGACCTGGCTCTGCACATGCTGTCTGAGAAGGGCCCTGAGAAACAGGCAACCACCAGGCAAGATGCTGGCGTCACCCCATGGGGACATCTGGGTCACGCTGGGGGGCAGGAGCTGAGCCTGGGCTGCAGATGGGGAAGCACTGTGGGAGCTACCGTGGGGCCACGCCACCCTGCCCAGGGCCAAGCAGTGAAACTAGGGTGTGTGGAGGGCAAGGGGGTCTCCGTGGTCCCTTCTCTCATGTTGGGGCTTCAGCAGGGACTTCAGAGACACCCAAAGGGTTTGATAATCCAAAGACTTTATTTAGGCATCAAAACTCTTGACTTCTCATTAACAGGCATGTTGATATCTTTTAAATAATTTCTATAGTTTCACTTTCTTAGCAAACAAAATTTCATTTAACAAATGTATGCCAATTAGGATAAATTTTCCAGTTGAAGAAGGATGCAGCTCAAGCACTCTTCTGTGTGTCTGGTGCCGGGGCCAAGCCCACTGCATTGGGGTGGCAGCGGGGAAGGCTCAGTACTCCTGCATCTTTAAGTGCTTCAGATGTGCCTTCACCCAGGGTGCCTGGGGGTCCGTGCACAGCTCCCTCCCGTTCTTGGTGACCAGGCTGCCGGGAGAAAACCAACATTGGGGCGCTCAGCTAGGACAATGAGGTGCCTGCACTGGGTCCCGCTGGCAGCGCCCTGGGTGTCCCTGGCCATGCCCCTTTCCCCCTCCTGGCCACCCTTGGACACACTTGAGCTGCTGCTCTGGCTGTCCCACCCCAACCCTTGGCAGTGTCAGGTACTCACATCACTGCTGGCTGGGGGCACCTGCTGCTGGTGGTGTAGGCGGAGGTGATGAATCTGCGCGGGACAGGGCGGTTCACATAACTGAAGCAGCAGGAGGTGGTGATGGTGTCTGTGGGGACAGAGAGCCTCAGTGAGACCCCACACTCTGGCAGAGGCTCTGCCTGGGGCTCCCAGGGGATTTGCCATCGCCTGTGCTGTATCCTCCAGGGACTTCTCCTGGAAGCCTCCATCTCTGAGGCTGAGTCCCAGCACCGGTGATGACCATTTGCTCCCTGCCCTGCCCATGGACGTGAGGGTCCCATCAGTGGGGATGGGGCTCTCTCCCAGGGAGGGACAGCAAACCTGGTTTCTGGGAGGATGCAGCAACACTGGAGTCACCAAGATGGGCCTCAGCTGGGGAGCAGATGGCCATGAGGAGCAGAACGGCCAGGGCGGCTGCGAGGACCTTCATGGTGCTGCAGGGGCCGAGGAAACAGTGAGTGGGGCTGGAGCTGGAGTGGCTGCAGGGCTCTCCTCTGCATGATGCTTGGCCTCCTTTTATTCCATGGCCGCTGGGTGGGCACAGGGTTTCAAGGAAAGAAAATGAGTGAATCATACTGGGGAAATTATGCTAGGATTGCCCAGTTTTGCTGAGCTGGAGTCGGCAAGGAAACCGCAGAAGGGGAAGCACCAGCTATGGGGCTGCAACTTTCAGATTCAAAAGAGAACAAATCTTATGAGGAGCTGAGGGAACTGGGGTTGTTTAGCCTGGAGAAAAGGAGGCTGAGGGGAGACCTTGTCGCTCTCTACAACTATGTGAAAGGAGGTTGTAGCGACATGGGGGTTGGTCTCTTTTCCCAGGTAACAAGTGATAGGATGAGAAGAAATGGTCTCAAGTTGTGCTGTTTAGGGCAAGTTTAGATTGGATATTAGGAAACATTTCTTCACTGAAGGGGTTATTAAGCATTGGAACAGGCTGCCCAGGGAAGTGGTTGAGTCACCATCCCTGGAGGTATTTAAAAGATGTGTAGATGTGGCACTTAGGGACATGGTTTAGTGGTGGACTTGGTAGTGTTAGGTTAACAGTTGGACTCGATGATCTTAAAGGTCTTTTCTAATCTAAATGATTCTATGATTTTATGCTCTGACCTTCNGAAGAGCATCCAGATCCTCCAGTGTTGGGGCAAACACGTCACTGAGCTGGTGGCCGATGCCCGGGGGGCTCCCTGGTGCAGGGGGTTTGTGACCTGGCTCTGCACATGCTGTCTGAGAAGGGCCCTGAGAAACAGGCAACCACCAGGCAAGATGCTGGCGTCACCCCATGGGGACATCTGGGTCACGCTGGGGGGCAGGAGCTGAGCCTGGGCTGCAGATGGGGAAGCACTGTGGGAGCTACCGTGGGGCCACGCCACCCTGCCCAGGGCCAAGCAGTGAAACTAGGGTGTGTGGAGGGCAAGGGGGTCTCCGTGGTCCCTTCTCTCATGTTGGGGCTTCAGCAGGGACTTCAGAGACACCCAAAGGGTTTGATAATCCAAAGACTTTATTTAGGCATCAAAACTCTTGACTTCTCATTAACAGGCATGTTGATATCTTTTAAATAATTTCTATAGTTTCACTTTCTTAGCAAACAAAATTTCATTTAACAAATGTATGCCAATTAGGATAAATTTTCCAGTTGAAGAAGGATGCAGCTCAAGCACTCTTCTGTGTGTCTGGTGCCGGGGCCAAGCCCACTGCATTGGGGTGGCAGCGGGGAAGGCTCAGTACTCCTGCATCTTTAAGTGCTTCAGATGTGCCTTCACCCAGGGTGCCTGGGGGTCCGTGCACAGCTCCCTCCCGTTCTTGGTGACCAGGCTGCCGGGAGAAAACCAACATTGGGGCGCTCAGCTAGGACAATGAGGTGCCTGCACTGGGTCCCGCTGGCAGCGCCCTGGGTGTCCCTGGCCATGCCCCTTTCCCCCTCCTGGCCACCCTTGGACACACTTGAGCTGCTGCTCTGGCTGTCCCACCCCAACCCTTGGCAGTGTCAGGTACTCACATCACTGCTGGCTGGGGGCACCTGCTGCTGGTGGTGTAGGCGGAGGTGATGAATCTGCGCGGGACAGGGCGGTTCACATAACTGAAGCAGCAGGAGGTGGTGATGGTGTCTGTGGGGACAGAGAGCCTCAGTGAGACCCCACACTCTGGCAGAGGCTCTGCCTGGGGCTCCCAGGGGATTTGCCATCGCCTGTGCTGTATCCTCCAGGGACTTCTCCTGGAAGTCTCCATCTCTGAGGCTGAGTCCCAGCACCGGTGATGACCATTTGCTCCCTGCCCTGCCCATGGACGTGAGGGTCCCATCAGTGGGGATGGGGCTCTCTCCCAGGGAGGGACAGCGAACCTGGTTTCTGGGGGGATGCAGCACCACTGGAGTNAACCTGGTTTCTGGGAGGATGCAGCAACACTGGAGTCACCAAGATGGGCCTCAGCTGGGGAGCAGATGGCCATGAGGAGCAGAACGGCCAGGGCGGCTGCGAGGACCTTCATGGTGCTGCAGGGGCCGAGGAAACAGTGAGTGGGGCTGGAGCTGGAGTGGCTGCAGGGCTCTCCTCTGCATGATGCTTGGCCTCCTTTTATTCCATGGCCGCTGGGTGGGCACAGGGTTTCAAGGAAAGAAAATGAGTGAATCATACTGGGGAAATTATGCTAGGATTGCCCAGTTTTGCTGAGCTGGAGTCGGCAAGGAAACCGCAGAAGGGGAAGCACCAGCTATGGGGCTGCAACTTTCAGATTCAAAAGAGAACAAATCTTATGAGGAGCTGAGGGAACTGGGGTTGTTTAGCCTGGAGAAAAGGAGGCTGAGGGGAGACCTTGTCGCTCTCTACAACTATGTGAAAGGAGGTTGTAGCGACATGGGGGTTGGTCTCTTTTCCCAGGTAACAAGTGATAGGATGAGAAGAAATGGTCTCAAGTTGTGCTGTTTAGGGCAAGTTTAGATTGGATATTAGGAAACATTTCTTCACTGAAGGGGTTATTAAGCATTGGAACAGGCTGCCCAGGGAAGTGGTTGAGTCACCATCCCTGGAGGTATTTAAAAGATGTGTAGATGTGGCACTTAGGGACATGGTTTAGTGGTGGACTTGGTAGTGTTAGGTTAACAGTTGGACTCGATGATCTTAAAGGTCTTTTCTAATCTAAATGATTCTATGATTTTATGCTCTGACCTTCATGGTGCTGCAGGGTCCAAGGGACCCATGTGTGAGGCTGCAGCTGGGGTGGCTGCAGGGGTCTCCTCTGCATGATGCTCATCCCCTGCTGCCGCTACCCCCCTTTTATCCACCCAGAGCTCCAAGGAAAGAAAATGAGTGCATCATACCAAGAAAATTATGTCAGGATCATCCAGTTTTGCTGAGCTGGAGAAGGCAAGGAAACCACAGAAGGGGAAGTGCTGGCCACAGGGCTGCGACTTTCAGATTCCATCTGAGTGCCTGGCAGGGACTGACTGGAGCCCAAACTGCTGTGACAGCAACCCTGCCACTGCTGCAATGATGCCACTGGTCAAGAGGCAGGCTGAGGCACGAAGCTCCATGGCCAGAGCCCTGAGAAAAATCACCGCAACGCCAGAAAATGGAAAAAAAAGAAGGAAGTAGCAAGTTTTGCAGCTTTCTTTCTGAGTGTGCAATGGTGGTGGCATTTGGGAATTACCCTCTGGCATTCCAAATGCTGCTTCTTTTCAATCATGCTACAATCTCCACAGGGTTTCACCTGCAAGGCTGCAATGAGCTGATCTCAGTGGGTGCCAGCAGAATCCTCTCCTCCCTCTAGCTCCTACTCTTAATGCCTTATCTCCTCCCTGACACCAGCGACACCAGAGACCTGAAGAGAAGACTGAGAGGGGATCTCATCAGTGCGTATAAATATCTAAAGGGTGGGTGTCAAGAGGATGGGGTCAGACTCTTTTCAGTGGTGCCCAGCGACAGGACAAGAGGCAACAGTCACGAACTGAAACACAGGAAATTCCATCTGAACATAAGGAAAAACTTCTTTACTTTGAGGGTGACAGGGCACTGGAACAGGCTGCCCAGAGAGGTTGTGGAGTCTCCTTCTCTGGAGATATTCAAAACCTCCTTGAAGGCATTCCTGTCCACCCTGCTGTAGGTGAACGTACTTTGGCAGGGGGGGTTGGACTAGATGGTCTCTGAAGGTCCCTTTCAACCCCTATGATTCTGTGATTCTGTGATTTCCTTTTTTGGGGGGCTAAACCAGTAGAAAGAGCCTAAATTGGATGAAGTTATCCTGCTTGGGAAGAAGTGGGCAGCAATTGTAACAACTTGACTGTCAAGGGGCTCCAGACCACAGCCAAAACTAAAATCCTTAGTCAGAGAGGAGTAAATCCTCTGTTCACCCTGGGGACAGGGAGGGTGGCAGACCAGGTTGCAGCCTGAGATGACCGTTCCAGCCCTGGAGCAGCGGCAGCAGGGTCCAGTCATAGAATCATAGAATGGTGTGGGTTGAAAGGGACCTTCAAGATCATCTAGTTCCAACCCCACTGCCATGGGCAGGGACACCTTCCCACTAGACCAGATTACTCAAAGCCCCATCCAGCCTGTCCTTGAAGACTTCCAGGGATGGGACCTCCACAACTTCCCTGGGCAACCTGTTCCAGTGCCTCACCACCCTCAGAGTAAATAATTTCTTCCCAATATCTAATCTAAATCTGCCCTCTTTTAGTTTAAACTGTTACCCCTTGTCCTATCACTAGACTCCCTGATCAAGAGTCCCTCTCCACCTTTCCTGTAGGCCCCCTTTAGGTACTGGAAGTCTGCTGTAAGGTCTCCCTGGAGCCTTCTCTTCTCCAGGCTGAACAACCCCAACTCTCTCAGCCTTTCTTCTTAGGAGAGGTGTTCCAGCCCTCTGATCGTCTTCGTGGCCCTCCTCTGGACCCTCTCGAGCAGGTCCATGTCTTTCCTGTGCTGAGGGCCCCAGAGCTGGGCACAGTACTCCAGGTGGGGTCTCACAAGAGCAGAGTAGAGGAGCAGAATCACCGCCCCTGACCTGCTGGCCACACTACTTTTGATGCAGCCCAGGATATGGTTGCATCACCAGTTGCAATTCAGTTTGTAGCTGAAAACTGAAAAACAATTGTATTTGCACAATTCCATCACCTGTTTAGGTTTTTGAGGTATGCAGCATCCATCAATTTAAGTTCATAAAGTTTTAGTTTCCCTCTTTGCTCATAGCCCAAGCCTGAACTACATGATTTATACTTTTATCAGATTTTAATATAATTATCAGCTCTTTTCATCACTCCTTCTCTGTCTTTGTTTCCAAGGGTTAGAAGACCCACGAATAATGCAAGTTCTACTTTCCTGGTTCTCTTTGTTCCTACTCCTGTGCTTAAATGTAACCCCAGCTGTAGCCTTAAATACAAACTGAACAGATCCATTGTCCCTCCTCACTGATCTTTAGTTTTGCAGATATGCATAATCCACCAGTGGAATGAAATTACTGATGTTTAATTTCCTGCAGTATAATATATACTATAAGAAAGACCTAACTTGTATTATGGCAAACCTGTACCTATTTGAAAATGTATTCCATTGGTATATTTTGCGGACAACACTCCACTCCGTGCTGTTGTGGTCTGAGTAACTAGAATTCTGCTAGATTTCTGCCTACTTCTCTATATTTAAAAGCATAGGAAGGTCTTACACATATTTAACAGAACCTTAAACATAATCTTGGGACTGCTATAAAGACCAAAAAATGAATATAGCTACAAGTATCTGCAGACCTTGATTTTATCCGTGGTTTTGTAGGTTTGCAGTATCCCAACAATATATCCAAATCATAAATTCGTATTTTCCTAAGTGTTTAACTAAACAACAGCACAAGCCAAAGCCTGAGCTAGGTGACCCGCAACAGTTCCAAAATTGATTTAATTACTTTAATATAATATATCTTTGTCTCTGCTGAGAACATCCAACAGCAACAAATTATGCCCTACTGCTCATTTTTAAGCTAACACTAATTGTAAACCACCACTAACAATCTCCTTAAACACTCCATTTCGTGTCTGTCCTGGTAAAAAGAAGGGCATGTACACTTGTCTTTTGGTTCTAATTTAAATAAATGTAGGACATTTTTATGTAGGGAAGGCAAATAATTTTTAAAATCCATTATCTGGGTTTTTTGGGGCTTTTTCTTTGTTTGTAGGCTGCTTTTGAGGTCATACTCCCTTTTAGTTAAGATAGAAGCTATCCTTTGACTTGTGGAGATTGAAAAAAACACGGACTCTAGCGGGGTGCAGGCCAAAGACCTTTATTGCTCAAAAAGCTCACATTATATACCATTTATTGCTGTTCACGCGCTATCAGACATACTCTGACAGGGTACCGCCTTAGATACACGCGACTTCGTTACGACGTGATTGTTTGGTTCTTACTGTCCATGCGTCCTGTAAAAGTCTCGTGATTGGTTGGTTCTTACTGTCTGCGCGGCCCGTAAAAGTCTCCCAACTCCCTTCTGGTTACTGCGGGTTTCTCCTGGCTGTTTACATTCTTTGTCAAGGGCACAGGGCCTGATCATCAAGGGAAAACTCGGTAAAGCCTCGCTCCACATTGACTGACCTTTTATCTTCATTGAGATAATATAATAAATAGATCCTTTGTGCTTTTCTAAATTGGGCAAGTATGTCCAAACTATAAAAGCAATACTAATTGGCTCTTGGCTATAATATATATGTGTAGTTATAGACCCATTTGGAATGATGCGCTACAAAAGTCAATGAAAGTTTGAGAATGACAAGCAATTATGAATCCTAAATTTCTTGATTAAGATTAGTTATTGGGCACCTATTATATCTGTGCTATAAGTATGCTTTTCCTTATTTACAAGAAGAAGATGAATCTAGATCCCAATACTATTTAGTGCTTTAGTAAATTAACCACATAATAGCAGGTATCTTGGACAAGTGCTCAGTCAAAGGCTAACTTCCTTCCTTATCTGTTTGGAAGAGAAACAATAGTATAATACCTTTTTAAAGAATGTAGCAGCAAACAAGAAAGATAAACTCAGGTATTGTCTAATTCTAAAGTTCCCCCAGTCACAGATTTCTGTACAGTTGCTCTCATCTATGAAGTCTAGCATTTTCTAGTTTCTGGTTGGTTTTTTTTTTTTGTTTGGTTGCTTTTGTTTTTTTTAGCAGCCTGCCTTATATCTATAAAAACCTCACAACATTATTATTATTAAATATTACAGAGTAGAAATATAGGAATATATAAATGGGTCTCCAAATAGTCAAGGTTTGCCTGTAGCTTCATCTGAGATACCACAGTACCTTTGCATGCCAAGGTAAGTCCTGGTATATTGCCTATTTCTGACAGTGGGTAAATAATACCATTTTGGTGTTAACTACTCTAGATTTCACATCTTGTCTTTTTCTCTTGGTTTTATGTGTTAAATAATAGAGTTTAGCCAAGGTTGATCTAAGATAAATGGAGATCCTCCATCCACGGGTTAAAATCAGCTGTCTTGCTCTGCAAGAGAGTATACAGGCTCCCTAAATGACAAGATTCAGTCCCAAAGAAGTGTAAGAAATGTGATGGGAAGGCAAAACTGGCTTGAAAGCATCTGTCTGTCCCATTTTAATAGTGGCGGTAAACCAAAGCTCTCTGTGGTACGTATCACAGCAGTTAGCTACAGCCTGATCTTGTGCAGAGAGCCACAAATGTACTGTTTAACATGTTTGTTGGCAACATGAATGTTGGGACTGAGTGCACCCTCAGCAAGTTTGCTGATGACACCAAGCTGTGTGGAGCGTTCAACATGCTGGAGGTGAGGGATGCCATCCAGAGGGACTGGGACAGGCTTGAAAAGTGGGCCAGTGACAACCTCATGAAGTTCAACATGGCCAAGTGCAAGGGCCTGCATGTGGGTCGGGGCAATCTCATGCACAAATACAGGCTGGGCGGAGAATGGATCGGGAGCAGCCCTGAGGAGAGGGACTTGGGGGTGTTGATGGATGAGAATCATAGAATCGTTTAGGTTGGAAAAAACCTTTAAGATCATCCAGTCCAATCATTGACCCTACTCTACCAGATCCGCCACTAAACCATGTCTCTAAGCACCAC
>VYXH01001989.1:0-48952 GCA_013397275.1 Burhinus bistriatus | reverse complement strand
AGCAGAATGCTGTGGGAGACTGTGTTGAAGACCTTACTAAAGTCCAAGTAGACAGCATCCACAGCCTTCATCCACCAGGCGGGTCACCTGAAGCTCAACATGAGCTGGTAATGTGCACTTGCAGCCCAGAAGGCCAACTGTATCCTGGGCTGCATGAAAAGTAGCATGGGCAGCAGGTGAGAGAGGTGATTCTGCCCCTCTGCTCCACTCTTGTGAGACCCCACCTGGAGTACTGCATCCAGCTCTGGAGCCCCCAACATAAGAAGGACATGGACCTGTTGGAGCGGGTCCAGAGGAGGTTCATGAAGATGATCAGAGGGTTAGAGCCTTATAAAGATCCAGGTCCATGCTGGTAAAACACTCTTGGGTTAATGTCAGGAATTGATAGCACAGGAACCTTCCAAATCACGATGTCTTGGAGATGCTTTGCTCGGTCAGTGGCACAAAACATTCTCTGTGTCTGGTGTCTGCCTCTCAATGTGGTTTTGTAAACATGGAGGGATCCTCTTTCTTCTTTTACTTTCTTTTAATAACAGAAGAGGAAGCATCGTTCTGGACCTTATACATTACTTTTCACAGAGATACATAGTTGCTTATACTCTAACTCACTTTACATTAAAGAGAATTTATTCAGGTGTGCTTTAGGTTTTCCTGAACAAATTAGTCAGAGATACGTATCTGGACTAACTGAGCTGAAATCTCTCATCAAAGACACAATCCTGTTTGTCTAGGGATTAAGCCTGTTCCTTCACTGTGTGCTGTTCTGTAAATCTCGGCCCAAGGTCATCAAAGTCATTTAGACATCAATTTTGACTACTTCAGCAGGCCTCACAGGAGTTGGATTCCTCTGATATTCCCGTAAGGAGTCTACGATAGCTCACTATGATGGAAAGTCACAGTTGTCTTAAAAGCACTTTACACGCTCATTCCTCAGACGTCCCAGAGGCTTACAGCTGTACCTGACACAGTGTTGTAAACCTTCCTTCTCTGTGCAAACTCCATTTTCAGCTCAGAGAAGCAGACTTCATCACAGCATCTGTCTCTGTGATTCTCTGCATGGGTGACTCGCAGTTCCCTGTCCAAGCAACCCAGATAATGTGTCCTTTTCCAGCCTTTTAGGTCTGCTTTGTTCCAAGTCTGAATCATAAGAAAACTACTCTGTTGTAGTGTGGATGAAACTTTTTTTTTTTTCTTTTTTTTTCCTCACTTGGCGATTTAAATTAAGTTAAACTATGTATCTGTTTTCCTTTCCTGAAATAGCTTCTTTATTTTCCTTGGATTTAATTCTGTGCATTCAAGCAGAAAGTTAAACAATGTCGAACTGAAGAAAATTAATCACGTAACATGCAGAAAAGATGAACTGTGAAAATGTTTATTATTGCATTAACTTCCTACCTATGTCCTTAATGTGAATTACTGGAATGTCAGAGAGAACTAACCAGCTTGGAATTTATTTTTGAATATGTATTGTCATAAAGTGGATCCTTTCTTCTATGCTTCTAGTGAAAGCAAAAAGCAAGCGTTGGTATAATATTATTGCAAAACATCTCTGGAGTAGTTAATTCTCATAAGTGGTAACAGCTTTCTATTGCCATTATCTTACTGAAAGTAATTCCTTAGCTAAACTGTTTAGGGCTGATGCTAAAGATCAGTGTATGAAACCAGCTTCTGAATTCTGCCCTTCTAGAAATTATCTTTGCGGCTGATTCAAGTAAACCTTGACTTGTTTGGGGAAGAAAGAAAGTACTCATTGGCATTCTTGACTGTTTTAGTACTCCTGACTACAGCTTTAGATGACTTCTGACTGCTGTGGTGCATCCAGCATTCCTTTTTATCCAGTTCCCAACACATGTTTTTATAGGTTCTTTCTTTCTTCATGAGTGTGGAGGGGATAATAAGGATTTTGTAGGTGAAATCACAACTTTCTAAGTATTCCTGCATAATACGTGCTTTCATCCCTTTATTTTCCTCCCATTCCTCCTTCATTGCATATATAGCTTTCAAACTTTAGCAAGCAATACCTATACATTTCAAAACTTATTTGAACTTCTGGCACTCTTTTCCCAAGTGCAAAAGGAAGAGTTGCATGTCACAGTTCTGTGTTGTTTAGATGTGGCTTGGTATCTTTTTTGTATCTGTTGAGACATATAGAAAACATTTTATTTTCTGGTGTATTTGTTATCAAAACTCTTGAAGAGAAGCAGCAATTTTTTTCAAGTTACTGTTATATGGGGGATTGAATTTTTGGTGAGCAGCCTTCAAAGGTGGCTAGGCATTTTAGAACATTACAAACACTGGCATGAAAACTTGAGAATATAAAAGGAGTAGTTTTCATTCTCATTACTGTTCCTGAAGTTTCAGCTGTTTAGGCAGAAGAAGGGTCACCGGAGCTGTAGAAAACTGAGCCAAATAAACAGATGGGATCTTCTAGTCCAGCTGAAAGAACTAGTCTTCCTGTGGAAGGTTCAAAGAGAGGATTTCAGTTCTAGAAAAAAATCTACATCAGCTGCTGTATCTGATTTCAGGGTATTTTGTTGTCCTTACAGGCTATGAGGCATTCAAATGTAAAAACACTAAGTAGCAGTGGCTGGACATCTGCTCAGGAGGAATGAACCCAACAGGACAGTAATTGTAGAAGGAGATGAGGTCACACTAATCTCAAGAATGATAGCAATTCTCATCTTTTTGTTAGCTTGCAGTGTTATGACAGCCTGAAAAATAACTTACGAGCCAGAAGAAAAGACTTGTTGCTTGCCTGAAATACACACTATCCAAGTAGAGACACGCTGTGAAGGAGTGCGGGTAGGGTTATACAACAGAGCAAGAAGTACAGACCTTACAAATGTAAGATAAATGGTAAGTGTGAGCTACGGGAGGGATGATGAAGTGAATTTCTTTGCTATCGTCTGGATCGAAATGGAAGAAGAGAGGCAGACAAACCTGCAGTAGCTGGTGGCATCCTTCTGCTGTACCCAGTTGTTTCAGTTTGAGTCTGTTGCTTCTGCAAGATGGACTACTAACAAAGAAGAAATCAGTGTAATTGTCAAGAAAATTATTTTCTGGGCAAGAGTGGTTAAATGAAAAAAATGGTTCTGGAAAGTGTTAAATGTAGTGTAACTAATATTAAGCACTACAGATGACAAATCTACCAGCCAAAAATATAAATAAATGGAAATCTAAATGTGAGCCACTTAATCATTTCTATTTGTTTTTCCTAGATAGCATCTAAAATAAATACTGATCAGAAAAGATGGAAAAATGAAGTGAACAATCCAAAATCTGCTGTATTTGGGAGTGAGTAGCCAAATCCAAACATGGCTGTTCACTGCCACAGAGCTAGGAGGAAGGTACACAAAAGGAAATGGAGGATGTCTTCAGGGTTCCCAGAGGAAATCTGAATGTCTGTCTATCTTCATCTGTGCTAAAGGACGTGTTGCTGAAAGATATGACCAGTGGACATCCTTGCTGTAACACAGCAATGGAGCCTGAGCTGGAAAAATGCTGTTGTTTTTATACCTCCATTCAAAAGATATTGGTGATCTGCCCAATTAAATTAAATGCTAGCAAGCCTAATTTCTCTAGTGTCATCTTAAGTGGCACATATCTATAAACATTTATTACACAGAATTAATGAACAAGTGAGCAGTGTTCACTGTGACCTTGTTGATGAAACTTCAAACATTCTCCTTCCAGGCTGCAGTTCTGTATGCTTGGTCTGCACAAAATATTCCTGGAAGGAAGGGTAGCTAAAAATCCTTTTCAGATATTTCCAAGGCAATAAGAGTTACTCCTTATCCTGCCCTCCCTCTGTAAGTCCCCAGCTGGGTATGTAGTCCTTATTTTCCATCCCATTCTATAGGCCGTTCTGGTACCTAATGCTAAGCAGATACTGTTTCTCTTGAGGTGATCATTAGAATTCATGGATCAAAAATGAATATTAAGCAGCAAGGAAAACTTGCTGCCAATACTTATCTGAAAGAAAAGTTGATTTTATTTTGTTCAGAACAAAATTGTGTTATACAGTGTGTATTGTTAAGTGCTTTCTACTGCATTGAAAAACTACGGCTATGGCTGATGGCTGATGGCTGAGTAAGTCAGTTGTGGCCCAGGATTCCTATACATCCTCTGTTCTGGGCTGCATGTTTTCCAGAAACAACTTAGAATACTTTTATGCATTTTGAGCACAGATGTATTCCTTATTGTCTTTGGCTGTAACAATTATTTGCAAGTGGGTTCTCCAACTTGAATGGAGCATGCAAAAATCCTGGTGTAGGAAATACCGAAACATTCGTATAATTGAAGTCAGATTTGATTAAAGCCACACATGTTGTCTTGAAGTTGATTTTGACCTGTTAAAGTTCATAAGGGACTTCCTCCATATCACCACACCCTAAAGGGTCATAAATCAGTTGCAGAAAATGGGTCTTTGCCACATTTTTTTTAAATGAGAATTAGTGATGAGATTAGATTCTTCTTCTTTTGCTGTATGAGGGATATTAATCACATGGGATTCTTTCCATTCCATGCCTCAGAAGAACCATGAGGGTCGGACATACATAGTCATGGTAAAATGTTTAAAATTCCATCACCATAATTACTTTTAATACTCTGTTTAAATTTGTTGCAGCACTGACAGTGTCAGTGACAAGACTGTCAGAAAAAGACCATCTATGAGAAGGGGAAGGCACTGCATAGCTGACAATCATAAAAGAAAGATAGAGATGCTTATCCTTATTTCTCCAGCCTTGACAGCTGGACAGAAAAACTGAGTCATATTAACTGACCATTGGCAGGTAAAATAGGTCAGGTCAAACACATTCCATGGAATATGTCAAGTGCAATTAAACTTCACAGGAACTGTAACTGAATTTCCAACAGCACTTTGACATAATGGTGATGAATTTAGACTGCTTTAAGCTACATTCATCCCGTCATTTATATATAAAAATCTTTCATTGCAACAGCTTTCTCTCAGGTGTGTGGCTCATCCAATATTTAAGAAGTTTTTATTATCTGCAAGTTTTTTTTACCTATAAAAACATTGTAACTGTGTTAAGCTATACTGTTTGGCTAAGTTATGATGATGTCAGAGAGTACTTTATGTGTTCAAGGGTGGGATAATGTCTTCTGCTTTGCACATCAGTTCTGTAGCCTGGGGGACTGTGGTTGTTGCCATTGGGAGCCTTGTGTCAGTCCCTGACCGCATTGCAGTCTCTGTTATTGCTGTGTGTGTCTGCAAACCCTTACATTATGTCTGACTAAGTGACTAAGGACCTGATCCAAAAGACATTTAAGTCAGAGAGAATCTGTTTACTTACATGGGTTTTGAGTAAGGGCTGGAAGGCCCATGCCTGCTCCCAGTGAAGGGGTAGAGGATTGTCTGTTACTCTGAAAGTAGGCAGGATATGGTTTTCCTTTTGGATTAATAAAAAAGCAGTAAATCTAAGGCAGAAGAGGAATGATTAATTGATGGTGCACGGAAAGAAATACTGTCACTGTTAAACATGACCACTAAAGGTGAATGCAGATAATCATAATTTCTGCTGTGAATAACATCGTCGGGAGAAATGTAAGGAGACAGAGGGGCTGGCATCATGTCTGCTGCTTAGTCTTTCTGTTTAGCTACTATGCCATAACATGCCAAACCCAGCTTTGGATCTAGGTTTTGGAGGGGTTTGGAGGGGAGTCTCGCAGTTCTGAGTTCCTTTCAGAAAGATTGCCCAGTGTGTCTGAGGTTGTGCATGAGAAACAAACAAATAAAGAAAGAAGAGGGAACCTTCATAAGAAGATTCGTTTCTTCAGAAGAGTCTTTGGCCACAGGAGGGCAGTACTGTTCTATAATAAATTTGACATGCTTTACTGAAAATCTGGTTTGCAAACAGGTACCTGAGGGGGGAATGGGATTGATCATGTTTAACAGTCATCAAAGTCATATTGATCAGAAAGTGGATTTACGCCTTTAGCTATGTTTGCAGGTGTTGACCAGCTAGTCCTCCCAATACTGATGTGAATATCATCCTCCTTTTCAGAAGAGCAAATTGCAGCACAGAAACTGAGAGCTGCGATGAGATTTAAGGAACTGCTGCTTCTCCATCCTTGGTTTAGATTGCTACTAGTTTATGCCCTCCTTCCTTCATGCTCTGAATTGGAGGCCAGAACCAAGAGGTGGCATGTCGTGGTTTGGGCAATACAATAGTGAGTATGGCAGCCCCTCAGGGTGCTGGTTGGTGGAGGGTTCTTTGTCCCTTGGCCTGAAGCTGTTTCAAACTGAAGTAAGGAGATTTTTAACTGAAAATAGTGAGTCTGAGAGTGTGTGACACTCACTAATACTGGTAGGAGTATTTAGCTGGGAAGAGTGGGTCTTATTTTTCTTTTCTTCCTTAAGAAAGTTTCTTTTCCCCAGTGGCCGAGGGCATGTTCTTTACTAGGACCCAGGCATAGGAGCAGGACTCTTAACTTACTAGGTTATTGATTCATGCCCTTGCTCTTAGCTGGTGAGATAAATCTTTCCTGCAAAGCCCTCTAGGCTTATTAGTTAGATGATTCTCCAGAGAAGCAAGTGTTGTGGGTTTTAAATCCCCAAAGCAGATGAGAGAGTTGAGCGTGCCTTCTGTGGCTGTCAGATGAATAGGAGGTACCACTGTTGGGTCTTACAAAAGAAAACTTCACTGCGTTCTCGATGAAGATTAATTTGCTAAGTGTGCTTTGAGACTAGTGGATTTAACCTTTAAAGGGAGGGGAATATTTGGTTTGCGCAGACTGAGAGTTTAGCATGAAGATGGTATTTGGCACAGTTAGAAATGTGAGTACATTTGAATACTTAATACATCACTTAACATACTTCAAGTACTTAAACATTAATATTAAAGTAATTTGTAGAGTCTCGATATCTCCTGAGTTTGGAGACAGCTGAACTCCCCAAACTTATAGAAAAGAACTTGAAGCTTTCCAAGGACCAACTCTCTCATCTATGTTATTAGTATGCCAGGAATGGTCTTCAAGAAAAGTTGAAATCATATTAAAAGTTAGAAAGGCATATTTAGGAAGGATAGGTTGCTAGCTTCCAAGCTAACCTTTCAGGTCAGTGGGAAATGAAAATGTTTCAGAGAACAAATGCTACTGAGCTGCTGCCCCTTTAGCTTCTATTTCTGAATAAAGGCTCAGAGAGGTCCCCTTCTGAAAGACAATTCTTCTGAGGAGTGTTTTTCAATCTGCAGTTTATACAATACTTCTGATGGGCCTGGAAAAGCTAACTGAGACTCTTTAGCTTCTCTTTAGATGTGGCTATACTTGCACTGAATGTATTTAAGGGAAGAAGATCATTCATGTCAGGTATGTCTTAAATGTCAATTTATTTATTATATGCTTTACTTTTTAAAGTGTGTTTTCATTTTCATAATCCAGAACATAGTGTTTTGTTTTGCAAGAGTAAGTTTTATTGCTTTTATTTTTAAACTTGCTTCAGGGGAACTGAAACAAATCTGACAGTTTTGAGGTGCTTGCATTGGCGAGGAGATAAGAAACCCAAGGAAAATGGCAAGCCCTTCACAGTGCTTGTAACCCAAGCCAGCAATTATCACCTTCCAAACTAAGAGTAATTTTGGGAGCTGGTATCCTCAAGTACTCAGAAAAGAAGAGGCATTCCTTCTAGTGAGCGACAACCACTGTCTCTTTGGCAAAGGGTGGGCAACAAACCATTATGTGATGAAGTTTTCCCAGCTGAGTAAGGTTTTTTTTGGGGGGGAAATTTACATTTTGCAATTAGACACTTAGGTAAGACTCCTTTTATTTCATTTTACACATCGCTTAATTTGTATGTATAGCAAAGATAAAACAGGTGGAGCCAGTCACCCCAGTCTGTTTTGCACTTTTCTGTATACTTAGGTAAATCCCTTTCTCACTTTACTCCATAGTCACTTTTTGTACTTGAACCACTACATTAAAAATCTGATACTTGACTTCGATATCTTAGCCTTAAACATTGAAGAAGAATTAGATTAGTGCTTCTTTGAGTCTTTGAGTTTTCTAACACTTAAAACGTGTGAAAATGGTCATGTTAAAGATGACTCTGATGTTACTTCTTCCTGAGATATTTTTTCTACTCTCTGCCACACATGTAGTGTATTCCTAGATAGATCTGCATGTATTTTCTGTCACAAGAAGTTGCTCAGTAGAAGTCACAAGCAGTCAAATGTCAACTGAGTGTCAGAGAAATGGCCCTTATAATGAAATCCATTAAGGTGTCCAATAGACTCACGCAGAAGGCAAGATAAACTTACTTTGTGACCTTTAGAACAAATCAACCAAAACAATAAAAACCACAGAAAATAGTGCCCTGCATGGGGATGAAGAAGATGGCCAAGCATTAGTAGAACTTTTATGCTTTATTGGTATTTATTGGGTTTTTTTTTTCCTGCTTTTTAAATAATTCACAATGATTATTACTTCAAATGCTTATTTCTGTTCAAATTCTGAATGGTAGTAGGCAAACCCAACTTTTTTCATACTTTTTATTCTTTTTCTTTAGTATAATCAACCTATTTTTCTGGCTAATCATGGAAATAGTTGCTGTTTCTTTATTCACTGATTTAGAGACTAGAAGAGCCCATTAGAATTGGCTTATCTGACCTCTTGTACAAGCCAGACCAGAGAACTGAACTACATAATCCCAGCATAAATTCTTTGTCTTGAGACGGAAAATATGGCTTTTAGAAAGACATGACATTTTGTTTCAAGACTTCCAGTGAGAAGAAACTCACTATTATCTGGTAAGTCTTTGAAATGCCTAATTACCTTCACTTAAAAATTGCATCTTTTTTCTAGCCTGGATGTAATTAGCATCACCTGGCTGCTATGGGATCTGGATGTGTCTGCTTAGTTGCTCAGGAGAGAGTACCCGAGTTGAACAACAAAGAATAACTTGTCTTGCTGGTCCTGGACCCCGATGCCTTTAGCACTCTGGCTGAGCTACCTGCAAATATGTTTGGTCTAAGCTTGGAAAAACCGTACCTACCTATCTACATCAGGGTTTTGAAGGTCTGTGTTTTGAAAGTACGTGGAACAGAAGAATTAGACTTCACAAAGGCTAACTTTGGCCGAAAGAATCCAAATGTCCCTCTCACAGCAAGGAAAATAGAGTGGTACTTCCAAGCACCCAAGTTAGAATATTTAAGGCTTATGATTACCCAGGGCCCTGGAGGACCCTGTATAAATATCCAGTAGGGTCCACATTGTACACTTCTTTTCTGAGAGGTTTAATTTTGTTCCTCCTTCTGTAGTAGCCCTTTGGCTACATGCAGGGAACTATTTAAAGGAAATGCACTTCCAAAAAGAATGGATTGACTTTCATTGAAGAATCTGTCAATAAATAAAAAAACATTTAAACCTGAATTAAGGGTAGTTTTCTTGCCTCTGCCAGGTGAATTCCTAGCTGGAGAGTGGTAGGTGATTGTTTACTCTTGTAGGTGAGACAATAGTTGCATTGATATAGATCAAGGACATATAAAGCCTCCAATGTTCAATTATGTGAACTAAAATCACCTCTGACCTCAGTCTGGGAGGATGCTGTGTACCTTTTATTAAGGCTATTGTTCTTAGTGAATAACTTTTATCTTTTTTCAGAGTTTTGTTGTCATGTTTCATTTTGTTTTATGCTTTCATCTCATTTGGTGATGAAAAAGTACGCTGTGTGTGGGACTGTTCCTGAACTCTAGAAACATGATAGCGCTTTGTCACTTTTTGCTTACACAAGCCACAGTGACATTCAATCTGGAAAAAAATATTATTCCTAAACATGGGGGCACATGCATTACAGATTTTATGTTACAAAGAAGAGTATACTTTAGCCGGTCAGCTGCTCAACACAATGTTCAGCAACATGACCAGCACATACAGGAGGGGCAGGATTTTCCTTTTGCTCTTGATCTTCCCAGAACTGCTGATATTTTACAGTAGAAAACTTCTCATATCTTTGTTCCATCTTTAACAGGGTGCTTATTAAATCTCATGTAGTAGCTGAAAGTTCCTGAGGAGTGATGTCTTTGGCGATCTAATGTATTGCTCCTGATTCAGTTCTCCTTTTGGCTCATGCATAGAACTATACTAGCTGACAATGGCTGTCACCACAGGTAGACAAAAAGACCCCTGTAATCTGAAGTGGAGGAAAATTGTGCTAATGGTAAAATCTTCTTGGCTGTTTCATGGCCTTTCAGGGATGTCAGGAGAGTCTTAGAAAAATAGATGCTTCAATCGGAGTGAGAATTAAGGAGAAATAAATAGAATTGACCATTTGAATTGGCATCGTAGAAATTGAAAGACACATATTCTGTGGCCAGCTCTGTCACTGACCTGCTCTTTACCTTAAGTAAGGCCTTTCATAATTTTTCTCTTTCCTTCAGTTGTCGGTTTAAAGGGTGAGACTTTTGGGATTGAAGCCCTCTCACGTCAGGCAATTTGGTCTGGCCCACTCTTCTCTTGTGGCTTCTTGGTCCTTCTGTAAAATAAATGCTGACAGGAAGCTCCAAGGCTGTAGAGACACACAACTCTGTACTCTTTTGCAATTGATTTTTTTTCAGGTGTTGTTATCATCACAAAATATAGCTAATGGATTCAGTGCCATGTCAAAGGCTGCTCCTTGGCGATACACTGCAGTAAGTGGTGCTTATTTCTATTTGTTAGTTAGTTATTCCAGGAAGGGGGAAAAAAAAAAAAGGGCAGCTTAAGTTTTTAAACCTATTATGCAGTATTTCAAAAGGTCAAGTTGCTGTTCTTTTTAAATACAATTTAATTGAAAATGGACAGTAGCCTGGATCTTCTTCAGGCATAATGAAGCAGGCTATTGATATGCACCATGTGTCCCTGATTAAAATCAGAAGGCTAGGAATGTTCAGCCAATTAGGCAATTTGTGAGACATTGGCCCAATTAGTTTGGGAGCATGGAGAAGCAGGTACACAGAAAGATACTTTGTGTGTTCCCTGTAAACAAAAAAAAGAAACTACAAGGTGCTGAATGATGTCCAGGCCAATAAAGCCAATTAATTGGCTGAACTCTCTTGTTGCACTTTATTTTTCACCCAGAAAGATTTGTCTGTAGTAGAAATTTACAGTGTAGTTAAATATAGCAGTAGGGAAACACAGAGTATGAAGTGAAGTAACTATTCAGCTGACATAGGGATTTTGCAAAGAACAGTTTTAGAACACGCAATAAAAATGAAGAGCCAAAGACATTAATGAAGTTATGATCATGTTTGGCTTTATTGATGCTTAAATTATTGCTTTGAGATATTAATGCAAAGACCAGAAACCAAGAGTATATTTTAATGTCTGGAAAAATCCTATAATTTTGTACTGCAAATGTAGCAGTTTCTGAACACCTCATTTTGCAAATCCATCTAAGAGCAGGTGTCATTGCCTCATTTTCTTTTAAAAAGAATGACTTATTTAAAGAAGTACACATGTGGTTTTCATGATAAATGGAAGTTTGGGTCATCTTAAGCAGGAAACATTCACTGTGGAAGACATTTAGAGCCACAGACAAAAAACTCCATATATTTCAAGTTCCAGTTTTGTCTTTCCAGTTTATCAGAAATTACAGCTTATACAGACCCCTGTGAAGTAAAAAGACACATCTAGTGAAGTAGTATTCTTTTGCAAGAATATGCCTGATCATGAATCTACCCAAAGTGCAGAAAAATCAGTAGGCTTGAATCATCAGAATTATCTTTTTTAATAGATGTATTTTATTAGAGCAAAAGGAAATGTTTAATTAGCCCTAGTCTAGGAGGCAGGCATGGGATGTTCATCAGATTTGCCAAATTTATTAAAGCTGCAGTTACTTCTAAACCAAAGAAAATATTGTTCCACACTGGCAAGTAAAATGGGATAGCTAGCAATTCAGCCTGCCTCATGAAAAAAAAGCCACATCACAGAGGCTTTAACTGCAAATGAAACCTTCACATAGTTTGCTTAGCTGGTGTTACAAAACGTGTGCTCTACAGCTCCTGAGCATTTTGAAAAACAGGTTGATTTAATCATAGACTCAGGGGCTTTATTCACATGACCAAGGGAATTAAAGTTCAGCTGCTTTGTTGTGGGCTAAATGTTAATCCCAAGGTGACCAGTGCTGAGGTGCCTGAGAGATAGTACTCAATTACTGAAGGTGATGAAGTTTTTTTGGCAGCCTGGTGCCTCTTCATTGCATTTGTGCTGAACAAGGAAGCAACTGGGACATTCAGGGAATGTGTTGAGTCAGAATTAAGGAGTTTACTTCTTCCACCAGCCAGAAATTTCTGGTGGAAAGTGTGATTCTCATAACGAATGCAGCTGCGCAGTGGAGTCTGATGATACCTATCAGGTATTTATATTGCTATAGGGGCAGCAAATATAGGAACATTTACCTCTGTCCCAGTCCTGTCCCAGCAAAGTCAGCTGGAGTCATTGGCCATCTGCGCAGAGGACTTTGTGGCTTTACTGCAGCTAGCTGCTCTGTGCTGGGAAGTGTACTTTAGGCTGTAGTACACGAGAGAAGGCAGTTCATGAGGAGGGCGGAAGCCCTCGCTTTGCAAGAGCTGTCCTGACCTGAGTACGGGACACAGCTGTCAATTCCTCCTGTTGCACTTCCACTGTATTTAATATAATGAAATGCTTACTAGACCGTGGGAAATAACTGTGAGAATGATTTCATAGCCTAGTAGCTATGGTGTTTCCCTGAGAGAGGTCAGTGCTAGACCCCAATTGCTGAGTACCTAATAGAAAATACTGGGAACGTGTGCTGGGTAAGGGTCTCCTTTTTCCAACAGAATTCTAACTTATTTCTTGAAAAGCCTATATTTAGTAAGAAGGTCTGAAGATGGCCTCATTTTCTAAAGAAATTGTGAGTGAGCTGTGTGTATCTTCGTACAGGAGTGGGGAAGGAAGACAAATTACGTATAGCTTAGGTGAATATTCTGACGGTCAGACCAGTGAGTTAACAGAGATTGCATCCTTCTCTGGCTCAGTTTTGTTATGTGACTAGTTTTATTTGAGAATATCAGCCATACTGCAAGTGAGACAGGAAGGGACCTGCGCTGCATTGTGAGTTGAATGGGGCTAAGAGCTGGGATAGGTAGTTAACCTTCACATGTTTATCAAGACATAAGCAGTCCTGGCCGCTTTAAGCACCCTCAGGATTAGATGGAAGACGAGCAGGACTTTTGAGGGGCCGAATTTTGGAAGAAGGCATCTCAGCCTTTTTATAGATATAGTCCCAAAGCAGACATAGCAAGTCTGTTGCAAATTTATGAATTGCTCCACAGGTTCCTAACTTCAGCCTAGTACCAGGACCATCGCACCACCTTCCTTTCATAGCACTGAAATGCAAATCACAGTACTTTGTCTCACCTAGCTGTAGTAGTGCTAGTGATGGGACCTTAACCACTCTTTTTAAGTGTTCCGCAGTGTGTTAATCTTATTTTTGTCTGTGTCATTTTTATGAATCTGCATTTTCCCTTGGTTCATGTCCCTGTGTTATGCTAATTTATACACTCTGAAACAGACTTTCTAAATAGATACTTCCTCAGACCCCTGGAAACACTGTTCTCTACCCTAGTCTTTGCAGCAGGGCAGGAAACACTCACTGATTCTTAAGCAACTAAATATGCTTTTCCAGACTATCACCATCACCAAGATATTACTTTAATTAGATTTCTTCCACCAAAGGGATATGGGTCATAACTTTCTTAACTTTACATGGACATTCTTTCAAGACCCGGCAGGTGTAAGGAAGAAAAGTTGATGCTTGTTCCAGGAAAACAAAATGTTTAATTACAGGTTATAAACACAATTTCAAATATATTTAATAACACAAATCCTCATGGGCTGTTCCTGTATCTTCCACACAGAATTCTAAAAACTTTTAAAAATATGTCTTAGCTGGTAAGCTACAAGAACTCTTCACTGTGTAATTTGCCAGTTGTATCCCATCTCTGGGTAAGTGCCTCACAAAATCTACTCATGAGGTTTTCCTGTTCCCTCTAAATGCAACTGTGGCACTTGAGGATGAGTTAGGAAGACTCCCCTTTACTAAAATGCTACCTGGTAATTCGAGTCTCTGATTTCAGTAGTCACTTGTACTATAATTTTGAAGGTTGTTTGGATGCTTAGAAAGTATTCAAGTATTAACTTGGCTGGTTATTTTTGGTATTTTTGGGGCTGTAGAAGCTGATACTGACCTTTCCTGTCTACCTTTTTCACTTCCAAATTAAGATGTACATTAAACTGTGTCTTAACTGGTTCCTCCCTATTCAGATATCAGAACATACTTTACAAAGACATCTTTCTTAGCTTTGCACCATTTACAAATTAAACGTAAGTAAAAGTCAATTCCACAGCACTGTATAATTTACAGTACCTGTGAGGTTCTTATACAAACCCTGTAAGTCAACAATGTAAATATTAGATTAGATAACAGCAATTTTAGGCAGCATCCTCCCCTCCCATATTTTGTTTTTAGTGCCATGGAAAGACTATGGGAAGAAAAGAAGAGCCCCAGGCACGTCTCTAACTTTCAATGGTTAGGAGAAAGAATCATGCAAAGCAGGTAAACACACAAAATACAAACAGACACAGCAGGCAACATGTTGATATATGGTATGCATTGTTCAGTCTGCTATTACTGTTTCCCTGGAAGGCACTAAAGCATTGAAATGCCCTCTTCCAAGTAAGGGTCAAGTCATAATTTCCTAAATATATCTCATGCTATTCTTCACGTATGATGTACTCATGTATTGTGTCTAAATTTTGTGTCACCAGGAAACTTCATTGACATACTTTTCTTTTGGTTGATGCCATTTGTGAAAACATTAGCTAACATCAGTTCCAAGACATATTCTTAAAGAACTCCAAAAAGTAGAATCCTGCCATCCCTGACAACACTTAGGCCTTCTCCAATTCCTTACTTATCTTAGAATTTTGCCTCAATTTCTAACTCTCAATTCCAAGACAGTATTATGGGCTTTGCACCGTATTGAGTGCTTTACTGAAAGATTACATCTATTTTATATCTTATTGTGAAATTCTTGGGTCTTAGCTGTCAACTTCAGATCATCTTTATTCTTTAGAAGACACCTGCCACTTACCAAGTGCTTTATGCTTTACCTTGATTGTAGTCATAAGCTGAAAAAGTGTGCCTGTGATTATTTACCAAAGCTAAACTGTTATTCAAAGGAGAAACTGCAGCTTTCTCTTCTAGAAACTGTAAGTTCAATCTACCAGATAATCATGTGTTTAGGGTTATGATAACAGATGCATAGTGTCTATGAGTCACCCATATTTTTTTATGTCAGATCCAAAATTATAGCTCTCTTTTGATAATTTGTACTCCAGAGTCTTGCCTCCAGAGGAAAAAGGTGAAGGAACAGCATCTGAAAATTAAATACCATGTGGAGAACATGACAATTCATCCTTCATCTCTTGGAATTAGAGTTTAATTACAATCAAAGAACCCTTCAACTTAAATTGCAATTGCAGATTTTACAGCCACATCTGATGGTTCATGTCTTGCAAGTAGTTTCATAGAATGATTCGCATCAGTTTATACTCAGTTTGGTAATAATACTTCTCTAAAAAAGAGCTCCAGCTGAGATGACGGACAATGTTTTCAAAATCCCCAGGGCTTCACTAGTTCTGAATTTTTTTCTTCTCCAGTTTTCAGATATGATATTGTCCCACAGCTGTGCAAGCCTGATATCAAAAGTCTGCTTTCACTTTTCCTGGTCAACCCCATTGGAAAAATGTGAAACTGTAGCTTTAATGAATTTTCATAGCAAATGGTACAGTTTATCTAGTCAAGCAGGTCACAAAATATGCACATTCTGTCCATAAGAAACCTGTGTGATTCTTCTTTGGACGAAATGATAGTGAGGTATACCGAAAATTGTATTGCACTGATACCAGTCTTGCCCTACATCAATATCATGTATTTTTAGTTTTTTTGTGATGAGGGAGTTGGCTGGAAAACATTATTTAGTTTTAGCTACTTGGCTAGCTGAAACTGTTTCAGCTCTGGATTTGGGGTCTTAACCCAAATTGGGTACAGCTGGAAATGTCTCCTCTTTTCTAAAAGGCAAGCCCCTTTCTGTATAATAAAGAAAAGAATCTAAGCCAGAGAAGGCTAGAAGGAGAGAAAGCATAAGCAGGCTCAGGTAGAATTAAAAATAAAAAGCAAGAACAGTGACCATAGCTGCTTGGTTTCATAAAATATAGATGAATCCAGTTTTTTCAGCCTCGGATACAAAGGAAAAGCAAATTTTTGGTTGCATGTATTACAAAATGAATTGTAACTAATTTCACTAAGCTAATTTGAGGATCCTTCTTTCTGAAATTCGAGGAGAGAAATCCAGACCTGAATGTTTTGTTGGTTCCACAGTGCTCTTGGTTTTGTCTGAATGTCTACTTGCGTAACAACATTGATAGAGAGCTATCCTGATTATGGGAAGGGCATTATATTCCTATTAAACTCATTATACACCAGCATTAGTGAAATATAAACCAAGCCTAACCTTGGTCTTTTCCTCATCTTCAAAACTGGCCTAATACTTCTTTTCATAAGGGTTGATGAGTAATAACTCATGGGTACTTGGGTAACACTTCTGGATCCTCACAAAGAAAGCATAAAAGAAGGTCAGCCCCTGAGCTGCGTTTCAATTTCCCCTGTTGTTTAACAATCTCAGGGATTTTTATGAATATTATCAGTTGAATGCTCAGAACATGGGGAATTGTAGCCCGTTTGTCTGAAGACTATTCCAAGGGAGAGCTCATGTACCCAGCTTCTTGTCTTATTCTCTCCAAGCTGGGAAGACACTCAGATACCTCAAATCCCAACTCTGCTGCCCATCGTGTAGTGCTGGCTTCACATGCCTTCATAACAGGTGTGCTTAGTGGTCCATCTGGTCAATTTTGAAGTCAAAATGAATACGTTTGCTTGGTCTCTTCTTTTAGTAAACATCCCCAAAAAGGATGAGTATCATCAAGATCCCCATAAATGACTTTAAGCTGATGAGCACAAACTTCATATGATTTGGAGGCTCCAATTTGAAGATTGCTTTAATAGCTTGAAGCTGATCACATCCTTTGGCAACTACTTCTTATATACCAGTATACAACAAATCTAAGTGCTGTCCTATTTCTTCTCCCACCTGTTTATGTGAATGCCTCTTTACAGCAATCATCTTTTAAACAAAAGCAACACATTTCAATGCCCTTACTTCAAAGTGAATGCTTCCAGAGAAAACACACCAGTATGAATACTTAGATTGTTATAGAAAATGCTGGAATAAGTAGTTTGACTTAAACCCATCAAACAATTCTGATTTTTGTGAAATTATTTTTTCTGTTTCCTTGCAGACTGTGTGTTTACTTCAATTTACATCAGAGCAGGCTATTTTTTAGTAAGCAGCATTACGTCAGAGTGGTCAGCATGTGAAAGTAATTGTTCTCTGTGTGCCACAGAATTTTGAGAATACCTTTTGAAGATTTGAAGGGCAGCAGCAGCAGTTTTGAGAGAGGTCTGGTTTCTTAATCAAACACAGCAGATCCAACCAAAAGCTCCCTTCTGTCCAGGCAAGTGACCTACCTGAATTTGGCAGGGAGGACCAGAAGACATACTGATGTCATGAAACTCTACAGGGAGGCGTCCTTCAAGAAGGAAGAAATGCCATAAAGACAGCTTTTAGAACACTATATTGACATTTTAAAGAGGATTCAACTGTGCTGAAAATGAGATATGTGAATGTATTGCTTATCCTCTGATGCTTCAAAAATACAATTTTCAACCTCTAGACTGGAACAAACCTGCAATCATTTTACTTCTTGTCAGGTCTATGTCTCTGTCAGGTGTTCTTTAAAAAGGCTATTTGGCAGGTGTATGAAACAACACATAAAAAATCTTAAAGGGTTCAGGATAGTGTCAGATAACTATGTAAGCTACTGATCAAACTGGCAATTGCAAACATTTTGTGGCACATGGTGCTGTCTTCTGTTGTATCAGCTCTGCCTTTCTGTGTCTAAAACTAGACTCTTGAGGAAAGATTCACGTGTATCTGTTTATATACCCTGCTTTTACAACAGAAGTTTCAGCAGCAAGGCTGAACCCACTTCCGTAGTGGGATTCATAGCAAAAATATGTGGCAAAAATAGATTACTGACATTTTGTACGAATTAAGAGATACTAACTTTACAGAAATACTAAGCATGTCCATGAATCCGTTATGAGCAATTGCCCTCCTGGTAAGTCATCCATTTTACCATTTATTGTATTCTGTCCCAGCCAAATTATTACTGTTTCAGAACAACATGCCAAGAATCAGCTCAGGCAGAAGTTTACAGCTCTCAGAAATGGGGCCTGTTAAATTCATAAGAGCTTTGGAAACCAACCTATAGAAGTCTATGTACATCACAATTTCAGTAAGGCAACAGTCATTACTATTTAACCAGCCAATAAAAGAGGTCTCTGGTATGTTTGAACTCTTTACAAGGCTTTAGACTGTACTCTCTTGTAGATAACAGGCTTTACTGAAAAAACATAAAACCAAATGTACTCATGATTTACGCCAAAGAATTCAACCTCTGGGAATGTTGAGAGGTTTCAAAAGAGAAAAGTCTCAATCACAGCACATTAGATCACAATAGCTGTTCTGCATCGAGTGAAAGGTCTTTTTATGATTGAAGTGTTAAAAGTAATTTGCAGAAATATGCTTTAATGCTTAAAATGTGTACATTGTTTTATAGTTGCTTTTAATCGATTAAAAAAATGGAGAGTATCTATGTATGTCCATTAACAACTATGCAAATATGATAGTTTACAAAAATGTAATTTATTTCTTATAACTTGGTATGACAAAGGTTAAAATTGTATTTGGATTTTTAAATAAATATCCTTTTTGTCAGTAGGTAGAATGGAAAAGTCAAATGTGTAAAGTTCAAAGCAACACAGACAGACATTTCATGAGATAATGCTGTCTAGTAATGTAATTTTTGTCAATTCTGCCAGGCAGAATTAACAAATTAGAAAATAACTGTGCAATATAAAATTCTTCAGCCCTGTCAATAGTTATTAATGTAATTCTGTTTACTCTTTCTCCTAAGCTTTTGCGCCTCTTACTTTGGTATGCTATTTTTGCTGTCTTGAGATTCAGTCAGTAAGTTCCCAGTGAGCATTGCTATGCTGTTAATGTATTTAATTATCAGATATTTGTTATTTCCATATCTAAAAAGGATGGCTTACAACAGTACATTTCTTCTCTGAGATGAGTATATAGATTTTGGATTTTAGTGGATTACACAATGCTTTTAGAGGAAGTATTAATATAATTTAGAGCAGTTAAAAAATTTACATTGTTTTGCTACATGTTCCTTTATTAAGAGCAGGCATCTATTTTGACTCTTATATACTTAGACCTTTAGTTCTTCTGCCTATATAGCTAGCAAAGAAAAGAGCAAGTCTATGTAGGTGCCAAAACCAATTCTTCTCACGTGAGACCTCTGCACTCCCTGGCAATGTGTGCTGGGCACTGGTACTAGGGGAAGGCAAAGTGAAGGATTTTTTTCTATAATCTGACTCTGGCCTCTCAAGAAGCAATGTGCTATAGCTCCACAGCATAGGATTCATCCATTTCCATTTTATTTTCTCTTGCAGAAGGCAGCAAGAGTGCAAGGGGCTCCTTTTCTGAAAGTCACAGAGGCTGTATGCACTAGCTTGTATGTATTCTATCACTTCTGCCCAAACACCATTGACTGTAGCCAAGACCCTTCTGTCAAGCAGGCACATAATGCTGCCAGACCAGAATGCTGAAGGTTTGAACATAATTCCATTTAGGCTAGGTATGAGGATCGTTGCTGTATTTTGAGTACGTGTTTGTTTTTTACTAAAACAAATGAGGACAACGAGTCAATAGAGCAATTTATGAAGTGCTTGATGGAGTCTCCGTCACTGACCATTGTAAGTCGAGAATGCAGATTTTCTAAAGAGTGTGCTCTGCTTCAGTCATAATTAAAATCAGGGAAGTTTGTTAGTCTGCCTTATGCAGGAAGTTAGGAGTTGATTTCACAGAGGTCCTTTCTGGTCTTTCAGAGTAGGAGCACCTTTTTGTTATCATTAAATCAAACCCATTTCTGCATCAGTAATGAAGTGATTGTTTATAATGTTAATTGCTTTGGCTTAGTGTCTAATAAACTCTGCTGCTTTCAAACTTGTAACTGATTTTCCATTTGTAACAATTTGTACCAATGAGTAATAACATCATCCAGGATTTTTTTTTTTTTTGGCTCTCTCCTGCAAACATCCTTATGTGCTGGTGACTCCATTAACCATAATTTGAATGTTTTCAGTCAGTTCAATAAAGACAACATTAATTTTTAGGTCGTGCCAAATTTTTAAAATCAGACTGTTGTATGGCATTAAATGAAATGCTTTGCAGAGATCTGAACATATTATGTCAACACAATTACATTTATCAGAGAGATTGAAATGTTGTCAGGGACCCTGCCTTCTATCAGATTCACAGCTTCCAGCTTTAGTGAAGACAAAAAAAATTCAAGATGACATTTCAGTTTAATGCTTGAAGTCAACTGAAGGATTAACCTGTCCTTCCCAAAAGGTAGGCCTTCATTTGCATATCTATATCCATGGCATGTTCATTTTCAGCTTAGAACTTTTTTACGGTGCTTCAGTAACTGACAGATGAACTGGAAGTTAGGTTTTATTTCACATACTTTAATTGTGTCACAGCTCTAGGACCATCCAGCTTGCTAGCTGAGGCAGAGGAATGTTGCAGACTCTCATTAATACCTGTCAGAAGTTTTAATTTACAAAAAAAGGCCTGATTCAGAAACAGTCTGCTGGATTCTCAAGAGGTGCGGAGCATGCACTTGTCCAAACTCTTCTCAAAGCTGATGGAAGTGTGTCTGTTTCAGAGCTAATAAATTTTCTGACTCTGTGAGCTATTTCTGCTATGATCAAGGGAGACAGCACAGTACAAAAGATTTGTGTTCAGAGAATATTCTAGAGCAGCACTTTGGCTTTTGCAAGTTGTCAGAGCTTGATTGACTTCAGTGGCATTCTTCCAGTTTGCACTGTCTGGATATTTGGCTCTGCTTCTGATTGCACTTTTTTTTTTCCTCCTCATCTAAAATATTTCCCCCCACTCCTGAAACTGCAGGTGTTCACATGTAGCTGTTACAAACAGTCAGCTATTTGCTTCCTTGCTCTGAATCCTAATCTCTGAGAGGAACTCACTGCATCTTGTGGTATCTTATGCATAATGCAAAGATACTCTGCTGCATTTTGTTTATTGCAATGTCTAAAACGTACAGGTATTTTTTTACTCATCATTATCATATAAACTTACAAATATCCAGGTTGAATGTATGAATTTATCTGGGATATTCAGAACAGAAGTAATTTATTTTCCTGTACTAACAAGTGCTTGGGAGGTACAGAGATTTTCATTCCTTGTTTAGTTAGCATTCAGCACAATCAACATGTTTTCCATTTAGCATTATTTATGCAATACACCCACAAAGGCAGATATATCCTTGCTGTCTGCTTCCCCACACCACTGAACAGAATCAGAAACTACCGATTAATAAAAGAGAAGGCTACCATCTCTTCTTAAGGGACTTAATGCTCTAGATTTCAAACAGGATGGAAAAAGTAACAAAAACACCTCTACAAAACAAAGAAAGCGGTACAAGACTCACCACAACCCCCTTCTGTCTCAGGAGATAAACCCTGGAAAACACTTTTTCTTCCCTAACCCTAAACACCACATCAGCCAAACGTTGGAATTTTTCTATGTCCTCATCTCACAGGTAAAATAAGTTGCCTATTTGAACATTATTAGAGAGGAAATAATTATTTGTGTAGCTGAAGGCAGAATCAGGTTTAGGAGAACAAGTCCAGGGTGTCAAAGACACTGAATACCTACACGTTGTTTATAAGCTAGTGAAAGCTGAAGGAGTTCAGCCCCTCTGGAAACTGGACCATGTTAACAGAGGGCCTAAATCCTTCTGTTAAGCAAGGAAATTTGAACACTTCTCCCATATTTCCTCACTGGGAAGATGATGTGTTCAGATAAGCTTGCACATTTAACCCCATTCCATCCACGGTCCCAAGCTGAGATGGAAAACGCAGCTACGCTGTTTCCTAGGAGATACTTGTCTAAGCTTTTTTTAAGAACCTCCAGTGATGTAAAGTCCAGTTTTCCAAGCAATCTTTTCCAGTTTTTAATTATCCTGAATGATAAAGCATTTTTTCCTTTGCAGCAATTTAAGTTCATTACTCCCTGTCCTATACTCAGTGGACATGAATAACGGTTTGCCATCTTCCTTTTTGTTGCAATCTTTAACAAGCTAGAAGAGCATTAAGTTTTCTCACTCTTGTCTTCTCTATGCACAGCCAGCCCAATCCTTTCAGGTTTTCTTTTTTGCACCTTATATACGACACTCCTCTTTATACAATATGACATTTTCACAATGGCATATTTGCCTATATATATGCAAACAGACAAAGTTAAGTGCATGGAATTACTAGGAGAAATCTTGACAGTTGCCTTCTGGTGTTCATGTTATATTAAAACCCATAGCCAAACCAAACTGTCCTTTTTGCATTCCCACCATATTGCTACTAGGGATTCTTATTCTTGTCACCTGGAAAAGGACGTGAACAATACGGTCACCAAGTCTGCGGAGGTAGTAAGTTATTCATGGTAGCCAAAGTGCCAGCTGACTGAGGAATGGCAGAAAGAACAGTTCTGAATGATGAGTCAACAGAATGTCAGATAGGATGCAATGTAGATAAATTGATGAATGTAGGAAAAAGTTGTGTGAATGTCACCTAACGGGCTCCAAGTCGCTGTTACCACTTGGTGGGAAGGTCAGGGTTTGGCATGATCGAGTTCAGGGAAGGCAAACAAGGATCAAGGGCGTGAAATGGCTTCTGGACAGGGAACAGTTACTTAAATTGGGAATCTTCTGACTGGAAAAGAGACAGATGGAGTGAGAGCCACAAAATTACAGCAGGCTTGGAGAAATACATGGGAACTGTTCTCTGTCTCTTTATGTAAAAAGAGTAAGACTATTGAACGAAAATAGTGGGAACCATATTCTAACCAGACAGGAGGAAGCAGTTCATCACATGGTTGGTTGTAGACGTCCTTGTCCAGGATGTTATGGCTGCTGAATTCAAAGGAATTTACTGTGGGCTCAGAGGGAGACTGGGTAATTTCATGGAAGGGAGCTTCACTGCAGGTAACTAAATATACAGAAAAGCACATATAGCCCAGGAATCCCTTGAAGTGGAGATAGTTAGAAGCTGGGAAGTCAGTGGAAAACATCCTTGTACTGAATTTTGGTGCTAGTGGTTTGTGGAGACAGAATATTAGGCCACATAGATCTTTGATGTCACCCAATACTAGCTTTCTTACTAAAATCAGACCAGTGCACTGCATTTTTGCCAGGTGCAACCAATATTTCTTCTTCAGAGGAGATGGATATTAAATTCTGGGCTTGTTGAAGATAATGGCAACTTTCTCATTAACGTCAATAGATGGGCACTTCATTCAAGGAGCTTCAGCCACAATGAATTGTCCTGGAAGCAAACACTGGAACAGAGAACCCTGCCAGGATGTTGAAATTTTTGAGAAGATAACACAAACTTCAAGGTACAGCACAATGTTAATCAGATTATCCCAGATGCACAGAACAAGCATAAAGAATAATGACTGTCACAAAGAAGGACTTAACTAGAGTAATATTTTGATTTATCATATTTGAACTTTGAGGTTTTACGTTTTCTCTCAAAAGCCCAGAAACATTATTCTAGAAATAAGTTTTCAGAATATAAAATTGCTGTGACCATATCATGCTGATATTGTCTCATTCATGTTTTGAATCAGACCAGTTGAAAGAGACTCACAAGACACTAGTCAAAAGTGGAACATTTAAGGCAGAGAATGGCAGTTAATTCTGGAAATTATTTTCAGAGAGTTGACATTGCTGCCGTGTTAATGGTTTTATCATAGGAGATAGATACGGTGTTACATATGGGGAAACTTAATTAGAAGTTTAACTTTATTTTGCTCTAAAAGCCCTGTTCCTGAGGTGTGACAGCCTCATATGTTTGTTCTGATTCTGACATTGATCACTGCAGTTTCAGCTACAATCCCCTGCAGAGCCGTAACCAAGTTTTCCTCTAAGGAAGATACAAAATTTGTGTATAACCGTATGGCACAAAGGCTGCCTCTCCCATCCTGTGGGTATACTGCTGGGGACCAAATATTGTATGAAGTGTCACAAATGGTGCTAACTACAAGAAAGTGCCAGCTCACTTAATGGCAATTTAGATGCTTTGTAAAAATCTGAAGCTTTGGAACCTTAATGAGATTGCGTTAGTTCTTGGGGCTTGCACACCAAAAGAAAATACATGAGTATTTGAGTGCCCAGAGGAGGACTTTAATTTTCCAATTAATCCTCTATATGGAACCATAAAGCCATGATTTATATAGTTCAGTATGTAAAGTGAAAACATGTACAGAGGTATGTGAAGTAAACTGCTGCTGTTATTTATTGCTTGTTCTATAGCAGTGCTTAGTAATCCAGTCAAGGGGCAGAGCCCGGTGTATGAGACGCGCTGTATACACAAGCATCAGGAAACTTGACTGTTTGTAAAACAGTTAATATATTCCAATAAATATTTCAGAATACATTATTCTCTGTTTGTGTCTGGAAATTTAGTTGTCCTTTTAAAATAAGATGGAAGCATCAGTTAAAAAAAATTGTTTGTTTATTTCTAGTTTTGAAGGGAATGGAAATACTGCTAAAAAGAAAAGCCATCTTTAAATGGCTTAACAATATTTTCGTTATGAGGCTTAAGAATTCTGCTTCCCAGTATAGACAGCCATCTGCTTTCCTTTACATTTGGTATGGCTTTCAGTTCCTCACAGAAATTCTCATTCCAGATTTCAGTTTTTGACAAAGTGACGAAATGTAACGTTGGCTTGTGTGAATATGCATTCAAAAGAATGTGGCTCCAGGTCAAAGTGCACAAAATGAATGTTTTTACGAGATCTGTCAAACCTAAAACACTCTTTCTGTTGACTTTAGTGGGAGATGAATCTGGGTCTTATATGGCACACTGACATATATTGTCCATACAGGTGTGCTTTGTATATAAGCTTGAAGAAGAGTGTGATGCATGGTTCTGTAGCTGCTGAGAATCATAGAAACACAGAATCATAGAATGGTTAGAGTTGGAAGGGACCTTGAAGATCATCTAGTTCCAATGCCCCTGTCATGGGCAGGGACACCTCCCACTAGACTAGGTTGCTGAAAGCCCCATCCAGCCTGTCCTTGAAGACTTCCAGGGATGAGGCCTCCACAACTTCCCTGGGCAACCTGTTCCAGTGCCTCACCACCCTCGGAGTAAATAATTTCTTCCTAATACCTTATCTAAATCTACCTTCTTTCAGTTTAAAAATGTTACCCCTCGTCCTATCACTAGACTCCCTGATCAAGAGTCCCTCTCCACCTTTCCTGTAGGCCCCCTTTAGGTACTGGAAGTCTGCTATAATGTCTCCCTGGAGCTTTCTCTTCTCCAGGCTGAACAACCCCAACTCTCTCAGCCTGTCTTCATGGGAGAGGTGCTCCAGCCCTCTGATCGTCTTCATGCCCCTCCTCTGGACTCGCTTGAGCAGGTCCATGTCCATCTTATGTTTGGGGCCCTAGAGCTGGGCACAGTACTCCAGGTGGGGTCTCACAAGAGCAGAGTAGAGGGGCAGCAGCAACCAAGCTGATGCTCCTTTCCTGTGGTGTGTTTCGTATGCAGGGGTGACACAGACTATTTCTTGGGCATTTTTTTCAATACTGCAAATACTTATGTACTTTGGATTAATGTGCTTGCCATCTCCAATAGGATTTTGTCACACATCTGTCACAAGCAAGGGCTTTGCTATAGTGGTGTGTCAACAGTTTATGAGGAGAGCAAGGGCCCATCAGCCTCAGTTGGGAAATAGGTTCAAGCCAGCTTTAGTGAGCATGGGGCAGAAAAGAGCTATGCAGCTGTGGCCACACCAGTGAACTGGGACTCTCTCTGTTACACCAGTACAGGAATAATGACAAAAGGAGCAGGCCCTGTTTCCTTAGCGAACCTCTTGTTAATGATCTTCAGAAATCACCTTTCGCTCATCTTCTTTTACAACTTCACCTTACCCCTTCATAATATATCGGTTCACAACAGCTGCCTGTGAAAGAAGTTCAGTCTACTCAGTTTATGTAGAAGAAGGTTGAAGCCTTAACTAGTGTGAGAAGCAGTCTGATTGTAGGTAGCTCTTCAGTCTGGCAGAGAAAGGTATAACAATATCCACAATTTGCAGGCTGAAACTAGAGGATTTCAGGGAAGAAATAAAGGATAGTTTTTATTTGTTTATCTTTAATTATTTATTTTTACCAGTGAACAAAGTAGATCCCAGAACAATTTATGTAAGTAAAAGTTTTTCTTTTATCCTTAAAATTGCTAGCTTTGATAGTAAAGTCAGGTAGTTACACAGAATAAGTCACTTGTCTTCTCCTTGGATTTAGTTGTAGTTTGGTTTTTTTTACCATATTTGAAATATATTATAGCAAAATTTAAAGGTTGTCACAATATCGTATCAGTTCTGAGCTCTTCACGTTTAGTCTTGCCAGCACATTCTCCTACCTCAGCTATTTGTTTTTGGTATTAATTTAGAAAATGTACACACAGCTCCCAAGTAGAAGTACTGGTAAGCATTCTCTGGGGTATAGGGAAATAAGACAGAGGCAATAGAACACATTTCTTTGAGTAAATACATACTTCAAAGGGTGAAGTAGCTTTAATTAGAAAACTGTGATTAGAGGACACTGGAAGAGACATGGCATTACATAGGTAAAGATGAAGAGGCAATGAGGGGTAATGCCACAAAGCATTGGTGGCTGGTAGTGCTCTACCTCATTAAGTGTCTTGAGATCATGTAGTTAATGTGGAGAAGTGTAGCGTGGAAGAGCTAGAACAGAGGCTTGTCCTACAGCCATGGCTACCAAAACAATGCAAGTGGCTCAAATAGTTCTGATAATGCTTCCATTCACCTTTTCCAGCAGCAGAGCACATTGCTGCCCCTCCCTCAGGCATAGGCCCATTGTGCCGTGGCTTCTGCCAGATTCTTGCTCACATAGGCTACCCTGACAGAAATCTAAAGCCTTGGCACTGTGCTGGCTGGCTGCTAATTAGAATGATCCAGCTTCCTTCCTTCCTTCCTTCTTGTTTTCCTTATGCAGAATTGAACTCCTGTTGGGAGTCTGTAATGGAACATCCCACAGATGTTTGGGAGATAATCCCGTGGGGCTGATTGTCTACTTGCTGTACAAAGATATGTACCTGCTGGCGGTACTTCAGTATATCATGTTGTATTGAGGTATCTAAGTACATCATGGTATAATTATATAATTAATGTATATCAACTAGGTATATCATCATGGTATAGCATCTAGGAATATCATGCTGTAGATATATTTTAGTCTTCAATCTGAAGGCTCTGAAATAAGCTCCTTTCAGAGCAGTGTTGCTGGAAAAGATTGACTAATGGTCTGGCAATTCCTAAATTCTCCTATTTTAAATCCTTTTGCAATGTTTGCTACCAGATATTCAGAAATGTTATTTTTTTATCCTATTAAAATACACATTCAAGTGTCCTGTTATCTAATTAGTTTGCTAATCTTTTAGGAAAATCATATTTGAATGCAATATATTTTCTGTTTCATAGCTGTGAAGAAGTGCACATTCTTTACTCTGTTGTAGCATAGCAGTGTCTTACTGCCTACCACCCCCAGAAACAAATGATGAGACTCACAAGGTTCCCACTTCTCCCAAGACATTTATCCAAACTGATATGTAGGCTTTAAAAGAAATGTTATATCTGTAGGGTTAAAATTGTATGAGCTTCATATAATTCACTTTTCGTAAGAGGCACAAAGCTCTTTGTTATGCAGATCTGTGTCTGTGCCGGTGATGTACTGCATATCTCATATGCCACTGTTCCTTCCTACCTTCATTCCTACGTTCATATAAGCTGTTTTATATGGGAATAGAAAACTCCGGGTGTGATCTTGAACACATATTAAGGTAGGGACAAGCAACTGAAGATATACTGAGGGTATAAAGTCATGGCCGCTGAATTTAGGGCCACATTTGTACTCACCCTGAGGCAGCTAACAGAAAATAATAGCAATGACACATATATTTTATCCAGTGCTTTTTGAGTGCAAAGCGCTTTACAAAGGTGGTTAGCAAAGCTGTAACAGAAACTGCATCCACTCTTTGCCTTAGTGACTTGTCCACCCAGGAAACTACTAATAATGCAGTTCTGTGCCATGAGCTAATCCTGTCCTTTGAGGTCACGCCCCATAGGGGACTTGCTGCACTTCATCTGGAAGAAAACTGTAGGTAGAAGAAAAGAGTAAGACATGAAAGATGAGAGAACTGAATTGATCAGTCATAACTCATTCACATAGACTTCTAAGGGCAGCCTGGCCAGGGTAGTACCACTTATGTGACGGTTTGAACAAGCACCAAACCTAGATGCCATGGTGAAATTATGCAGGTGATGAGAAAGGTGTTATTCCGCTGTAGAAAGTGGGTGCATGACTGGGTTATTTCAGAGGGACGTGCTTTTCCCAGAGCACAGTAGATGTTGGGTTTGTGTGGTTATCGGGTGCCTGGTTACTTGGGCAACTCAGATATGGTTGGAGTGGAGGTGGGACTTAATTTACCAGACCTTTCTGGGAAGAGGACGTACCAGCTTTACCAAAGCCTCCACTTCTGCCTGGACAACTCGGGACATCTAATTTGTTACTTTGGTTTGGTGACCTTTGATTTTCCTGACAAATAATTGCAGGCATGGGATTAGCATCCCACTTGAGACCACTGCAGCCCAAAGACAGGCAAGCAATTGCTAATGAATAATGCATAGGTAAATCTAATATGCATTTCCAAAACAGTGAAATTTTTCCTTTTTTCTTTTTTTTTCCAAACATCACAAGTTTCAAGCCTTAACACTGCAAGAGCTTAAAACAGGCACACAGCATGCTATGGAATCTTTTCACCAGTAAAAAGCTTTCATACCAAAGTGAAAGAAAAAACATTTCAGGAGCTAAATTTTTTCTGGTTGGCTTTTCTATTATAATTATTTTTTCTGGTCCTATTTTGTAGATAAAACTCCCCACTGCTTTCCTCCTAGATAAAAAATTGCAAGATTAAAATATATTTGCATACATCCTCTGTGATATCTTTTTATTTCTGTTTGAGTTGACATAAGATTTCTTCTCTCATGTTTTGCACTGTCATTCATTGCTTCCAGCAGTCTCAGAGGTAGTGCAGAGTCACTGACTCCTCATGTCTTTTCTGAGACTTCCAATTTCATTAAATATGGTGATTTTGTTTTCCTAGCAGCTTTTGCTTCCAAATGTTTAATTTCCCTATTTCTTGTTTTTCTTGTCGTTACTTCAAGGTGGGTGTGAACAAGAGTAATCTTCCCTTTCACCCTGGTGTGCAACGGGATGCAGTCAGCAGTGTCTGTACGGTAGGTCGAGGGAGGAAGGGCACGTGCACAATGCTCAACATCTTTCCTCATGGTCTGGAAAATCTTCTTCCAATACACATTGCACTGTGGGGATTATAGGAGAGAGTCTGGTCTCTACAGGTGCCCGTGTCAAGTTTCTTTTCAGGTGCCTTCACTGTTGCACAAAGGTTTCCACAAAGCAGCAGCTTATTTAATGAAACAAGACCAGAGGGAGCAAAGGGAGGAGAAGGGGTTTTCTAGGACTTTATTCCTCTTCTGACAATAGGAAGCTGTTGCTGTGAGTGCTTAAGTCAATGAAGCATTGAATTTGCTCTCTCCCTGGGCTTGGATCATTAGCTGTAGTGTTATTGTAGGTGTGCAGGTTACTCTAGGCCTGGCTCAGTTCTCTGGGGATTTGAAAGATGGGAGAAAAGCCCCATCCCTCAATGACCTCTTCCTTTAGTGGTTGCCTTCCCTTGGAGCACACCAGGCTCTGTTTTCCCTACTGCATGTTATTGTGCTGTTAATAAGAGGACAAAGAGCCTCAGTCATGGTCAAATATGGAGGCCTTTGCACAGCAGAGATTTTGGAAGGTGCTGAGCACAGCCTGCTGGCTTGTAAAATTATACACTGTTTTGTTTATAAACTTGCTACTGAGCATGATTGATTATTTTTCTTTTTAATGATTGCATCCAGGATGAAAACGATGGCTGGAGGGCTTGGATGTGGTGATAAAGATAACTCACATCTAAAGTAGGATCACAGTTTAAGGAAAAAGGTCTGCAGAGAGGAGGAAAGCTGCAAAACCAAAGAATAGCAAAGCATGCATCTGTATCAGGCATAACTTCCTGGGAAGGAGGGGTAGGTACAGCAAACAAGAGGGCAGAAATCTCTCCTAATGGCAGTAGCAGAAGTGCTGTAGTCCCGATTCTTCAGAGCTATAAATAGATACAGCTCCAGGAGATAAACAAGCAAAAGCCTCTTGAAGTTATGGTAGTTTACACCATTCAAAAACAGGTTCTCAGTGGTTCAAGACATCATGAAAGTGAAACTTGCATTTTATTAGCAAGAATAACCTTTCCTAAATAAGTCTAGCTAGAAAACCACTTCAAATGATGTGCTTCAAGAACGGGCTTATTATGTCCAACACAGTCAAGATCTGTCATTTGCAGGGGGCATGTTGTGCATTGTGATCTAAATCTGTAGTGAATGACTTCAAGCACTACTGGACGCAAACACTTTTTGAAAAAAAACACTCTTGAGTGCTTGATGGGGACTGGCTGTCTTTCTGATCGTAAGCAGCAGCCAAGCCAATAAAAGCAATCTTGAAAGACAGAAAGCAGCTACTTGAAACAGTAGGGATGAGTCTGGTGTCACCTGATTGTTGGAACTGACAACTACTGAAATAAAATAATATTTGTTTTTCACAGGTCCTTCTGAAACAATTAATAAACATATGTAGAAAAGGATATTGAATATAGAATGTTGTAAAACTTAGAAGGCCAGTATATTCCCAGCAAGAGAACTGGCAAATGTAAAATGGAGAACAACAATGCTGTCAGAATAGAGGACGGCTGGGACATTCTAGTACTGATTGCACACTATAGTAAAGAACTTGTTAGGAGAGATTATTAGACTAGATTATGATATTATTTACACCAAATTCAGTGTAATATTATTTACAGCTTGTGTATTTTGCTCTGATTTATGTTGATATAAACTAGGAGAAAAATTGGCACAGAACATCTTAGAACAATTCTTTAGAGTAAACGGCATGATCTTGTCTTTGTTTCTTTTTTCCAGCATTGATTGGGAAGTCTCTGTAAGCTCATCTAGCATGGATCCTCCTCTTCTTCATCAGTTTTGTGTTCTTCCTGACACACTCATGGCAAAATTATTTCCAGGACAGTAGAGGATGATGCATTATTTACACATTATATAGCAAAAATAATCTCCAATTAAGTGAATTATGATGTTGCAAGTAAGACATTAAGAGACATTAAAATAATTTAGTGGCTAGAGAGTGGTGCTGAAGCATTTGCCAGGTATTTAAGGTATGTTATTTCTATATGTACAACTGTTCCAAAATCTATGGGCCATTGGACTTACATAATGATGCATATATGCCTTTTGCCAAAGAAATTGACTAGACTGCAGACTCAAATATGGATCAAACCTTCATCCCTCAACCGGGTAGTAAGACTAAAGCATAAATGTTAGCCTGCTTTTTTCTACCAGCTGAGAAAACTGCTGTTTGCATTTGGGACCATATTTCCTTAAGGGGCAAATACAATCACTATTCAGGAAGGCAGGGATGCATCTTTGNGGGCTCTGGAGAACATGTCTTATGAGGAGGGGCTGACGGAATTGGGATTGTTTAGTCTGGAGAAGAGAAGGTTGAGGGGAGACCTTATTGCTCTCTACAACTACCTGAAAGGAGGTTGTAGTGAGATGGGAGCTGATCTCTTCTCCCAAGTAACTAGCGATAGGACAAGAGGAAACGGGTTCAAGTTGCGTCAGGGGAGGTTTAGGCTGGACATTAGGAAAAACTTTTTCACTGAAAGAGTTATCAAACATTGGAACAGGCTACCCAGGGAGGTGGTTGAGTCACCATCTGTAGATGTGTTTAAAAGTCATTTGGATGTGGTGCTTAGAGACATGGTTTAGTGGCAGACCTGGTAGAGTAGGGTCAATGGTTGGACTGGATGATCTTAAAGGTCTTTTCCAACCTAAACGATTCTATGATTCTATGATCTACTGCGTGTATGTTAACACGGGAGTTTGTGAAGCCCTACAGCCATTGGAAGCACATGTGACACTCAACATGACCTTCCACCACCATGTGTATTGGTCAGAGAAAAGCAATTAAATGTCAGAGTCCAGAACCTCTTCATTTTTCTTATAAAATGTATATTCTCTTCAACCTCCCCTTTTCACAAGGGGATATTGTGACATATGTTTTTCTTCAGGTTTGTAATCATGTTGTGTGCTAAATTCTGTATTTTTCAGCTGCAGTAGTACCTTCAGTGACGAGGTCTTAAAATGGATATGTGTGATTTGGTGGGCCAGAAGTGTCAACATCAACATGTAAACTTGTTCTAACCATGGAAATTTAATGTGAGTCATACCCGACAAACTAAAATACTAGGGACTTATGTCTGTAAACTGGCCAGGTCAATCATTATGTAAAGAAGGAAAAAAGGTCAGAGTAAGCAGGAACTCATTTTATGTTTATGCGTTGTATATGAACATATCATTTGCCTCAATTTCATAGTATCATAGAATCATAGAATTGTTTAGGTTGGAAAAGACCTTTAAGATCATCTAGTCCAACCATTAACCTGACACTGCCAAGTCCACCACTAAACCATGTCCCTAAGCGCCACATCTAAACTTTTTTTAAATACCTCCAGGGATGGTGACTCAACCACTTCCCTGGGTAGCCTGTTCCAATGCTTGACAACCCTTTCGGTGAAGAAATGTTTCCTAATATCCAATCTAGCCCTCCCCTGGTGCAACTTGAGGCCATTTCCTCTTGTCCTATCACTTGTTATGTGGGAGAAGAGATCGACCCCCATGTCGCTACAACCTCCTTTCAGGTAGTTGTAGAGAACGATAAGGTCTCCCCTGAGCCTCCTTTTTTCCAAGCTAAACAACCCCAGTTCCCTCAGCCGCTCCTCATAAGACTTGTTCTCTAGACCCCTCACCAGCTTCATTGCCTTTCTCTGGACACGCTCCAACACCTCAATGTCTTTGTTGTAGTGAGAGGCCCAAAACTGAACACAGTATCTGAGGTGGGGCCTCACCAGTGCCCAGTTCATGAGGACAGTCACCTCCGTAGTCCTGCTGGCTACACTATTCCTGATACATGCCAGGATGCTATTGGCCTTCTTGGCTACCTGGGCGCACTGCTGGCTCATATTCAGTTGGCTGTTGACCAGCACATGCAGGTCCTTTTCTGCCAGGCAGCTTTCCAGCCACTCTTCCCCACGCCTGCAGCACTGCATTGGGGTTGTTGTGACCGAAGTGTGGGACCCAGCACTTGGCCTTGTTGAACCTCATACCATTGGCCTCAGCCCATCGATCCAGCCTGTCCAGATCTCTCTGTAGAGCCTTCCTACCCTCAAGCAGATCAACACTCCTGCCCAACTTGGTGTTGTCTGCAAATCTACTCAGGGTACACTTGATCCCCTCATGTCACAGATGAAAATATTTGACACAATTATGATTTAACAACAATTTAAGATTTATCAATGGTTAGAGGTAGATCAAAAGGTTGAATTTTAGTAGCACTTAATCATTAATCAATTTAAGGATTAACAAAGTGATTCAGTAGAATATGTTATAATTAAAACAGTGACTTAATTACAGATTCAAGAATGACAGGATTCACACTAACTTAATATAGGGCATCCTAAATAAAAATATATGTATGCACATATGTGTAAACACAAAACATACAAACACACCATTCAAGGAGCTGCACACACACCACCCAAGTCTTTAACAGCTAGGACCAAGGTCCCTTTGCACTGGGCAACTCCGGTGAGCCGACGAGTGCCCCTTTCGGCTCCTCACACACACACAGACAAATAGACAAAAAATATTTGGAACCAGTAAAATATATATAGACACCCACATTCGTGAAGTCTAATATGTATACTCAAACACATAGATAGGTAAAGAGGTGGATGAAAGAGAGGCTAGCTTATAGTTAAAATTTCCCTCTTCTTGAGTTTAGAGTGAATACAGATAATGCATAAGTAGGCCTTGAGAAGGTTAACTTGCTCTGGCCCTTTAACCCTTGAGGTGTTCATGTGAGTGGTGTCCCAACTCAGGGGAGGTGCTGGTCACAGCCCTCTGCAGTCGGGGAGGTCTCAAAGTTCTCACTTGGGTTGCTATTTATAGGGTCTGGGATAATTGGCTTTCCACTCTGGCCCAACTTGGACAACGGGATATTCTAGTACTTTCCACCAGTTGCACAGGCTCAGAACTTGCTAGGTCTTGAAGTTCTGGTATCACCCACCTTGGGGCACGATCCAGGTACTGTCTGGGGGTGATCGCCTATCAATACCATTTCCAAGCAACATGGGATGTGGGACCCAGGTGCATTAAGGTGTTGCCATAACATTCTGGTCCATTGCCTTTCGCAATTCATGCCCAACTTACATTAGGTTGCTATTTGGCCCAGGTGGGGGGCGAATCGCACCAAGTACCGAGTGGCCTAAGGGGGACGGGGAGGACTCACCACCACATGTTGTCCAGATCATTGATAAAGATACTGAACAGAACTGGCCCCAATACTGAGCCCTGGGGAACACCACTTGTGACCAGCTGCCAACTGGATTTAACTCCATTCACCACCGCTCTTTGGGCCCAGCCATCCAGCCAGTTTTTCACCCAGCAAAGAGTACGCTTGTCCAAGCCATAAGCAGCCAGTTTCTCCAGGAGAACACTGTGGGAAACAGTGTCAAAAGCTTTACTAAAGTCCAGGTAGACAATATCCACAGCCTTTCCCTCATCCACTAAGCAGGTCACCTTGTCATAGTAGGAGATCAGGTTAGTCAAGCAGGACCTGCCTTTCATAAACCCATGCTGACTGGGCCTGATCACCTGGTTGCTCTGTACGTGCTGCATGATGGCAGTCAAGATGATCTGCTCCATAACTTTCCCCAGCACTGACGTTCCCCAGATCCTTCTTGCAGACCTTCTTGTAGATAGGTATCACATTTGCTAACCTCCAGTCAACTGGGATCTCCTCGGTTAGTCAGGACTGCTGGTAAATGATGAGAAGTGGCTTGGTGAGCACTTCCGTCAGCTCTCTCAGTACCCTTGAGTGGATCCCATTTGGCCCATAGAACTGTGTGCATCTAAGTGCTGTATCAGATCACTAACCATTTCCCCTTAGGTTATGGGGACTTCATTCTGCTCCCTGTCTTCTAGTTCAGGGGGCTGGGTACCCCAAGAACAACTGGTCTTACTGTTGACTAACGCCAAGAAAGCATTAAGTACCTCAGCCTTTTCCTCATCTTTGTTCACCATGTTACTCCCCACATCCAATAAAGGATGGCGATTCTCCTTTGCCCTCCTTTTCTTGCTAATGTATTTATAGAAACATTTTTTATTGTCTTTTATGGCAGTAGCCAGATTAAGTTCTAGTTGGGCTTTGGCCTTTCTAATTGTCTCCCTGCATAATCTCACGACATCCTTGTAGTCCTCCTGAGTTGCTTGCCCCTTCTTCCAAAGGTCATAAGCTCACCTTTTTTTCTTGAGTTCCAGACAAATTTCTATGTTCAGCCAGGCCAGTCTTCTTCCCCACCAGCTCGTCTTTCAGCACATGGGGGCAGCTTGCTCCTGCGCCTTTAAGATTTCCCCCTTAAGGAGTGTCCAGCCTTCCTGGACTCCTTCTCCCTTCAGGACTGCCTCCCAAAATACAAAATGATTTGCTGAATTGGCTCTACCCAGAGGCAGCTAATAACTGGTTTCTGATTTTCTTAGTGTGCTTGAGATTATCAGCAATATCTCAAACTTTCTCTCCCCAGTCCCTAAACAAAAGAAATACAATTTTTAGTATAAACATTTAGTACCTCTGGAGCCTATATTATCATAGACTCAAAGTCTGCCTTCTTCGAATATTAACATACCATTTTTTTGGTCCTAGAATAGCTAGAATATTTGTAGCAGATAAACACAGAAACAGGCACCCAGAGCAAATTCATTTAGTGCCTCATGGCAAGGCTGCTGAAGGAAATGGCGGTCTTTCATATCCACCTTGATGGGCTTTGATTAGGCCCTTCAGGAACTTATTTCTGTAGGATTCATTCAGTTCTGTAATTTCTATTTCAGATTATTAAACGGATCCAGAGGGACAGAATTCACACATCACCCACAAAACATCTCATTCAGTTGTTTCTAGAAGCTGCTGCATAGCTTTTGCTTTCAGCTTCACTGTTGAATTTGAAGTCTTTTAAAATGTCATTACCTTCTGTGGCACTAAGAATTTTGCAGTAAGCAAAATGTCAGAGAGTACGTGTGTGAATTTCCTCACATTCTTGCTTTCATGCCACTGATGTAGGCGAGTTCACTCTGTGTCAACCATAGTTTTTCTTTCAATTAGCAAGACGGTTAACTATCAGAGCGTATAATCCTCAAATTTAATTTTTTTCATGTGGCTCATTGCCTCTCTTATCTGCTAATTAGAAAGGTTAAGCAAGGTTTTTGTTGATGAAATGAAGCCACTGCATTTCATTCTGCCATTTAGAGCAGTGTCCCCCAAATTAATTTATGTTTTATATTCATTTACATTAGTATAGCCTACAAACTCATTTCTCACCAACAAATCAAACCCTACAATCCTTCCTGGAGCTTGGAAAACTGTCTGGGGTGAACAGTTCCGTGGCGACAGCTTGCTTTGATCTGTCCATCCCCCTATGCATTTTTTAATATTAAGCTACTCACAACTGTATTTGCAGAAACCTTGACTTTTTTCACAAAGGCTTTCCTTACCCGTGTCATGATATATGCACATGATTGTCGTGTATTTGCCAGCCCAGTAGTTTCCTTAGCTATGTTTCTAACACGGTGTTCAGAATTCGTCACTTGCACTGAGTTGGTTGTGACTTAAGTAATTTAAACTGCCCCTAATTAAGTGATTCCCAGGGACCTTTCATGAACACATCTCAACTCTTTACTCCTGAAACCTATTTCTGTTTGGACTCCGGGCAGACAGAAGCTGCCATCTCTCCTGCTGGCTCTGCTGTTTTCCATCCATCTGTACCAGAGGTGTTTGTGTCTCTCATTCTTTATCTAACACTTTAGCTCTAAGTTACTGGAGCAGTGACCATCTTTCCCTTTTTCACTGAAGACCTAGAAAAGAGGAGTCCCAACACACCAAGGCTACTAGGTGCAAGATGATTTCATGCAAATATTAATGCGTTGAGTGCTATATAAAAAGCAGGCAAGAAGTAGTGATATATGTATGCCAGCTCAGAAACAAAATAATTTGTATTAAATATAACAGCTTTCATCCATTTTCCAATCAATTCAGATTGCTCTACAGTTTTATTATTGGATTATTCACTCTTAAACTGTAGACAGGTGCCCTTAAATAACAGAAAAAAATTCAGAATGGAATGAAATAAGTAAGAGACAAAGAAAGATCCATAATAGAACTGAATTATTTCAATTGACATCTACCTTGCTCAGACAGCGTTATTGACAGAAGCAGGGCTCAGAAGTTAAAGTGTTGTGTTTCAGCCAAGCAAGATCAGTGGGATCATGGGGCTGTCCTTGCTGGCATTCCTGTTCTCAGCAGGAGCAGGACTTGGTCCAGAAACTGCTGAGAATTTTCACTTGCCAGGCCCGTAATCCTTTTTTTCAGAGGGCTTCCAGTTTCTGCCCTACCTCTTTCCTCTCTTTCAGAGAACCTGGAGAAACCTGGCTTTGCATTGGATGAGGGGCAGCTCTATGAAAGCTTGGTAGCGCTGAGTTTGGGAATTTACTGCCCCATCTAATGCCCCATCCTGTAGATGTGAGATTCCTGACGGATCAGAGGGTTGTCAGCTTTGCAAGGAGACAATCCTAGTTTCTAGCAAGTCTTCTTTCTGGTCTACCCAAACAAATGCTGGCTAGCAAGCTGTGAAGCTCTGGTTGCTGTGTGGCTGGGTACCAGCTCACCTAACATTTGCAGTCAGGGCTTCAGAGCAACTCTGTATGTGTGCAGCATATAGTACAAGGACACCAGAGCCCTGGCTGACAGCACATTGTAAAAATAACGTAATAATTCACCTATTAGGCCTTTGTGGTATATTTTATGATATGCTCTCATCATATACAGTTTCATTTTACTTGATTGCATTGATTTTTGTTGTAAATATCTCTATATTAGAGTGGAGGGTATGTTAGACATGCTTAATTTTTTTTTCCTCTGTGGTATTTCACTCTGACTTTAAAGTTCTTGGCACGAAACCAAAACTCGTAGGCTACATAATCCCAGTAAGAAAGACAAAGCTCTCTTCTTAGGAAATCTCTATTAAGGAGCTGCTTTGGCCATATGGAGAAATTGTTGTTACTCCCTCAACACAGAAATAACAAGGCGTAATAGCTAACTGAAATGACAAATTCTTTCTATTTGGTATTAGAGAGATATTCTGCATTGACAGTCTCTCCCTGACTGTGCTGTTAAAATGGAGCAGGAAATAAGAAAATCGGTGTGATAAAGAACAGTAGTGCTCGTAATGGAGAGGCCCAAATGTTTTGTAGAAAAAGGCATTGCTCCACTTGACTTCAGAGAAGGCTGCATAGTATTGGTTGGTGGAAGGATGCCAGTGCGCAGCATTATAAAGTTTATAAAGAAGCCTGTAACCTTTTTAAAGCACTACAAAACTGCAGTAGATTAACAAAATGCCTTAGCACTTAGAGTGGAAAAACTTTTTTTAATATTTTTTGTGCCCTGACTTACAGCAGAAAATAAATCATTATTTCATGTTGTAATAAGATTTAACTTTGCTTTCTAGAAGCAACCTGCATCCAAGAAACTATATTCTTAATGTAAATATTGAGCAAAAGCTGGAGAAATTTATTAAAACTTCATGTGAGCGGCCAAACAGGGCATTGCTGACTTCCTTTCTATTTGTCTTCCTGCAAAGATGATATTGTAGCAATAATAGATGTAAGGCAATAATGGATATAAGCCATGTAGAAATATTCAGAAAACCAAGGAGATCATAAATCTAATAATACCAAGGAAATTATGAGTCTGATTCTGACTTTTTCTTAGATTGGTGGACAAAAATCAGGAGTGTCTCCTTAGCTACTGGTGGAGTCTCCTGGCAGTAAGTGACAGAAAAAGCAGTCCTTATATCTTGTAGGAAAAATAAAAGATTATAACATATTGCACATGTTAGTTCAAATGTGAACAGAAAAATGAGTTATACTGCAAAATGAAGAAGGGTGCTAATCAAAATGAGCACATGTTTTAAGCGAGAATTGAGTCATATTTGAAGTATTTTTGAGGGACTTCACAAGGTGGGGAGGCTTTACCAAGGTAGTCTACTGTTTGTTTCTCATTTCTGTAGTTGTCACTGTGACAGGTAGAGGACTATTGTCCTTAGAAATGAACATTTTGCAAACGTTCTTCATTTAACTGAACTGAGAACCTCATTTGTGAAACAGAAGAGGGGCTGATGCAAACAGATCAGATGGTTTCTGAATAGGTGTTCTACGGCATGAATACTACATACGCCTGACAGCTTAGAAGAGGGAAAATATACACAGGGTCCTGGCCTCTTGGCCGTGCTGAATCTTTTAAAATATGATGGCCTGTTGCCAACCAAAGATTATCTTTGTTGCTTTGTAATTCTAATAAACAGCTTTAGTGGTTGGTTAAATTACTTGGGCCATTTCAATCAAATCACAGCTGCTGTTTAATTTACAAAGCAGTTAGGATCATCTTCTAAACCCTTGGGCTTTTGAGCAAAATAAGCAAGTGTGAGCACTTCTCCTCTTCCAGGTATCATTCAGTAAATATTGCTGCATTACAGCTTTCAGACTTTATATCAGTAATGTGCATTTGAGTAAATCAGTTGATAGGGTTGTATATGTAAGGGTATCTGTGTGACTTTCACAAGGCACAAACCTTTTTCTCTCAAGACATTAAGACTAAAATGAGTGCAGAGCAGCTTTGCAGTTGCACTGTGTTCTGAGAAGGCAATGACATTTACAATTACCTGCTTTATATTATTGCTTTGATATGTCCATTCACAGACAGTGCTGGAAGATGTAAGAGAGGCCAGCTGAGACTACTTTTACATTGAAGTCTTCAAATGATGGGTTGGTGGATAAAGACCATATTTATTTATTTCAAATACGGTTACTGTAGGGTTGTACCATCCACAGTTGTAATCCCTGTTGGATACTGTACTGGAGAATTGAGCAAGTGCAGCTCTGGCATAGTCTTTCAGCCAAATAAATGTTTGCTGTGTTGTTTAACCATGACCTGGGGAAGTGCTAGAAATGTATGGACTGATCCTGAATGGTTATCAGTTCCTGAGATCTGATCTCGTGTCTGAAACCCACCGGATGCTGAACCATTGCTACTGATCCCACTCAGTTTGGCTGCTTAGTCAAGGTCAACGTGTGGGGGCTGTATTTCCAAACCGTCTGGGTACCCACAGCATCAGGAGCACTGTGGGGGTAATATGGGATCCAAGCACTGCCTAAAACCAGGACTTGGTATCCCTGGTAGTGTAGAGGTGAGTTTCAAAATCTTAGCTTACTTTTTGTATCTGTTAGTTTGCATATTTGAATGCACAATTTTTATGATTACGTTGCCAGAACAATTGATATGTTGAGACACAACTATTGCTTAATATGATGAAATCAGTGATTACTATGTTAAAAATTGATTAACATTTGTGAAGTCAGAAAGGACTGAAAATTATTTTCAAATGAGAATTACAGAAGATTTTTACAATTCCAGTTTCCTCTGAGGCAAGGAGACCTTCCTCCTGATGAAGAACAGGATACTATTTCCATAACAATGGTGTTCACCTTACTTACATTGTAGATAGTGAACCACGACTAAGTGACTAAATCATCTATTTGGCATTGACTTGGTAACTCTGATGTGCAAGTATTACATAACTCACCATGGATACCCATGAGAAATTGGTTCAGCAAGTATTTTGGTATCTTAATTTTGGAATTGCTGTCCAGAAATATTAAGCTATAGTTCTGACAGAATTGGGCAATAGCATCCTTTCACTGGAGGATCATTCCTGATGGTCAGGTGTGACTTATACGCAGAAAATTATGTTGCTAATTATCTGATGTACTGTAAGGCAAGGTTGCCATATCTTCTCCTATAACTTTATTTCTAGTGAACTCAGATATGCTTGTCTAAAGGCACACTTAGTTCAATTCTTCATTTAAAATTATATCATACCTGGCCAACATCTTAAATACTAAAAGACAATTTAATTATGTGATGTCCTTCTCTTCTTGTGTCCATGGAGGTGTAACATTTTAATATTTTTTTTTCAGGACCTTTATGTCAAATATATTCTGAGAGCAGTCGCATTTCCTCCTTCAGAAATAATTTTGTTATTCAATAACACATGAGCATCCTGGCAAGCTTCATGAGCCTGTGTGAAGGTGGAAGATGAAGCTATTTTGTTTCAAGATGTCCTTTCACCTATGTTGCTGTAAGATTTGGAAGCTATGCACCTTTCATAGGCAGTGCCCACTCAGCAGAGAGTTGCAGTCTAGCTGTGTTTTTACATTCAATGGTTTCAATTTCTTCTATCATGACTAATATAAAATAAATTTGGTTTTGTTTTCTATGTTAATTCTTGATTTAAAAATCTACAATTTTTTAAAAATAACTCTAACCCCACAAGATATGCAGTGTTCTCCAGTCTTGCTCCATTTGCATTGCCCCATTCAGTTCAGAAAGTTCACAGATATCCCAGAGCTCTATAAATTAGGACTTCAGTGTCTTCGCTGCCAGTTTTTGAAGATACTTGTAATCACTTCATTTTTTTCTTAAGTCAGCTTCCATATATTTGGAAGCCACTCAGAAAATAGCCCTAATTGTCTGATGGATATCTATGGAGGAAAGTATTGTTTTGCTTTAAATAAAGATATTAAAAGAATTTCAAGATGGCAAAGAAAAGCACAGAAGTCCAGAAACGTAGGACATTCCAGAATGAAAACCACTCATGAAAGCTTAATTTGGCTAATGTGTGCATATGTATTGTGATAATGTTTTAATTACTGCAATAATACCTTTTTTTTTTTTCCCCCGTTCAAGACATCTGCCTGTTTTGACACCTATTTGGCAGGTTCTATCATCTTCATCTTACTCTTAGAAGATTTCAGCTTCCATGCTTATGGGATGTATTGGTCAGGAGATTTATTGTTGGCTTTTTAGGTGGTTGTGTCTAGTGGGTTGGAAGACTCAGAATAAGGCTGTTACATACAAATCCCACTTGTGCCCTCATCTGGTTCTTTCAACCCTTTGCTCTGAGCCGAGGCCACAACTCTGATGCCCAGTGCTGAGAGATGTCTCTCCCTTTACAGCTGCTCTGGTTGGACTGGGATATCCCGTTCTGGAAAAGTCAGTTTTTTTTCTTGTGGCTACTTTCCAGCTTTCCTTTCACTTGTGACTCCTGGACCAGGATTTATGTAGCACTGTGTCCTGTACTGCAAGAACAAAGCTCTACTGCCTAAAATCAGCAGCCTCTGGGGTGCTGCTTGAAGGTGTGGCGTGGCCTCCACTACTGTATAGAGCCGAATGGATGAATAGTTAGATGGCATTAATACCTCCCAGTGGGGAGGACAGAATGGCAGCTTGCCTCAATGATGCTCAGAACCTGTTCGGTAACCTGTTTTTTAGCATGCTTCCTTTGTTTACATCTCTGCTAACTGAGCATTCAATTTTGAAGTGACAAAGGCTTGTCTGATAATTTCAAGCAACATATTCTAGATGACAGCACACTGCTACAGTTGTATACATCTGGTGACCTCCCAATGCTCATTTTCTCTTGATATTAAACCAAGACATTTTAGATCCTCCATGGCATTTTAAATGGGTCTTGGTTTGGGAAGTCAGATTGTAAATGTAAGGTAAGTATCATGATCATTATACAAACAGCCCCACAAAGTTCACATTCTTCTTGGAGCAATTTAAAATCTTTTCCAGTCTTTTCAGGTATGTTGGCCTTAGAAGATCTTTTGAACTCATTTCTACTTCCTCTATATTTAAACTAATTAATTCAGCTTTAACCCCATTAAAAATGAGGAACTTCTGATGCAGCTGTGAGATGCTGCATCAAATGGTCATTAATACAGCATTGGGACGGCAGAGTAGCAATGTATTCGTTGCCTGTTTCAGTAGTTTTACTTGGGTAGTTTCCTGGTTGATGTCTCTTTCTTTATAGCTGTTACAGAGCCAAGCTACCTGGATTTCAACTCAAAATCCTCTAGTACCAGTGCTTACAAATAGGGAAGAAGATAGCCTGCAGTAAGACACTGTAGTGTGGGATACCAGGTTGCAAGTCAGGTGACACAAGGACTCATTTCTCAGCCACTGACCTGCCATGCGTCTTAGTCTGTTAGGACAATTTCTCCTGCTGCTGTGTCTCATCTGTTTTGTAAGCTCTTGGGGCAGGACATAATCTTGTTTAGCATTTGCTCAGGTTGTAGAAAAAGAGAAGCCTCAAGATAAAAGATTCCCTTTCTAAGCTGCCTGGAATGGAAACAAGTATGATGGAAAAATGGTGGTAGCAGAAGGGCAAACACAGATAATAACTTTACTCCTGACCACTTCAGAAGGATGGGCCATTATTGCTTTTTGATTTCTCAAGACAGGCTGGTCATTATATGCCATATCCTTGGAGACTAACAGCTGACATCTTTTAAAGCAAAATGCAATACTGTTGTATAACTGATGAAAATGATTGGTTGTTTATACTCCCACTAGAGGCAGAATGATATTATTTTGTGGGTTGTTACGTCCCGGTCCGATCAAGGGTCTGGGGGGGAGTGTTTCGTAATAATTCCAAGCGTGAGATTAAGACACAAATGAGGTCAAATGCTGTTCACCAGGGCTTTATTGTTATTTCCCAGCAATAGTCACTGAGATGAGCTATAGACTGTCCTGATCTGATTTTGGGAAGGTTTTGTTACGATCCCCGGTATGAGATTAAGACACTGGATTGAGTCAAATGTAGCACAACCTTTCAACTTTATTCTCAATGAGCGCAGGTGGGGGGAAACTATATAAAGAGACAACTGAGAGAGCAAGGAAGAGCAAAAGAGAGAGAGAGACAGAGAGATGGAGAGGTAGAGAGATAGAGGGTTCAAGTCGGGGAAGAATCTAGTTACCACCACTGCAAGTCCAGCTGTTAGCTCCGTCCATGGTTTCCAAGTGCCGCAGGCTTCATCGAAAACAGGTTCCAGGAGATAGGTTTCGGGAGATACACACGGAGGAGAGGAAAAAGGAACACCCCCCCACCACCACCACCACTGGAGCGCATGCTCCTTTTTTATGGGGGTCTCATGCTCATGGGCAGATCGCGATTGTGTACGTGCATTTTGTGCTATATGTGCTGCCTCCTCAGGAAGCCTCCTTCTGCTTTTCCCGTGCTCCAGTCCTTGCGCAAGCGCTTGATGATGTCCATTTGCAGACCACAAGGATGGTGCTTTCCAGAGCAGGATGCCAACATTGGGAAATGGCGGTGCGGTGGCAATGTAGAGACAAACCGCATTCAGTAACGGTCCTCTACATAGACTAAAGGCGAAAGTAGAGAAAAGGTAGAAAGGAGAAGCAGTATTACAGAGCACAGCAAGAGTATAGTCACCACCACACGCCTGCGGTGTCCTGACGGTCCTCTGGAGTCAGCAGCGTCCCGTTGATCTGTGGTTCTCAAGTCGTGACAGTGGTGAGGGTCCCAATTGTGGTAAGGCACAGCACTAGTTTATAGTCTCTGCTGACTTGCAGTTCGGCCCATCAGCGCTATGGTCGCCTTTGCTCAACAAATCATCGTTTGACACGGTCGCCGTATAGGCTTTTCCTGCCTTTGTCACTTGGGCAGCACTTGGTATTGCACAGCTGTAAGAAACAGGGTCTGGTTGCTCTGATAACCAAGTGTGCACCCCCTTTGTTATCACGTATGGCAGCAGGTGAACTTTGAGACATCTTGTTTTTCTGTCGGTCTCCTACATGGGTGAAATACATTCAATTAAAACACAAGCTGCAGGAGGAGAACTAAGCTGTTTTTCAAGTTCAAATTCAACTTGGTAAATAATTTAGGCCACAAAAAGTGAAGGAAAATATTCAAGTATCCAAGTATTGCATCTCAGTGAATTTAAAGTTCACTTTGGCTTTGTTTCAAAATCGCATTTTTCCATTTAAAAATTAACCTTAATTAGAAGTACAGATCTACCTCCATATTCTTGTCATCTTTTGACCAAACCAAACAATCTAAGCTCCTCATCTGCTTTGCTGTAGCTGGACAGAAAAACATAATTATTTTTCGAGAGGGAAGCCACTTTTGCCAACACTAATGTGACCAATATTCATTCATTTTTCAATCAACCTAAGTGGCCATACTCATTAAATCTCCATAGTTTGTTTACTTCTAAAATATGTCCCGTATCTCTTTTCATTAAAGTGAAATATGATCACTGTAGCAGTCCAGTGTATTCCCATTTCAGATTTACTTTTAAGGAAATCAAGCAATTCTCTTCAAGGCATCTATAAATTAGAAAATGCATGTTAAAAACTTTAACTGGTTTACTTAGTAAATGGCTTCATAATTACAGCTATGCTGAGATGTCTGACAAAGAATCTCGTGCCGACACAGGCCCAAGTCCCTGCAGAGTTACTACAAGGTCAAAAGAAACCTGACATGGAGGTGTTGAAGTGCCAGCACTTTTAAAGCTGCTCCCAGTACAAACTGATGACCTTTGTGAGACTGGAAGGTAAATATGGAATGAATTCATGCACTGTGATCTTGCTCTGAATGTAATTATGTTTAAGATGCAAATGAACCAAGATGTGAGAGACAGTGAGGGACTGAGGGATTGAGATGTGCATGGGGAACCAAGCTTCAATAGATCTCTTAAGTGTTTTTTCACCTTGGCAGAGTATGTGATTGGAATTAGTGTTGAATGCTTTTTTAACTGCGACATTGTTAAACATAATTTGGCATATGCTCGAATAGGTAGGCTTCTGAGACTGACTGCAAATTTAAGGTGCAGTCACCATCTCCTGGAAACCAGAACTGGTTATTTTCCTGCTGCTGATATGCTGTGCTCTGCAGACCACAGCAATGGGTGGGCAGCGACAAGAGCAACAGAACTTCTCTGTTCCTGCTCTGGACGTCTGTCTGGAGCTGGTGAGCCACAGCTGGCTTAGCATTGAGATGGAAGTCAAACCCCTTAATTTGCCATCCCTGAGGAACAGACAATGACATTTTCCCTGCCCTGAGGAGGAATTCCTGTCTGTATAACACAGGAAGAGGCACAGCAAATGTCCACTCAGTTAATTGTTCAGGAATTTCTCATCTTGCAAAGTCTTAGGATTATTACAGGGAATGAGAGTGCTGTGTTGTACACTCACCAGAGACTTGGAGATATCACTCTGAAAGAACAAAGAATGACTATATTATAGAAACTACTCTAGGAATAGCTTTGAAGCAAAGAACATGAGATAATCCTATTTATTTTGATAGACTCAGGGCTACAGACTGTTATAGTCCAGCTCTGAGTCTATATTTTTAGCTTCATTTTGTAAGATGGAAAGTGGATAAGAGAGTTCACCATCCTGTTCTGGGAAAGAGTTCCCTTATAGGCCTTCTTTTTAAGTCTTCATAGGGGACTTTCTTAATATTAGCTGTTAGGGACATTTCAAACCCATTAGGTTGAACAATGAATCGGTAACCATTTACTGTTTTCTTCTAGGAACTGAACTTCAGTCATACAGAGGTAATAATGTATTTAGTGCAGCAAGTAAATTACCCATCTAGTAGCTGTATGCTCTTTATATCTTCATTTACTGGCTTCTAGAGCAGCATGTAGAGTGGATATCAAATTATTAAGGGGTATCTGCAGATTTTCTTTTACGGAGTACCTTCTGTGGACTAGATGATTGTTGTAGGTTCCTTCCAACTGAAACAGTTCTATTCTATTCTATTCTATTCTATTCTATTCTATTTATTCATCCTTTTCTCCATAGCTGTTCATCTCTCTCCCCTCACTCTGTTTCAGGAGTATGCCCTCTGACCAGCTGGCTATGCCTCTGGTGCTGAGTGGTCCCCTTGCAAAGGTGAGCTGTTGACAGCAAACATCTCATTCTGTACTGGATGTTTCTGGCTCCTATGTCTCTACAGAATATTCAGCGACTTATTTGTCAAGTCTAAGTCAAGTCCTGCATTCAGTCTAAATGTTTTGTTAAGCTCTTTGTCTGTCCTGTACTTTCCATGTCAGACAACTGACTTTAAACTTCAGCACTTTAAAGTTCTTTCCCTATAGCTACAAACTGTACAGCTTGCACAGAGATACATGGGTCTCTGTTGCCGTCACAGCAGATCTGTTGTTTGATGTGCCATAGTTATTAAGCCATTCCATCACCTATATGTAGACTACAGGGGCACGATTCAGAGTGAAAGCACAAAACATCTTTGCAAAAATGAGATCATTTGCTGCTAATTAATCCACATGATTCATTGTTTAAAAACATAAAAAGAAAAAAAAGCATTTTCTGATCAAGGTGCTTCCCTATTGGAGCACTTCGGCCTGTATGAACTATTAAAGCCCAATAGTGACCATTTTATAAGGAATGTCACTCATCACATACTCAAAAAATAAGAGTTATTTATTAACCCAATAAGCACCCTGATTATTTATATTTCAAGCCTCCTCAGGCTACAGAACCATGTAGTTGTCCAGTGTGCAGATTGTTCCTCTCTGTATTAGCCTGATAGATGTTCCTTTTCCAGCCTGTTGTGTTCTGGTTTGCACTTGGGTGGCCATTTGGGCAAAACCAGTATCTTGGTATATGGCTTCCCAGTGCTCAACATAATGAGGAGTAGAGGCAAGACATACAAAGTAGTTAACATGTAAGCTTGGCTTAAAGACGTTGGGAAAAAGACAAGAGGAAGGAGAATATAAAAGGAAGGACAAAAGGAATTACAAGCATGAATCAATATTCATTTCACTGATTTTCATTTCCCAGATTTTGCTGAGAATTTTTACTTCATCCTGCTTGGATTCAGCAGAAGAGATCTATATAGGCAATATTAAGAAAATGCTGTCATATTTTTCACATATTTTTTTCTCACAGCAGTAATGGGAAGAAATGCAATCCCAAATTTCCAGTGAAATGGCGAAACCATTGAAAGAAGCTTTCTAGCTGACGCTAGACTGCAGAACTTATTTTCTTAATCAAAATGAAGATCTTTAATAAAAGCTCATTATCAGCCTACTGAAGTTTTTTATGCCAGTGAAGAGTCTGACAGTTCATCCAAAACTAACTACAGAGGCAGAAGCTCTTACAAAAGAATAAAACTTGAAATGTACTTATTTTCAACTCTTGTATTCAATTAATATCATTACAGAGCCCAGAATGCTCAGCCCAGCTTCTCCTCCTTCACCTCTTCCCCCCTCGCAACTTCATAGTACCTTTGCTTCTCTTCACGCAGAGTCAGAATCAGATGCTTTCTTCCTGCCTCCAATTTGGGTAAACTGCCTTTCTTGATCCAGCAATGAGCACTTTTTTTGTGTGTTTCATGCAATTCCAAATGCTGGCTGGAGCCACGGGTTATTTGGTCTTGGTCAACAGAGGAGGT